>CM071944.1:46605000-46812500 GCA_036784905.1 Acrossocheilus fasciatus
AAAAATTATTCATGCTAGGGTGTCGGCGGTGAATCTATTGGAGAGAAATCTCCCCACAACTAACTGCAAACTGGCATTCAGATCTGCCTCCATTTTGTTAGCAACGCCCCAACTTCCAATGATCCAATCAATTCTCGAAGGACAAAATCAAGTCCCGCCCTCTCATTTCAGATGCCGTTTCACTCAGCTAGATGTCACAGTAGAGGAAAAATGACAATCGCTACTTCCGTTTCATGCTGACTTTAAGAAGACTAATGAGTAAAGAGTAATGAGGTCACCTGCAGGACAATAGCCAGATTACACCTTTAAATTTATTCAAGTGCAATGTGATTGTAATATAAGGTTTTGATTGTACTTTATTGTACACTTTATTACTCTTTATTTATTTATCTTTTTTTAATATATATATGAAATAAAAAGGGCAGAAAAATATAAATAAACAGACATATGTTGATTCCTTGAATGTAGTGTTAATCAGAATCCACTCACTGCTCAAAATACTGGAGTTCTGTTCATTGCTGAGTTATGCCATTATAGAGCTTGAAAGAGCCAGGACAATTTTTAATATAACTCTGATTGGATTTGTCTAAAAGAAGAAAGTCATATACACCTAGGATACCTTGAGGGTGAGTAAATCATGGGCTAATTTTCATTTTTGGGTGAACTAACTCTTTAAATACACTTTGGAGGTCTTTTCCTGGAGCTGGATCCACTGAAACTTTAAACAAAGGTTCAGAGACTAAAAAATTACCTGATTACATAGATTATTGTCCATCGTCCATGTGTTGTATATTTGTAAAAATGCATTTTGGTTGGGTGTTGTTACCTTTTAATGTTAGGTTTTAATTGTACTTTGTAAGTCTGCACATCCACAGTTCAGTGGATAAAATTTCAATTTATTTAACATGTTGTCATTTGCAAAGTATACCAGGTTGAACTAAAGTTAAAGAGAGAGTTCACCCAAAAATAAAAATTCTATCATTAATTACTCGCCCTCATGTAGTTCCAAACTTGTAAGACCTTCATTCATCTTCTGAACACAAATTAAGATATTTTAGATGAAATCTGAGATCTCTCTGACCCTCCATAGACAGTAAGGGAATTGAAAATTTCAAGGCCTAGAAATGCAGTAAGGACATCGATAAAATGGTCCATGTGACAACAGTGTTTCAATTGTATTTGTTGAATAAAGTTATTTTAGTTTTTCTGCGCACAAAAAGTATTCTCGTAAATTACGGTTGAACCACTGATGTCACATGGACCATTTTAACAATACCCTTGCAACATTTCTAAGCCTTGATCATGTTAGGACCCTTGCTGTCCGTGAAGGATCAAAGAGCTCTCGGATTTCATCAGAAATATCTTCATTTGTGTTCCGAAAATGAACAGAGGTCTTAGGGGTTTGGAACGACATGAGAGTGAGGAATTAATGACAGAATTCTCATTTTTGGGTGAACTAAGCCTTTAATTATGTTTTTTTTTTTTTTTCATTGGTCTTATTTGGCAAGTAATGGTTAATGTCTAAAATTGTAAATGTTATTTTTTATTAATTTTGTATGTTTGTAAGTATCCATAGTTCAATGGCTAAAATTTATTTCAACTAGTTGTCATTTGCAAAATATGGCTGAATTGGAGTTATGGTCAAATCTGACAAATAAATGTTTAATTAAAATAATGTGTTTTGTTTATCACTTTGTTATATTTATTGTAAAGTACTAACAGAGTAAATGTTAAATACAGTTAAAAATATATAAGTAAAAAAGTAAATATAGGACATTGTATATACAACATATAAATTAAATCTACTCATTTTTTTGTGTTTCGGATTTACTATTGAATTACTATTGCATTGCATAAGGGTTTTAATTATATTTACTCATTTTATGCAATTATTTGAATCTACTTAATTTTTTAGTGTGTTTTGATTTAGAATTACTGTTGCATTGCTTAAGGATTTTAATTATATTTACTCAATTTTATTTATGAGATTAATTAATCTAATTATTTGAATCTACTTATTTTTTTTTAGTTAAATTTACTTGATTCTTAAAGTATATTTCAATGATTTCACAACTTTAAAATCTACTCAATATTTTTTAGTGTAAAAATGTTTCACCAAAAAAATTGAGTAGATCATAGTAAAAGTTTTTACAGTGTAGTGTAAACAGAATGTTCAAAAGGGACCATCAAAATAAAGTGTTACCAAAATCGTATATTGGTTCAAAGTGCTGCAGGTTTGAACTTCGTTAGAACAGTAACAAAGGAAAGCAGGTGGAGCAAATGACAGGGTAAACGGGACAGGGCCAAGACAAAGAAACAAACATGTGCTCACATGCTCACACCAAAAATGACAAAACTAGAGCACATGGCAAACACTCAAAAGCCACGTGCTCCTAAAGAGACACAGCAAGCGATGCCATAGAAGAACCATTTTTGTTTCCACAAAAAAAAAAAAAAAAAAAAAAAACATTCAGTCAAAGGTTCTTCAAAGAACCATCTCTTCCTACCTTTTTATAATCTGAAGAACCTTCTTTCACCACAAATAACCTTTTGTGAAACAGAGATTCTTTGTGAAACCATTTAGACAAAAAGGTTATTCTATGGCATCGTGAAGCACCTTTATTTTTAAGAGTGTAAGTCCAAAAAAGTCCAATTTCCACAAAAAAAAAAAAAAAGTTAAAAAATTAATAAACTTTTGCCATGCTTTAGATAAGTTCACTTATTTTGATGTGTTGACTAACATAAAACACATGTAACGTACTTCAGAATATTTTTTAAGTGTTAATTGATACTGCATATAAATTCACAATTTTTGATGTTTATTATATAACACTACTGTATAGAGTGGATTCAGAAATGAAGGGGGGACTGTACATAGAAGATGAAGTAATTTCCACTTTGAAACCAAAAAAGATGGAAGAAACCTTTAACAGAAGAGACCTGTTTACCGTTTTACAGTATTAAAAACCTATAACTGTGAAATATGCCAAGAAAAAAAAAAAAAAAAAAAAACCTTGTCACCAACATAATAGAAGGAACTAGTTTGTATTGTTAAGTACGAAGTTTAGTGCTTTGTTCAGATCAAAGCTGCCAATGAGACCATGAGAAGATTTTGTAAAACATTAAGCACAAATGTAATGAAACAATCCTGTCTGGGAAACAGTCATATAAATATACTGTATGCTGCCTGTCATTGGTTATACATCACGTGTCAGTGACTGAAGATAATGGCATAAAACCATCAGATTCAGTGCCATTCTGATAAAAACATCAGCATACAGCACAGTAATCTGACACGCTTCAGATAAAGCATTAAGAGTGAGAGTAACAATAGCTGTTCTTCTTCTGTACAAATTTTTACAGGTTTGAAATTCACCGCAACAGAACTGGTCACCTCTGAAATGACTACTAAAGAAGGCACTTTTCTTCAAAATGAAGCCCAACAGCAGACCTGTCCTTTCAAAAAACTCTGCGCGGACCTGCTGAAGGAGCTTGGAGCATCAGCGGAGAAATTACAAGCCACAGAGACACGACTCAAAGCTCTTGAAAACACAGTGCAAGAGCTGATGTCCAGACTTGCTAACAGTGAAGCGCAGATCGAGAAAATCCAAATGGAAAACAGAGGTGAGGCTAATTATTTTTATTAAAGACCTAAATTCTTTAATATTGTGTAAAAATATTGTGTTCTAAGTTTTTTTACTTAGAAATTGCTAGTAAATCTTACAAAGAATTACCAAGAAATGCCAAGTAATACATTGACTTAAACATGAAATTTTGGAGTAGAAAGTGTTTTACAGAAGAGAATTACAGAAGATGTTTTTTGTTTTATTTACAGCTTTTTATAGTGTAGGAGTGTTATTTAACATTTGTTTGCATTGCTTCTGAGCCAATTTTCAACATTTTAATAAAGTATTATTCTCTCCAGACAGACCAAAGGTGGCATTTTCAGCTTCACTAAGATCCAATGGTTTCTTTGGACCATTTAACACAGATTTAACACTGGTTTACAAGAATGTCATCATGAATGTTGGTGATGCCTACAACCAGGCCACAGGTATTGTTAATCCACATGTTTTATATTTCTGAAAACACACTTCCATAACTCATGTGTGCAACTGTTAACTGGAGAATTGTCTGACTCTTTAATAGGGATTTTCACAGCACCGGTCCGGGGAGTATACTATTTCAGCTTCTTCTACCATTGTCAAGCTGATCAACCAACAATGTTGGCCTTACGTAGAAATGGAAAACAAGTGGCAAAAACACAACATCACAAGAGTAGCTGTTACACAGAGAATGGAGGCAGTGGTGTAACGCTGCTCTTAGAGAAAGGAGAGCAGGTCTATGCTGTGCTCGAGAAGAACACAAGGATCTGGGATGAAAAAAATTTCTCACTGTTTAATGGTTTTCTTATCAATGCCATGCAAATAAAACACACCCTGAGAACAAACATAACAGCTATGCAATGAGTTTACACGTTAAGGTGAAATATCAGGTTAATTAATCAATTAATTAAGACACTGCAGTCTTTGTTTGATGAAAATACAACATTGCAAAATCAAAACAATCAGCATTCAGCATAAAATCACCATAAAAAGGTAATTTACACTTTTTGGTCAATACAACAGAATAATCAGTTAAAAAAAAAAAAAAAAAAACATGTCCTTGCCAAAAAAAATTATATATATATATATATATATATATATATATATATATATATATATATATATATATATATATATATATATATATATATATATATATATATATATATATATATTGGCACCACTGCATGGTTTTCATCAAAAATTGTTTCTTTTTTATTTAGAAATTGTTCCTTCAGACATAGATTTTGAACTATAGTAATATGTTTTTATAATAAGAACCATCACTCTGGATGGATGAACTTGATTATTACTTAAAATATCATCATATATTCAAATGCTAAACCACTGTAAAATCATCTGCTGTTAATTTTATCTAAAAAATAATCAAGAAACAGGTTTCAGGGCATTGTTTTAACATCTGCTGTTTTTTTCATTTCCATAGACAAAATAATGAGAAAATAATGAGAAAATAATGATTTTTAAGTTTTTGCATTAAACACACTGAAATGAGAACATCTCTACTGTCTCTTGTTTTTAAAATTCAACTACAAAGTTAAGAAAAGTGTTTACTTTTAAATACTCAAGAATAATAAAACGTGAATACCTTTTATTTTCACTCAATATTTTTTTTGGCTGGGCACTTTTAATTGAGCAATATTTTTGACCTCGTATCTGTACTTTAACTTAAGTACAATTTCTCAGTGCATTTTACACAGGAGTCTCTGGAGCACAACAAAATAGAACGTCTGCACAGGCCCTGTAGCCCGCTTCAGCCCCACAAAACGCTGGTAGTATGATCCCCATCATCAAGGAGAAGGAACTAGATGAATATTCTGAATGATAGCATTCCACAATCTGACCTGTGCTGCAGCTTTGAATTAAACACACCATGCTGGATTCGTCTGGCCAGAGGAGAACTGGCACCCCAACTGAGCCTGGTTTATCCCGAGTTTTTTTTTTTTTTGCCATTTCTGTCACAGATGCAGTTTGGGTTCCTTGCCGCTGTCACTTTTGTCTTCCTTAGTTGGGGACACTTACTATTTGGCAATATTGTCGACTTGCACAGACACGTTTTGGAGAAAACTGAACTGGACGATGTAAATCAACAATAAACTGACTTTAACTGGAAACCTGTTTAGTATTGTACTCGTTTTAGAGCTGCTTTACAGCTGAATTGATACATTATTTTAACACTAAAGCTTTACCAAAATCTGTATTGTTTAAATATATATAATATATGTATTGCATATAAATAAGAATAAGTCACAGCTGAAGGGGATTGTTGGGCACAACGCAAAGCCTGCAACCCCTTCAGCTGTGACTTATGCTGCCTTTGCGTGCTATCAGACATCTGATTTGTTGTTGAAACAAATAAAATGTAGCACATTATAGGCCGATAATCATATAAACATTCACTGCACTAAATACTCAGATTACTGACAATTCTTTTATACCAAACCATGTTTATGGTCCGCCCAACTCGGAAACTCAGGTATCAACATTATTTTCCCATAGTGAATACAGTTTTAGAGGCCATCCAATTTCTGATTATAGTAAACTCATATTTGTGATAATTCAGATAGCATGTAGGCAGCATATTCACAATACAGCAGTACTTTATTGCTTTTATAAAATGGTTACTGTACAATAGAAATATTAACAGCAAAAAGTTATGCATTTTTTTGTGTTTTTTTATTTTTATTTTTATTTTATTTTATTTTTTGTAACTAAGCACTTAAGTGGCCTTTATTACTGTCACGAATCTGGTCTACGAACTTCCGTTAACCCTCCACCAGAGGTCACTCGCTCACCACATGGACTCTTACACTGCACATATCGTTACACTTACACTGAACTTCAGTTCCCACAATCCATTGCACTTATTACACTCAGCTGCAGCCAATCACATGCTTACACCCGAGTCTGATCACACAGCTGATTCCCATTTCCCCGTCGCACGCTTCTGTATGAGTAAACAAACCCGCGCGTCTGCGCCATACATTAACACAGAGACACGCAGAAGTCATATTTAAATAGACGTTTTGCGGCTTAAAGGAACACTCCACTTTTTTTTGGAAATAGGCTCATTCTCCAACTCCCCCAGAGTTAATAAGTTGAGTTTTACCGTTTTTGAATCCATTCAGCCGATCTCGGGGTCTGGCGATAGCACTTTTAGCATAGCTTAGCATAGATAATTGAATCCGATTAGACCAGTAGCATCGCGTTCAAAAACGATCAAAGAGTTTCGATAGTTTTCCTATTTAAAACTTGACTCTTCTGTAGTTATATCGTGTACTAAGACTGGCGGAAAATGAAAAGTTGCGATTTTCTAGTCCTATTTGGCTAGGAACTATACTCTCATTCCGGCGTAATAATCAAGGAACTTTGCTGCCGTAACATGGCCGCAGCAGGCGCAGTGGTATTACGCAGCGCCTGAAAGTAATCCCCAGCTAGGTAACTACTTATAATATAGCTGGGGACTACTTTCAGGCGCTGCGTAATATCACTGCGCCTGCCGCGGCCATGTTACGGCAGCAAAGTTCCTTGATTATTACGCCGGAATGAGAGTATAGTTCCTAGCCTTTTGAGGGCTGATTGGCACGTCACCATATTCTAATTTGTTGAGAGTGAATTGGTGGGTTTTTGTTAAATGTGAGCCAAAATCATCACAATTAAAAGAACCAAAGACTTAAACTACTTCAGTCTGTGTGCACTGAATTTATTTAATGCACGAGTTTCACAATTTTAGTTGAATTACTGAAATAAATGAACTTTTCCACAACATTCTAATTTATTGAGATGCACCTGTATAGCACCCTTCTCCTTCTCCGTCACTTTGCTAGTGTTTCATAAACAGCTTTAATGACAAACGTGTGTAAAATTAAAAAGGTTGAGAGATGGTAATTGCATGTACTGAATGGTCTGATTAGCAAAGACCCTTTAGTAAATTACATTAAAAAATATTACACTCTTGTTTTGTAAAATATGTCGTTATGTTTGGGTCTAGATCTGATTGTTCACAATGTCTGTTTGACCAGCAGGTGTCGCCAGCATGTCGTGTTTTGTATGCTTTGAAACACTGAATAATTTGGATAAGTTGATCCAATATACATAACTCCCAGATAAACCTTGCATTATTTTTTAAAGACAAAACCTTCAGTTTGAATCAGTTTTAAATAACAACACAAATTACATTAAGATATCACCAAAAACAATGTTTTTATGCATATTAAAGGAAGTTTTTGTCTTGAAAATATTAACTGAAAGACTGCCACTGCACCTATTATTGACCGTCTTTGCCTCCTGATTCATACATTCAGTATGAATTATCATGAAATAATAAGTCTAATTTTCATATTTTTGGTGTGTTTACTCTAAGTTACATAAACAATTGCATAAACTATCTATTTTTGTATTTGTAATTTCATTAATAAAGTGTCTGTCCCTACGTTCTGGTCAACTCTGTCAGATTAATTATTTGTCAAATATGTTATTGTGATTTTGCAGTGAATCTATCACTCCCTTAAAACAAACATTTTTTTTTTTTTTTTTTTATGAAAATCCATAAAATTCTGTTTCAGACATGCCATGTGGTATCTGGTTTGAGGTTAGCATCTTGAGCTAAATCACACAATGTGGAAAATGTCAATTCTGTTAGTGGTTTGACAAGTTTAATGATAACAAATGTTCCCAATCTGTATCTTGCGTTATTTTATGTTTATTTTGGATTCTGGATCATTTTACTGTAAATTATGCATTTGTTGTATATCATTACAGGCTAAAGAAATTGAATTACAGGTAAATTAAACTCTCAGCAGCAGGAAGGCAAGGGCAATAGAGGGCACAGCGACATGGATTAGAAGCTGATTAGTACTATTACTACATGACATTTTAAATAATTTCATTCATTTTAAAGCATGTACAGTATGCTTAGGGAAAATGCACACCATTTTGCCAACTTTTCAGTTAAACATCTATATATTATTAGGTTATTATAAGGTTTAAAGTAGAATTCATGTGTTAATTTGACCCAATTTGTCTATAACAGAGTTGACAGAATTTACAATCTTACAAGTTTAAGATCAGCAAATATAGAAAATATTACATTTGATGTGTGTTCTATTAAAACATAAATAAATAAAAAGAAGAAGAACTGTTGTTGTTATCGTTATTTCAACCCATACCTGCACAAATCATATCATTTCCCATGTCTGCATGATATGATTTGATCAAAATAAGATAACTACATTCTCTTAATAACATGTTTTTTTTTTTTTTTTTTTTTTTACATTTCATGTGATTTTAGGATTTACTGTGTCGACAAGCAAGGCCACCAGGGGCCTGTTCCATAAAACAAGTTTACCAAATAAGCCAGGCTTATTTCAGTAATTCTGACTTATTTTCACTTGATTTGGTTTCTGAAAGCAAAATTACCATAGCTCAAGCTCAGTCACTGTGGCAACCTATGCTGGGAAACTAACCTGGTCAGGAGCAAGCTAACTGTCAGGCTAAGCTGAGCTCCTCTAACACTGACCAATAGAAACACATCGATATTACCACTGACTCGCTCACATACAATTAGCTGAATTTATCATCAGTCCAACAATAAAAGTATACAGAAAATACACCTTAAACAATCAAATAAATAAAAAAATAGGCTACAACCAACTGTATTTAATGTATCGTGCCCAAAATAGGCTAATGACATTTTAATATTTAGTTGATCAGCAGTTTCTAGCCATGCAGCATTTCTCTTTGAATTTATTGTCATGAGTCCGGGTCCGCTATTATCCCTCTCACCACTAGAGGTCGCCACTTCCCGTTTTCCCGGACTCATTTGCAATCACCACACACACCTGCCACTCATCACACTCCCAGCTGTTCCCCATCACCATGGACTATTTATACACCACACTCCCGCTACTCTGTCTGGTAGCATTATAGTTGTTTTGTCATTGTCGTTTCCGGTCTGTCTATGCTCTGTGGACACAAGCACCGTGTTGCCGTCAGTTGTGTCCCGTCCTGTAACCTGTTTTGTTTTTGCCTTGTTGGCTTTTCTGTTTATTATTAAATAGTTTTTTCCCTGCATTTGGACCCTGATCTTGTTCTTGCCGTGACAGAATGCTACCAGCCAACATGGGTCCAGCAGGGAAATTCCTCAACGTCCGCCAGGGAGACCGCAGCATTGAGGATTACGCCAGGGACTTTGTGGGAGTGGCTCGCCAGTCGGCTACGGAGAGGACCTGCCTCATGATCGTTTTCTGGGGAGGCCTAGCCGAGCCCTTCAAGTCCCTTATGCCTTATTGGCACCCCGAGGACTCACTGGAGGAGTACATCAACCTGGCTCTGCAGTTGAGCGGCTCAGCTTTCAGGGTGGAGTTAGCTGCGGAACCCGCTCCTGAAGCGGTGATCAAAGGGGCGTCAAAGGCCTCGTCTGCCGCACCCAGTACCTCCAGCCCGCTCCCAGAGTGTCCCGGGCTGATACGCAGCATGCAGGAACCCCCGCTGACGTCATTGCGAGCGGCGTGGTAGCCGTTCACGATCGCCCCGAAGCGGCGGTAGCCGTTTACGATCGTCCCGAAGCGGCGGTGCCCTCTCACGATCAACCCGAAGCGGCGGTGCCCGCTCACAAAGCTCCCGAGGCGGCGGTGCCCGCTCACAAAACTCCCGAAGCGGCGGTGCCCGCTCACGATCTGCTCGAGGCGGCGGTGCCCGCTCACAAAGCTCCCAAAGCGGCGGTGCCCGCTCACAATCCTCTCGAGGCGGCGGTGCCCGCTCACAAAGCTCCTGAAGCGGCGGTGCCCGCTCACAAAGCTCCCGAAGCGGCGGTGCCTGCTCACAATCCTCTCGAGGAGGCGGTGCCCGCTCACAAAGCTCCCGAAGCGGCGGTGCCCGCTCACAAAGCTCCCGAAGCGGCGGTGCCCGCTCACAATCCTCTCGAGGCGGCGGTGCCCGCTCACAAGGCTCCTGAGGCGGCGGTGCCCGCTCACAAAGCTCCCGAAGCGGCGGTGCCCACTCACAAAGCTCCCGAGGCGGCGGTGCCCGCTCACAAGGCTCCCGAGGCGGCGGTGCCCGCTCACAAGGCTCCTGAGGCGGCGGTGCCCGCTCACGAACCTCCCGAGGCGGCGGGGTCCGCTCACAAGGTTCCCGAGGCGGCAGTAGCCATTCACGATCGTCCCGAAGCGGCGGTAGCCGTTCACGATCGTCCCGAAGCGGCGGTAGCCGTTCACGATCAACCCGAAGCGGCGGTGGCCGCTCACGATCCTCACAGGATCCCCGAGGCGGCGGTGTCCGCACACAGGATCCCCGAGGCGGCGGTGTCCGCACACAAGGTTCCCGAGGCGGCGGTGCCCGCACACAGGGTTCTCGAGACGGCAGTGTCCGCTCGCGGTCCTCCCGAGGCGGCGGTGTCCGCACACAAGGTTCCCGAGGCAGCGGTGTCCGCACACAAGGTTCCCGAGGCGGCGGTGTCCGCTCGCGGTCCTCCCGAGGCGGCGGTGTCCGCACACAAGGTTCCCGAGGCGGCGGTGTCCGCACACAGGGTTCCCGAGGCGGCGGTGTCCGCACACAAGGTTCCCGAGGCGGCGGTGTCCGCACACAAGGTTCCCGAGGAGGCGATGTCCGCACACAGGGTTCCCGAGGCGGCGGTGTCCGCACACAGGGTTCCCGAGGCGGCGGTGTCCGCACACAAGGTTCCCGAGGCGGCGGTGTCCGCACACAAGGTTCCCGAGGCGGCGGTGTCCGCACACAAGGTTCCCGAGGCGGCGGTGTCCGCACACAAGGTTCCCGAGGCGGCGGTGCCCGCTCACGAACCTCTCGAGGCGGCGGTGCCCGCTCACAGTTCCTCCGATGCAGCGGTGCCCGCTCACAGTTCCTCCGATGCAGCGGTGCCCGCTCACAGTTCCTCCGAGGTGGGGGTACGTGCCCGCTCACAGTTCCTCCGAGGCGGGGGTGCCCGCTCACAGTTCCTCCGAGGCGGCGGTGCCCGCTCACAATTCCTCCGAGGCGGCGGTGCCCGCTCACGGACCTCTCGAGGTGCCGGTTCCCGCTCACGAACCTCTCGAGGCGGCGGTGCCCGCTCACAGTTCCTCCGAGGTGGCGGTGCCCGCTTACAGTTCCTCCGAGGCGGCGGTGCCCGCTCACAGTTCCTCCGAGGCGGCGGTGCCCGCTCACAGTTCCTCCGACGCGGCGGTGCCCGCTCACGATCCTCTCAAGGTGGCGTTTCCTGCTCACGAACCTCTCGAGGCGGCGGTGCCCGCTACGGTGTGGCCGCTGGTTCTACCCTGGGTCCCCACCCCGCCGGCGCTGCCTCAGTCTCCAGGTCCCCCTCCAGCGCACGGACCTGGCCCTCCCCCATCCCTCCCCTTCTCCTGCTCCGTTCTCGCCTTGCCATCCCCTTGTTGGGTTCTTTGGAACGTCTGGAATCCGTTCCTTAGAGGGGGGGTCCTGTCATTAGTCCGGGTCCGCTATTATCCCTCTCACCACTAGAGGTCGCCACTTCCCGTTTTCCCGGACTCATTTGCAATCACCACACACACCTGCCACTCATCACACTCCCAGCTGTTCCCCATCACCATGGACTATTTATACACCACACTCCCGCTACTCTGTCTGGTAGCATTATAGTTGTTTTGTCATTGTCGTTTCCGGTCTGTCTATGCTCTGTGGACACAAGCACTGTGTTGCCGTCAGTTGTGTCCCGTCCTGTAACCTGTTTTGTTTTTGCCTTGTTGGCTTTTCTGTTTATTATTAAATAGTTTTTTCCCTGCATTTGGACCCTGATCTTGTTCTTGCCGTGACATTTATGACAGCTGCACCTTTTATGGTTATTAGAACATTAAAACATTGCAATCTAAAATGGCTCTTTAAAGCATTAAAAACACTAAATCAAGAGTTAAAATCACTGAATTAAAAATTAAAATAAATAATAAAAATCAGACTTTTTTTTAACTGATAAAAGGAACACATTTAATTCATTTGAGCTATTATGGCTGTATTAGTCAGCTTACATTTGATTTACAGTTATTGCTGGCCTGTATGAATAACAATACACTTATATGTAGGATTAACATTCTACGTGTCACATTTAATGTCCAACTACAAATATTTTATCAGAATGTATATTTTATTCAGAATTCTTGCGCTATTACTCTGTTGTGCTCCGTCTGTGTAACGCGCATGCGCTCAGCCGCGCTCGCTAAGCCTCGTCCACTCCTGACAGCAAAATGGATATATTTGCATGGCTTTCTAACATTTACAGATGAGAAATATAGCTGTGACGTGTCAGTTATGCACTGAGGAAAACACAACGTCTCAAATGCATTAAACAACACAAATATTCGCTGTTTGTCATGATGGATCGATTTGATCCATGATCGGCATTAAGGGCTGCTTAAGAATAAGCGTGCACATCAAATTATCCTGACTCACTGAACCTGGATCGCATTAGTGAGATTGTGTGAACTTAAATTGTCATTTATGAAACCGCTTTAGTCCCAATTGATTTGTTAGGCTATTTCAAGTCAGGTTTTGGACTTTAATTCCCGCTTTTCTTAGCGTCTTTTATGGAACAGGCCCCAGATCTTCTTACACTGCACGACTTGATATTCCTTACATTTTCTTTAATGCCTAGTTTATTTCCAAGTTTTGGCAATAACTATATCAACTCTTGACCACGAGATGGAGACATTTCACATGTTTTCATTAACAAGCCACATTAAGAATAGTCTTGCAGGCATAGTTCATCCAAAACCGAAATTTTATTTCCTCACCCGTTGTTTCAAATCCATATGATTTCTCTTCATCTTCGGAACACAAATGAAGACATGTTAATGAAATAATAGAGATTTATGTCCCTCTATTGATAGCCAGCACACCCAAAACTTCAGCTCGTGTAAACTTTTCAAAAAGTTCATAAAAGTATAATCCGAATCGAGCAGCTCAGTTCAAGTCTTCTGAAGAGACACGGTCGCTTTATATGATGATGAACTGATTTAATTCAGGCTTTTATTAAGAGGTAAACATTGATATCAACGCAGTTTAACAAAAATGAGCGGGACCTCAAACGTGCTTGGCGCGAGCGTCACGCATGCGCTTCAATCACCAGCAACAACAATCAAGTTATTTTATTTTATTTGCGCCAATCAAATAAGGTTGAGTTACCATATTTGATTTTCTCTTCATGCACTTTTATCACCATAAACTTAAAATGTCTGCTTTCTGACTTTTTCCCATTAACTTCATACATGTAGCTGTATTTGCATGCTTTGACTTTCTCTGTAGATCCCACCTCGCACGCCTCGATTGGTAGAGTATTTAGGCTATCATGCCTGCATGCTATTGGCCAAACTAGTTACCTACTAGTTACAAACTAGGCAATTTAGCAATCCCGGCCTGTCCGGAAAAAGAGGACGCATGGTCAACATAATGTTTAATATGTGAATAAATGGTAGGGGCATTTGCTTTCTCTTCTTTTGTAATGTATTTCAACTGCTGACCACCAGATGGAGACTTTTAATACATTTTCATGAACTAACGGTATTGCGAATAGTGAACTGTGTCTGAGAAATACAACTCAAAGAAGCATTTTTGAAATCAGTGAATTTACTAAAGTCTCAGTATTATTAGTTGTTGGAGATGAATTCTGACCTGCAGCTGATGGCAGGACTCAGGAGCAACAGTGGAAAGAGTGAGTGAGGCTCAGTGCAGCAGATGGGAGGGACTGCATGCCTCTCTCTCCCTCCACCATCAAACTAACTCCTGCATTTCAGAAAGTCCAGACTGAGGAACTGAGCGAGCGGTCGTGTGTCTGTGTGGATGTTCAGAAACGCAGTTCAGAGCGATGTAGTCACTCCGGACGCGCGCGCGAAGTCATGGTGAGTCCAGCCCTGTCTGTCTGTTTACATTTGACATAAATTCATGCAGAACACGTTTTATAAGAAACGAGTGTAAAATAAGGAAAACACAGGCGTTTCATCTTAAAGACACAGTAACAGAAGAGCTGCGATAGATAGTGATAACTAACTTTTTTCTTTCTTTTTTTTTCTTCTTCTTTTTTTTCTGCTGAATATGCTTGAATCGATGCTGCTTCGTCCAGTGTGTGTTTGGCGTCTTCTTTCAGATAGAAAGGAATCGGTCTGTCTTTGTTTGAAAGGACAGTATGAATATGTGATCCTTGCAGAAATATTGACGGTCATGAAATGCCATTGCTACGTATTAAACTGTGTTTGTATCAGCGTTATCAAACTAAATAAATGACAATTTATGGTAAACAAAATGGTAAACTATTCTGAAAGCAACTGATTGAGAGAGAATTACAGTCTACAGTCTTCATATTAAATGCAGTGATTATATTGGTGGAAATATGGTTACCATGGTAAATGGGAACAGGACAGCGGTGAGTAGGAAAGAGCTGGAGGTGGGAATTCCCCTTCATCCCATCTGAGCTCATGAGGAAACTCTGCAGAACACACCGATCTGGAACAAACCAGGACTCTTATGAAAAGACTCTGTTCAGGGTTTCTGGACTGTTTTCATGACTGTGTGTTTCATATGAATAGAATGTGAAAGTTAAGTAAAACTAATCAAATGGAGTAGTTAAATGCAAGACTGTTAAGTTGGATGCAATAGAATTAAGTGTAGTTCTGATATGAGAAAAATATGCAATAGAAATGTGTAATTCGAAGTGAAACTGAATTGCATAGTTGAATGAAATAGAATTTTAAAAATCATTTTTGGAGTGTAGTGAAAATATAATAGAACAGAGCAGTAAAAAAATAGTTAAAAATAAATAAGGAAAGTTGAACCAATAGAGTAGAATAATTGAATAGACTAGTTGAAAAAAAAAAAAAAAAAAAAAAAAAAAAACAGGAGTAAAGTTCAGCAAATAGAATAAAGTTATTGAAGTTTAAAGTGAAACTTAGAATTGCATAGTTGTATAAATGTAAAGTGGAACTAGCAGAATATAATAGTTGAATAAAATAAAATTGAATAGAGTCAACTAAAAGAATACAAGTAAACTGAAACACATATAATTTAATCATTTTTAGGAGTGAAATAAATAGAAAAAAGTAGTGAAAATAAAATCATTCAATACAATAGAATTAAGGGAAGTTGAGTAGAATAATTGACTAATAATAGTTGAAAAAAAGCTAATTAGGAGTAAAGTGCAACAGATAGAATAGTGTAGCTGAAGAAGCCTAAATAATATATAATACGTTATAGAATTATTGAATAGAATTAGTAGAATATAAGAGTTGCATATAATAAAATTAAATGATTAGAAGAGAATAGTACATAATTGCATATAAAAAAGAGTAAAGCGAAACAAATGGAATGGAATCTTTTGATTACTGTAATTGGTTTCCACAGTTTTCAGCAGCGTGACTGTGAGCTCATCACAGACAGATAACAGTGTTAATAGAGTGACAGTGATGATGTTACTGCAGTCTCGGACGTCCTGCATCAGACGCGTGTCACTGTCCGTCTGTCAGCATGCATACAAATAATAACAGACACAGATGAGCGCCGAATGCTGATGTGACTTCAGCTGCTGCCAGTGTTTAGTGTGTGTGGGACAGGGTGGAGCCGTCTGGCTGGATATACAGAGACACAGACACAGAGAGAGAGACTGTTTTACTTTGAGAGAAATGAAAAGACGTGACGGTGGTTTGGGTGAAGTTGCATTTTCCACATAAGACCTGAAATAGAGGGAGGTGATTCATTTTCAGTTGGGAGAGGTGAGAGTGCATGGAAAAACACATCAATACACACACACACACACACACACACACACATTTATTAATATAGCAGATGCTTTATCCAAAATGAACAAATGAAGATCCACAAATGAAGAACGTCACAAGCAATTTGTCGTAAGAGCCATAGTGCGCAATGGCTATAAATTACAAATAATATACATAAGCTAGAACAGAAGTGGAATGCAGAATAAAATAGGAGCATAAACATTCATTGGCTTATATATTTGGGCACTTATATTACGCTCAAACATGTCTGAATATCACTGCTTTAGATAACAAACCATCAACACTTTGTGATGGTTAGTGGATCACATTGATAGTTACTGTAACTGCACCTGTGTGAACCTGAGGACATGCACTAAACATCACCAGAACACCAGATGATTCACAGACGTGTGCAACAGTGTTGAAGAAAAGCTAGCGTATAAAGTAGTAAAGTAGTAGTGAAGTTAGTATGGAGAAAAGCTCTGGAATTGTTTGTTTTCAGTTGACTCTTGCTTTGATATTTATTGTGCAATGACATTCAGATATTTGTGACGTGTGACCAAGACAAGCTTAAGTGTCCAAATCGTTCTTGAGGCCACTGTAGATATACACATGCACACAAAATCTCACCCTACAGTGAGACATTTTTATTGGACAGAACTGTTGTCCACTGCAAAGTCAATGTGAAGGCCAGTAAGGCATGAAACACACAACACACAGGAATATGAGCGTTTTTCAATTCTATCTATCTATCTATCTATCTATCTATCTATCTATCTATCTATCTATCTATCTATCTATCTATCTATCTATGTGTTTGTTTGTTTTACTGTATATATACAGTATATATCTAGCTACCTGAATAGTAACACATCCATTTTAATAGATACAATACTGTTCGAAACTTTGGGGTTAATGAGTTGTGTTGTTGTTGTTGTTGTTGTTGTTTTAAAGAAGGATACTTGTATTAATCAAGGGTGCAATAATTTGATCAAAAGTGACAGTAAAGACATTTATAATGTTACACAATATTTCTATTTCAAATAAACACTGTTCTTTTGAACTTTCTATTCATCAAAGTATCCTAAAAATGTATCAGTTTCCAGAAAAATAACTGTTTTCAACATTGATAATAATCATAAATGTTTCTTGAGCAGCAAATCAGCATATTATAATGATTTCTGAAGATCATGTGACGCTGAAGACTGCAGTAATGATGCTGAAAATTCAGCTGTGCATCACAGAAATAAATTACATATTACAATATACTTTCATACAAAACAGTTATTTTAAATTGCAATAATATTTCACAATTTTGCTGTTTTTACTGTATTTTTGATCAAATAAATGCAGCCTCAGTGAGCAAAAGATACGTTTTTTCAAGTCAAACCGACCTCAAACTGTAATTATTTGAATGTAACGTTTATAAGATAACACAAGAACACACACGATGTATTTAATGTGTTGAGCAAGTATTTGCTCATGAGTGTGTAAACTGTGTTTCTGGCCGTCCTTTAGTAGGAGATAAGTCTAGTCACATTTAAGTTCCTAAGTTCCTGAACTTCGAATAGAAACCACTTGCACTTCCACTTCATTCATGATTTAAGACAAAAATAAGCTGTTGGATCAGATGTTTCTGTGTGTGGAGTTCCTCTTAGAAAGAGGAAATAGTTCCTCATGAATCCTTTTTCTAGCTGTCTTCCTCCATTCCTCGTCTATCTAGCTCTCTTTCTCTCTCTTTCATCTGCCTGCATCTGGATTATATCATTCTGCTCTTCAGCAGTCTCTCTCTCTCTCTCTCTCTCTCTCTCTCTCTCTCTCACTGTACCTCTCTCGACCGACTCTTCTGTTAGGAGCCGCTGAGAAAGAGAGGAAGTTGAGCGGAACAATGACATGCCGCTGGTGTTATATTGTGCTTGAGGTTGTGCTGTGGATGTGCTTCCTTATTTACGTCATTAAGTTTGATAAAACAGATGAAGACATTTTTAGTTATTATTAATATATCATGAACCAAACTGATGTGCAAAATGATGCATCTTCCTAAACTGACTATTTGGATCGTCTGAACAGTTAGTCAGTCTTAAGGATGGCCTGAATAAATAAGTTTCATCTTTCAGACACAATTCTCAGTGAGTACTGAGACAGAATGTGTTTAAAATAAGCAAGACAGAGCGTATTTGATTCTTAGAAAAGCTTGACCCTCCAACACTAGCTCTCTTTATTTAATTCCTATTCTATCTACTTAAATAAATACTGTAAATATCAGAGGACATGGAATATAGTGCTAATATAGGAATACAGACATGGAAAAATCTTTGCTTTGTTTTATATATACATACATATATTCAGTTTTCATTTTAATTTGAACATTTTAGTATTGTTTATGTGCTTTTGTTATTTTAATTAGTTTGTTTTGAAATATTTTTAGCTTTATTTTTATTCGTTATGTTTTAGTCATTTTAGTACTTCATCTTAAACTTATTTTAGTTAACTAAACAATTTGTTAATAGGTTTAGTTTAGTTAACAATAGCAGCACTGTGAGCAAATGTTACGCAACAGTCACTGCAGATCAGTAGTTTCACGTTAACAGTTGACTCATTGTGTCTTTTTAGGCGGTTTATCAGAAACATCTGAGACTAAATTGGTACTTGCTGAAATCTTCTCTTGACCTGAAATATGTTTCTCTTGCCAAAATGTAAATAATAAACAAAAATAAAGAAAAGAAATGATGCATGTGTTCTCAATGATTGTTTTGTGGTGTATTTCAGTTTGAACACAAGCTCCGAGATAACGAGCAGATGCAAATGCCATACTGTAAATGGAAAAGTGAAAATATTCTAATCTAGATATAACTAGCAAACTGAAATATAATACTGGTGTTTTTTTATCTTACACGGGACAATATGTTTAGCTGTTTCTCCGGCCTGATTTCAGTGTGTGCGTTCGACTATCCTCATGTGACTTGTTCACCGTTTGGTCCTAAAAATCATAATTTTTTTTCTTCCTCGTTTTGTCTTTAATTTTGTTTTTCTTGCATTCTTTTTCATTTTGCTTTCTTTCCTGCCATTTTCCTTCTCGGTTTGTTTTTCTTTCCTCACCCTCCCCACCACCCCGAACACGCTGGCCTTCCTGGCTGACTTTCGCTCTCTTCCCTCGTATTTTGTTTATTCCACTCATTGCTCACTTCAGAGAGCATAATCTGTGTTTTGTGAAGACGCTTCGGTGTAATTGTTGTCAGATGATATTTAGAAGTAGTTCCTGAGAGACGGAGGGTTTCAGCCGGGGAAGGGGGAGATGGAGAAAGAGTGAAGAAGTGAACCAGAGGAAAATGTTCAGAGTTGCTATGACGACAAAACAGCAGTAAAGTAAACATTAGAGTCTCTCTCTCTCTCTCTCTCTCTCTCTCTCTGTGTGTGTGTGTGTGTGTGTTTATTGGTCGGGCTGTGTTTCTCAGGATGTCTTTAAGCTCGTGTCAATGGGCCTCATTCATAAAACACAATCAGACAAATCTAATATTAGGTGTAAACTGTCGTACTAAATTCAGTGCAACAATTTATGAAAGAGACACACACACACACACACACACACACATATATATATATATATATATATATATAGCCTATATCTGAAAAGTTTGGAATGTTGTTGAAAGTAATAATTAATGTTGCTGAAAATAGTTTCTTCTGTTCATCAGGACTGCATTTATTTAATGCAAAATATTGTGACATTTTATTACAATTTAAAAGAACTGAAAGCAGTTTTATAATAGTACTAATATCAATTTCTTCTTCTTCTTCTTCTTCTTCTTCTTCTTATTATTATTATTATCATAATAACAGAATATTGTTTAAAGACAAACAAACATATAACAAGCAGCTTGTAAATAAGTTGTTATATAAAACAAAAAAAATCAGTAAATTGTTGCTTTTAAACTGATTTATTAAAATCAGATTACTTTCCATATTTCCTGGTTTCTCAGAAATTGAATTATTCATAGTTTGGGTAAACTTCTATAGTGCTGAAAGGGAGACTGCATCAGATATATATATATATATATATATATATATATATATTAGGGATGGGCAGATTCCCCGATTCGCTCGGTGCATCGGCAAAAAAAGTTAACGATGCGATGCATTGGTTTAAAAAGTGAGCATCGGATACAAGTTGGCATTTGTATCACGATGCATCGTTTATAACATATTTGCATTGGTAAAAAAACGATTTATTTATATATAATTACTAGTGGATGCTCTATACTTTTATTGTTTATAAAGTGACCAATAATCTGTGACCAATATTTTATAAGCAGATTGATTTATCCTCTCCAAACTGTTTCTTAAGCGCGTTCTCTCATCACTGCGACCCGAGGAAAAGCAGGGAATAAAGTCCAAAACCTGACTTAAAATAACATAGCAATCGGGGCTAAAGCGGTTATAAATGACAATGTGAGTTCACACAATCTAACTAATTTGTGCACGCTTATTCTTAAGCAGCCCTTAATGTCGATCATGGAGCAAATATAGCTGTGCTGTTTAATGCATTTGAGACGTTGTGTTTTCCTCAGTGCATAACTGACTTGTCACGAGTATATTTTTCACCTGTAAATGTTAGAAAGTCATGCGAATATATCCATTTTGCTGTCAGGAGTGGACGAGCGCTGCTGCGTGCATGCACGCTAAACGGATGGAGCTTAAAGGGGTGGTTAATTGCGATTTCACTTTTTAAACATTATAGTGTGTAATGTTGCTGTTTGAGCATAAATAATATCTGCAAAGTTGCGGCGCTGAAAGTTCAATGCAAACGGAAATTCTGGCCTTTTAATGCCTACGAAAACGACTGGTAAGGGACTACAACGAGTTACCTTCCGGGTCCGTTACGTCACGAACCCAGAAACACCCCGCCTCCAGTAACACGCAACAAAGGGGGCGGGGCCATGCTGCGCTGCTTTAGAGAAGAGGAAGAGAAAAATATGTGTGCATGTAAAAATCTATTCATATATGAATCGCGATTCTGTCTTCTAATGATTCTAATGTACTCACAAGTTTCAAAATTAATGTTATAAAACAGCCGTTCTTAATACTTTTCCTCACGTCGCCCTGCTCTGCACACGCTCTGCATCTCTCTCTCTCTCTCTCTCTCTCTAACAATGAAATGTTCCATTTATACACTTATTTTCACACAGCTATGACAAGCGTTAAACATGGACATGCGTGCGGTTGCTGTATTAAAGCTTTAATCAGGATAAAACCGCATATTAAAAGCTAACAGAAGCAGTAGCACTTACAAATAACAGCATATCTAAAAGTATTAGACAACAACAAACAAAAAAACATACCATTAAAAGCTGTGCTTGCACAGGTTCTGCGTGATCCTCTTCACTAATATCCTCTGCGTCTCAATCGGGCTCAAATTGATAAGCAATATTGACGACGCCATTGTTTACAATACAACCGGAGCACATGCCGCTGAGGCGAGGGGCGGGACATTTAGACACGCACTTGAGGGGGTTTAGCCAATCACAACACACTGGACCAGCTAACCAATCTGAGCCCATTGCGTATTTCTGAGGGAGGGGCTTAATAAAACCAGGAAATGATCAGCGTGTTTAGAGGAGAAGGGACAGAGCGGTGTGGAATAAAGGTAAATAAAAATAATGCGTTTTTTTTTTTTAAATGAAGCATTAACACATGTTAGACTGCACCCCATAAAACACAATCAAGCCTAGAAAAAAAAAAAATAAAAAATAAAGTCAACCACCCCTTTAATAATTCTGAGACAAATATGCATTTTATGAAAGCAGTAACTGTAAAGGAACTATTGTAATGATAATAAATAAATTACTAAACTCAGATGAGTTAATGTGTTTCTTATAGCAGTTAAAATGTAGTTTTAATTGAGTGATTTTAACTTTTAGTTTAGTGACTGTTAATGCGGTTACACTTTATATTAGGTGGCCTTAACTACTATGCACTTACAGCAAAAAAATAAGTACAATGTACTTATTGTGGTCATAATGTATTGCAAAACACTCCTGCTGCTATTGAGGGGGATACGGGTAAGGTTAGAGACAGGTTTGGTGGTGTGGGTCGGTTTAAGGGTGGGTTAAGGTGTGAGGGATGGGTCAACAGTGTAATTATAAATGTAATTACAGAAATTAATTACAGATGTAAGTACATATAGGTATTTTTTACAATATAAGTACAAGGTAAAAACATGTATGTACTGTACACAATAAGAGCATTGTACCAAATGTTTAATTTAAATGTATGTACACAGTAGTTAAGGCCACCTAATATAAAGTGGGACTGTTAATGCTTTAAAGAGCAATGCTAGATTGTAATGTTCTAATGCTATCTGTTCTAACTATAAAAGGTACAGCTGTTATAAAACCAGAGAGAAAGGCTGCATGGCTGCATATGATAGTATGTGAGAGAGTCAGTGGTAATATTGTGTTCCTATTGGTCAGTGAGGCGCTCAGCTTAGCCTGACAGTTAGCCTGCCCTGGACCAGGTTAGCTCTCCAGCATAAGTAGCCACAGTGACTGAGGTTGATCTCTGTTAAATTTGCTTTATGGAACCAACTAATGTGACAGTGAGTCAGACTAACTGAAATAAGCCTGGCCTATTTGGTAAACTTGTTTCATGAAACAGGCCTCGAGGCATTAGAAGTCAGAAGACATATACGTTAATTTATGATTTGCTGTCTGTCTGAACCAAAGAAATACAAGTGATCATATTTTTTCCCATTGCATCGTATTGCATCAAATCAATTGTGTTGAATCGAATCGAAATCGAATCGCACTGTGTCGTAACAGGAGCGAATCGTATCGCATCGCATCGCTAGCTCATTCTACAGAAACGTCCACTTTTGGTATGTCTTAATTTTTTTTTTTTTTTAACATTTAAACTTAGACCACATTATTAGATTACCTTTTGACTTTATGAGTAATACATATAAATGAGAGCTATATATATATATATATATTTTTTTTTTTTTTTTTTTTTGTGTGTGTGTGTGTGTGTGTGTGTGTGTGTGTGTGTGTGTGTGTGTGTGTGTGTGTGTGTGTGTGTTTACATTTGCTCAAATAGCAAAAGAAAAACTCCACAATAGTGTTTTTACAACTTTCGGAAAGAGAAAAGAAAATAGAGAGAGATTGATAACAGCAGTCAGAAGAGAGAGCAATGTCTAATTGTAGAAACACCTTCACGGCAGTGTTAGCTAGGTTCTTGTCATTTGAAGCAAAGGTATAATACAAAGTATCGTGTTCTAAATGCGAATGCATTTTTAAAAAAATTGAAAATACACAAAACAATGCAAGACTTACAATGCTGATGACATCATCACAGTCTGTGAAAAGTGTCCAATGAAAAAGTACAAATTTTGGTAGCATTATTTCTTTTAGTCAGATATCTACTCCCCGACACCGGTGTGCGTTATTCAGACAAGTACCATTGTTGAGAAGGTCATGATGACCATTTGGCCCACAGGAAGTTTTAGATGCTCTCTGGAACACAAAACAGGAAGTTGTGTTTGCTGGGAGGAAGAGAAGAGCAAGCTGTCGGCTGTGATGACTAACATGTGAACGGTCTCATCAGTGTTGATATAATGTGTGTTTCAGGGTTCAGAGGCGGTAGAGGACTGCGTGCAGGGGGCGCTATCTTCCCTCTACCCTCCTTTTGAAAGCACCGCTCCTCCTCTCCTCTCTCAGGTGAGACCATCAATCTCTCCTTTCTCAGTGTTTTAAGTTTTCTCCTCTTAAGAGTTTTCAAGTTACGTCTACCAAATTCAGTGCAATACCTTATTATGGTTTTCCATGTAGAAGACAATCAAATGTCCAAATAAATAAAAATACTTTTACCTAAAAAACATTTTTTTTCCAATGCAACCACACTTCAAATCTCTTTAAACTCTTGAAGATTTCAAACTGCCCAAGCCTTAACATTCAGCTCTGAAAATTGCATGGACTAAATAACCTTTTTACTTCATGTCTTCAGCAAGCCAACATTCAAAGTCTGCCTTGACAATTTTTTCTTTGCTGTGTGTTTTTGTGTCATGTAGGTGTTCTCCGTACTCGAGTCCACCTATCAGCATGACAGCTTGAGATATCTGCTGGATTTCTTCATTCCTGCCAAACATCTTCTGCACAGATTACAGCAGCATGCATGTGTAAGTGTTCACTTACTAGTGTTGGCTGCTAAGACAATACTGTTGACCACACGTAGGGTTAAATAGGGTTAAGGTTACAATAAAAGTAACCTTAACCTTAGAAGTTTGTTGAAAGCCCGGTCCTTAACAATTGAACTTCAGTTTGTTGAGGAGAGGTGAGCCATTGAATTAAGGATTTTTACCTGGTGGGTTATGAATATTATATATATATAAAAAGTAATTTAATCTAATATAAACTAAGGGAAGGACCTCAGCCATTCCCACATTCAATTTCCCACAATACTTTAGCAAACACCCAGCAACCACCTAGAAATTCTTAGAAATCACTTGCAAATCATATTTGAAATCCTAAAAAGCTACTAACCAATACCACTCTTATTGCCACTTACTGCAGTAAAATCACTTAGCACTTTTCCCTTACACACATGTATGTCACTCATAAACACGGAAAATGTTCACTATGAAACTCTCTCACACTTACATAAATACATGACACACACACACACACATTCTCAGCCGGCTCTGTTTTCATTGTCGCTACGAGAAGCTGCCAGGGACAAGAGCCTCGGTCTGAGTCATGGCTGTAATTCTTACCATATGTGTGTGTGAGAAACAGAGAGACGAGGGCCTGAGAAAGACTGGAGGAGTGTTCGCTTGAGAAATGGGGGAGGGATAAACAGACCGAACACTGGGACACATTGAGAAAGTGGGTAGAAAGAGAGTATCAAAACGAGAAAACTGGGGGCTGTTCACTGGAGGAAGAAGGAATATAACTTCACAATCACTCTTCAGATGCGCTGAAGACACTTTTATGTCTTTTAAAATGACAGTAAATTACATACCATAAAACAGAGGGTGGGGTTTTAAAAAAGAAAAAAAAAGTAGGATGATGTAGGAGGGGAGGGGCGTGGATTCCTGAACATAATTTGATCACGGTCCTGTGAGTGGGCACGGATGAGGAGGGATTCATGTTATAGGATAATTAAGCCTATATGCTGAAGAAAAAGCATTTGAAACTAGATTTGCGGGTTGTGAGGTAAGTAAACACTTTCAAATGTAGGAGAAATATATACTGTGTGTATATATATATATATATATATATGATTAATGTGGAAGATACATGTGTAATTTGTAACATAATCAATATTTAACGATGCACGCAAAGTTGAGGTAATGAGCAACGTTGTGCTAGTCAAGAGGATCCTGAATGTGCAGTTATTTGCAGCTTCTCAGCAGTTAACTTCTAGATACACTTGGTGGACGTGCCTATAATGTCATTTCTTAAGTATAAATTATACTTCAATATTAAACTTTAAATGTGTACTGATTGACTGTGGTTGTGTTGCGTCATTTTGTTTGGAATAAGGTTGTTACATTACCACAATACTTAATTTCGATACCACAGAAAAAAAAAAATACTAGCCTAATTAATTTAAGCTTATTTAAGACAAGCAAATAGTCAGTAATGAAATGAGCAGTAGGACAAATAAATACAATAGAACAAAGATGCAGATGAAATAAACAAGTTTTTCATGTAGGTGTATATAGCAAAATAAATCATACATAAAATAAAACATTGCATGTCTTCATTGTATGAATCAAATATACAGTGACAAACCCACAAAATTTATTCAGTCAAGAGCAGAGATTTTTTTTTTCTTTTGTTGTTTGGTAATATTAACTCCATACAGTAACGTGTATATTAAGCTGCTGTCACTTTAAGACCTAATGCATGGATCCGGTATATTGACACACTTCCATTTCTTTCCAATCCCAAATATTTACATTCACCTAAGACATACCCAACTTTGACTACATGAATATTACAGGCATTTTGACATATATTTGTGTATTTGACTGTTAAGGCACAGGAAAATACAAAAAAAAAAAAAAAAAAAACTAAATTCAATACTGACACTGTGTGACAGGCAGCTTTCTGTGCATGTGCTTTAGGTGTGTGTTCACAGAGGATTGTCTTTCAGAACAGCATGGTGGTACCAAATTGAGAACTTTCTTGTGTTTTATTTTGCTTGAATGATTTAAAATCATTTGAGTTATGTTTAAAGTGCAAAGCTTAAAACCGCATGACAAAGCAACACTGTAATGTCATGTGAGCGTAACCATGATAAAGTCAATAATCCGACATCTCTACTGGTTGTCAAATTCCTACCAGTTTATCATGACTACCAGTATAATGGCCTGCCCTAGTATTGCGTGTATTCGATTGTTTGAGTGTTTTAACTGGAGTACATTTGGGCTTGTGTTAGTCTGCTATGAAATTAGACAGACTATCTTTGTAACAATTATTTCTGTCTCTTTCTCAGTCTCAGTATCTGGGCTGTCTCTTCTTGCACTCTGGTTGGCCACTATGTTTGGAAGAGAAGGTAGTAGTACAGCTCTCTACTTTGGACTGGAGACTCCTGCGTAGTACTGACTTCTACCTACAGGTGGTCCCCTTCTCGACGCGTTGTCCTCGCCTTGCTCTTAAGTGTCTTGCACCTGGTGGGAGGAATGTGCAGGAGGTCTTGGTGCCAGAGTCACAGCATCCGCTGGTGTTTACTTCAGAGTGGCTACATTGCATCAACAAGGAGCGTGGCTGCAAGAGAGAAGGTAAGACAAAAATGGAGGAATAAGGAGAACAATTTTTAGGGTAGATGGTAGAGAAATGGGAGCAAGGAAATACTATCCAATAGTAGAAATAAGGTGCAGCACATTTAGGAAGAATTTAGTGTGTCATGATGTTTAAAGCAATGTCTTAAGTTTTTGTTTAAGTTGACTTTTTAGAATGATACACAGAGTGGACCATCTTCCTCTTACTCAGTTCTTCTCAAACTTTCTTGCCATGTAGGTGGAGGATGTTTGGACACCTGTCTGGTGAGTACATGTGACGGAGTGGTCCGCATTCCATGGGAAGAGGTGGTCTATCCCAAACTCCTCCACAATCCATCTGATCCTCTCCAAGACAATCCTGACCAAACTGACTTGTCATCAGGGGGTTTGGGACTTGGTCGGGGCAGCTCTTCAGGGGAGCATGATTCCTGGTCCTGGGATGAAGAGGATGACTTGCCTCCAGATGGGAACGAGGCGGAGATTGAGGCTGCCTTAGAATGCCTGCGCAGAAGCAGTGATGACCATCTTGTAGCTGATGGTGCTGGAGATTATGTTGAGCTGCTAGAGCCCAGAGGAGGCCCAGACGGTGGTGCTGATCCTAAACAGCGCTATCTGGAGATGCATGGAATATGTAAGACCAAAACATTGCCCCTGTGTAGGAGGGGTAAAGCAATACGACTACGAAAGGGGAAGGGGAGAGGGTATGGGAAGACCGAAACTGGTGCTAGGGCTGGAAGTCTGGTACGAAGGGATAGCAACAACAATGGCAAGGATGGTGTAGTGTCCTGCAGTGACTTGGCTACCTCACGGCCCTTGCCTCGTGTCATTGATTTGGGTCGCCAAAGAAGGTCATATTCCCCTTCATTCCAGGACTCTGACGAAGGTGCTAGAGACCCAGTAGATCTCGAATGCAGTTCTCGTTGCATGGACAGTCTGGCCAAAGAGAGGAGGCCAGGGGTAGGAAAGGAGAGAGATGGGACTGGGGGTACACTGCCCTGGGAAGAGTGTCAGAGAAAGAAATGTTCCAGCAGGCGATGTTCCACAGATGATAATGATGTGGCTAAGAACAAAGCAGAGAGTCTGGAAGGCGGACAACAGGACCACAATCAAAGATCACACTGTGGCTGTGATGATAAAACATTGGCCAGCACTTTAGACAGTAGACATGAGGTTGCAACATTAGCAAATCCCTCCACTTCTGCAGATAATGGAGCTGCCCTTTTGGCTGTTTATGGAGAAACAGAAGACATAAACAAATTGGCTGGAGAATCTAGGACACGGACAATGTCTCTCCAAGATTCTTCCCTGAACAAGGCATCTGATTCATCAGGCTGTACACAAAGCAGGACCAAACACTCAGACAATACTAGTAAAGAGAAAACAGATAAAATGTTGCCACCATCAGGTACTGTAAGCGCCACTGAAGACAAGTGTCCTGGAAAGTCGGATAACCTTATTTGTCCCAGAGGAAAAGAAGTAAAAACAGGTGGATTTAGAGCACCCAGGTATGGTTATGTAAATGTGAATTTCCAGTGCATATTTGATGGTAATTGTTCAAATTGTTAATTATCTTGTTCATACAAAGAATATCATACCCACTATAAACACTAGAGGTGTAAATCGAATGGTTCGTCACGATACGATACGATATCGATTCTCATACCCAGCGATACAATATTTGCCGATACCTCAAAAAATTATACAATACGATCACGATTCGATTCTATACAGGAGTATATCGATTGATATTTCAATATTATAATATTATATACAACCATCTACATATTTATTAACTCACAAATGCAACTAAAATATATAACATGACCATTTATCTGAAATTTTCACATCCTGTGCCTCAACTGGGACATTCACAAAAAAAAATAAAATAAAAAATGGCCTATACACTTTTCTTCTTTCTTTCTTTTTTTTTCAATAATAAAGAAAATAAACAATTGTAAAAACAATTCTGGCTTCTATTATAGGCTCAGTGCTAAAAAAAAAAATTCTACAGATAACCAAATTACAAGCAATAGCAGAAAATACATATAATAGAACAACTGACACAAGTTCAATAAACAGTTCTTTATTATTAGTTTGTTTTCACTTTAAGAACGAAAGCACGGATTTAATATACTGATACACATGCGTTTTCTTTCTCAACTGTTTACGTTAAGATATCTGCCTAACCGACTGTGTTTACTATGATATTCGCCAAAACGCGCATTGTAATGTAATTTTGTCTGTATTTATTCATCCATGCTCAATTTAGTACTCGCGCGGTGTAGACGCGGCTGTCTGTGTGCGCGCGCTTCAGATGTGTGCGCAGAAAACATCTCACACAACACTCAACTGTTCCGCCAACAATCCCGAGTGTCTTTTATGCTCACCTTGTGCCTTTGGGCAGTCCTTATATCGAGTCCTGATACGTGAGTTTGAACAAGAATGCATAGACGGACATTATGTGAAAATGTGTACAGTGCCAAAATAAAGGTGCCTGTTTATACTACAGATATCGATATTTTACGCGTGGCATCGATCGTCAGACATCGTATCGATATATCGATCCATATTGATGAATCGTTACACCCCTAATAAACACATACAAATTGTTTTATCACTAAAAAATAAAAAATAATTTGCCTTCCTACAGGAGGAAGAGGAAAGCCAAAGGAGGCAAAGGGAAGGCCAAATCCAATGGCCGTGTCCAACATAAAGGCAAGGGTGACCAAATTCACTCAAAGAACCCACCCAAAGCCACCCAACCGATCAGCCATTCTAGCCAATCAGAGGAGGCTCCCAAATTATCCAAAGATTGCAATGGCTGTGTAGCAGCCACTGACACAGAAACAGATGCAAAGTCAAAAGCCAAAGATGGAGGTATGTTGTGATCATCTCGATTAGTGCTCATAAGTGGCCTCTGTCACAGCTCACTCCATACTCAGTTTGTTCAAATTTAACATGTATTACAGAAAGCCAGAGTGGCACATCCTTTCCTGACCATTCCCAAAACGAGATGGGGATATCTGAATCTGCGGCTCACTTAGAGTCCAAATCTCCCCCTCCTCATCTTAGAGACTTAGATTTAAATCTTCTGCAGTCAGGAAAGCTAATATTAACAGGTAGATGTTCTTAATTTTAATGGTTACAAAATATGTGTTATTCCCTTAGCATTAAGTCATTTCTCATGTAGGTACTATGGACCGACTGGGACGAGCATTGGTTATCACAGAAAGTCACCTCCCAGAGGATGGATGGACCACAGATGAAATGATCAAAGTGTTGTCCTGCTATTACTCCATCACCAGGTCTGTTATTAAACACATGTAACAGAGACAGTGATGACTGTCACTACAGGTTCTTTTGGAGAAAAAAATCATACTGAGCTAAAGTTAGAGCTGGCTGAGTATTTTCATATTCTGGGTAAACCCCCAGTGTTTCGCTGAATTTTAGACACGAGGGCACTGTCTCATGACCTTTTACTGTGTTTGGCTAATGTGCGTTCTGTGCTGTGCTTATTTTGAAATAACAGACCGATGGCCAGAGAGAAGGGTCTTACATTCATAGTGGACAGCAGAAAGTCTGCCCCGTCTGAACTCTGTCTCTCTGCACTGAAGCTCTTCAAGGTGAGTCAGTGCACGGATGGTGATTGTGGTCCCGTGGGTGTTTTGCATTGATTCTAAATCTGTTTTGTCTGGGTGCATGTGTCTGCTTGTGTCTAACAGGGACAGGCAGAAACAGGGCTTGACTCTGTCCTTATCCTAACTGAGGAACAAGATGAATCGACCCAACCATGTCTGGATGGAATAGAGGTGCGTGTTTATTCACTGAGCTAATATTTATCAATCAATTTGGGCTAGCACAGAGCAGGGCAGAGCAGGCTTTTCGATCATTTTTGAGCTCAACCCCAAGACAGACAGAGGAGCAGCTACTGGTACCTGAAGTCTCTACCCCATGATCTGACATTTCTAATAGCCCAGCCTCTTTTAGCTGATGTTGTGAACTATGCTTACCTGCCCTAGTTCTGGATTGCGTCTGTATTATCAGTGCATTTATATCTAACAATTAGATCTAGTAGCCAAAATGTTTCATGAAAGGCTATATATAAAACATGAAAGGTGTAATGCAAACACCTCCAACAGAAGATTGTATTATTTATCTCACAGACACATACGATTTCATGGAGTTGCAACACAAGTGTTGGCAGCATGTTTGTTTTCTGTCAGCTCCTCCAGGTCCACAGGGAGTTTGTTCAGTTCCAACGGGAAAAATTAACGTTCAGTCTGGTGCTCAAGCATTTGAGTAGATGATAAAACTCATTAGATATTTTACTCACTCTCAGGTGCATACAGTACGAGGTACAGGTATCCTTCAGCAGTTTGTGGACAAGCAGCAGTTGCCCAAAGAAATGGGTGGAGACTTTAACCACTCACATGATGACTGGCTCGCTTTCAGACTGGTAAGAAATTGCTTGGCAAGTTGTCCTGCATAGCCAGACTTCTGGCAGGGTCTGCAGTACAGCTTATTTTGACTTTCCAGTCTGTGGATATCTTGTTTACTTGCTACTAACAGTTTTAAACAAAACTTTGAATGCATTTTTATGATTTTACGCCACTTATTTGACAATTCCAGTGATTAGTGCTCACTGTACCAGCCTGGTTTCTTGTAAACATTGCACAATGTTGAAATGTCAAGTTCCTGGTGAAGTACAGGACTGCACTATTCACAATTTTAAGTCAAGATTCACCATCAGAGAAGTTACTGTTAACAATCACAAAAACAAAAAAAAGTGTTTCTTCTAGGAGAAACTAGCTAGGTAACATCTAGCCATTTACATGATATGGGATTTTGTAGCATTAAAGGCTAAAATACATCACGTGTGTTTTTTTTTTTTTTTTTTTTTCTAAAAGCAGCTTTTTTCTACTTAACCTGTTAATTGACATGAAAAGAAAAAAAAAATCTTTGAATGGACATCGTTTTGTGTCTGTGTAAACTTAGCACTTTGGTTTAACATACCTAGAATATGTCCCACAACAAAACATCTTTTATGTTTAAAAATACAGCAAAGCCACACCCATAAAAAATTCCAATAAACTTAAATATAAACATTTTAAGAATTACCACAAGCCTGACCCAACATCTGCAGCAGATTAAAAGCTCTTCCTGATGCTCTGCACAGAGTTTGGAGCAGCTGGCTGAGCGCTGTGAGAGCGCCCTCACCCTGCTGGGAGACGCACTGCAGTCTATGGACACAGAACCACTACCTGACTGCATTAAGGTGAAGCAATGTTTGATGTAAAATAGGATTTTCTGTCTACTTCAAGTCTATTTAAGTACACATTTGTTTGTGCGATATGTAAGCACATATTTGAGTTATCAGATTGTCTTGTTCTATTTACCTGTAGAATGTTCCCCTCAGCGTCGACAAACACAGACAGTTAATGACAAGCATTCTCACTGACCAACGGCTGACAGAGCTGCAGCAGAGGGGCGGGGCTTGGCTGGCAGGTCTGGCCAATGGGACACCAGGGTTGGCACAGAAATCACCAGATTGCAAGTATGAATGGAGTTTAGAGAGAATACATAATAACACTAGTCTCACTTAGATTTAATCTTTAGTGGACATTTAACAATATATACTTGCGATCTTAAATGCTGCGAATGGAATTCCTGCTTGTCTGACTGTAGTATTGCATTACCTTTTGCATTCAGGGCTGCTCTGGCAGTGACCTCTAACCTGTATGACAGTGTGGATGATGCACTTCACCGGCTGGTGCGTGTGTCCAATCAGAGGGGTCGTGACCTGGAAGCGCTGGGGAGATTGGCTGCACTTGTGGATAAATTGGACAAGGTATGTGTGAGGATAAACAGTGACATCTGTCAATGGAATATTAATCAGGTATTAGTTACAAATTATTTTATTCCAATTATTATTATTTTTTATTTTTGCACGTCTGCAATTTTCAAGTAATCCTGGAAACTTCGATTAGCTTCAGATGTGTTTGATTAGGATTAGAATCTGCAGTGCTGTGGCCCTCCAGGCCCAGAGTTGAGTTATTTTGCAGTGTGAACTTTGCTGATTATATTGAGAATGTTCGAGAGAATCCAGAATTGTGTGCAGACAATGAACTCGTGCTAAACCGCAGACTCAAATGGTCACGTGAGACTGTGTAAACTTGCAGCTTTGTTGATTATAATGGGAGCATTCCAGTTTTGACGCACCATGTCGCTCACTTGCTCTGAATGACTGTTTTGTTTTTTTAAGCCTCTAGGTCCAGGAGAACCATGCCGACTATTTAGGCAACGTGTTGGTTTACTGATATGATAGTGCATATAACAGCAATAAAGTCATTCAGGAGCACAGTCCAAAGTTTGTTTTGAATGAGTTCATTATGAAAATGGCATGCAAGGATGGTGAATATTGTAAGGAATAGTTCACATGAACATAAAAAGCACCATAAAAGATTAATTCACTATATTTTAAAGGGGCCATATGACGTTGCTAAAAAGAACATTATTTTGTGTATTTGGTGTAATGCAATGTGTTTATGCGGTTTAAGGTTCAAAAACACATTATTTTCCACATACTGTACATTATTGTTGCTCCTCTATGCCACGCCTTTCTGAAACGTGTCGGATTTTCACAAAGCTCATCGTTCTGAGAAGCGAGGCGTGCTGTGATTGGTCAGCTATCCAGTGCGTTGTGATTGGCTGAATACCTCAAGCGTGAGACAGAAATGTTACGCCTCTTACCGTATTGTGATGCCATGTCGACACAAAAACAATAAAACCCATTACAAACGAGACATTTGTTGCATCCAGTGGGGACATAATTACTGATTATAATGACTTATACTGTCTTTTTACCATTACCATGTCTGCATTTGTGATCAGAGAAACGACAAACAACAAGCACTACTCTACACCGCTCAAAACTCGCGTGTGAATCGTCAGTGGCAAATTCTTTAAATATGAAAACATACTTACAGGCTGTGAGTCAGAAGCTCCAGACTGTCCTTGCAAAGTTGGAATTGGCCCACTTTATATAAACAGTATTTGTGCTCAGCTGGCATTGTTACTCTCCAAGGTTCAGGAAATAGTCCTCAGTAAAATGCGCTGCACACACTCTAATATTTTGGTTGAACTGTTCTGGAACAGTGTTGTAAATACAACTTAACCACTGATTTCTAGTTGTGTCCTCTTTTGGAAGCCCAAACAAAGTACTTTGGCTTTCACAACGAAACACAGCATCTCCAGGACACGGCGCTGGCGGCAGCAACAACACTACAGCGAGAATAATAGTTACGCCTTCTTTCATTGCGTATACATTTGGGCGGTGTTTGAATGAGCCGTTTTAGGAAGGTGTGGTTGAGTCTTAACTTTTATAAAGAATATCTCTTTGGTTTTGAGACTTTAGTCTTTGCAACTTCAGGGATCTTATCTATACACAAACAGCTTGAAACACTCCAGAGAGAAAGGAAAACTTGAAATCGCATCATATGACCCCTTTAAGTCAGAAATGAAAGTTGTTTTTCACAAACATCTGCTGGCTCTCTTTCTGAGTTGATGTCTAATTCTTTTAGTAAATTGGTTTATCTGATTTGCAAAAACAGTCTAAACGATTTATTCATAATTGGTCTGAGATGTTTAATTCACTGACTCACTGGCTTTTGTAATTTTTATTTTCTTTTTTTTAGTATTTGTATTTTATAGTATACATATAGCATATATTATAGTTTTGTTTGCACACACACATACACACACACACACACACACACACACACACACACACACACACATATATATATATATATCAGCTTTATTTCAATTAGCAAAAACATATATTACAATTAATGGTAAAATGAATGTTTGGAAATGTAAGCAGATATTTCCTACGGACACACTACAGCAAAAGATAGAAATAACTTGCTCGTTGTTGTATTTTGGTGAAAATATTAACAGCCTAAGACTTTTGCACAGTAGTGTATATACTGTATTAGCTTTAGTTAACAATAACAGCACTTTGACCATGACCATTTTCTAATTTTTGTGTTTAATGGAAGAAACGAAAGTAATACTGGTGTGGAACGACATGAGTAAATAATGAGAGAAATTAAAATTTTTGGTGAACTGTTCTTTTCCTGAGGGAAATAATGAACAGTTTTGAGTTTGATCATAATCTTGCGGTTTCATCACATATGACTTTGACTTGTTTCTTTCTCTCTGTGTGTGTGTGTGTGTGTTTTTGCTCCAGTGTGAGAGAGACATAGAGAACGTACAGCAGCAGCTCGAGGACTATAAACATCCTCCTCTGTCTCTCAGCAGACTATCACTCAAACAGCACAAGTTCAGGAGCTTCAGAGAGTCTGCGATGGTGAGTCTACAGCTGAAATGGACTCTTATAAAGGATCTGAGACGCTCCTCATTCCCATACATTTGTTATTCGTTCACTTATGTGATCTTACCTATGCCAGTCATGTGCAGCTTGGCTTTTTTTGGCATTTGTGCGTGTTATCAGGAGCTTCACAGTGAGACTCTGGTGTTGCTGGGAGAGGTGGAGAACTGGTCTGAGCTGGACTGGCCCGGTCTCAGAGCCGTGCCGGACAAACTCCCTCCAATAAGGGAAAAAGTGCGAGACATGTCTCACTGTCTGTCGGACTGCTGGACACAACTGGACAACACACAACGGCTGCTGTCTACACTTACTGAAGTAAAGCACAAACAAATACAGTTTACAGTATGATTGTATCTGGCAAGATATCTCTTTACTGTTTATTCCATGGTAAAAATAATTCTACAGCCAGCAATAGACAGGACAGGACCACTTTACATTACAATGGAGTAATGCAAAAACAGAGAGTGAACATGGACGTGAGAGAGGACATGTTCAAATGCTTTAAATATGGTTTATCATTCAGAATTTAGAATCAGAACTGAATCGATACTGATGCCAGAATGCCAGACTTACAGTACACTATACCGCTCAAAAGTTGGGGGTCAATTGAATTGATCAAAAGTGACAGTAAATACATTTATAATATTTAGAAAATAATTCTATTTCAAATAAATGCCGTTTAATAATTATTCTGTTTATCAAAGAAAAAAAAATCCTGAAAATGTAGCTCAGTTTCTACAAAAAATATAAACCAGCGCAACTGTTTTCAACACTGATAATAATTAAACATTTTTCTTGAGCAGAAAATCAGCATATTAGTATGATTTCTGAAGGATCATGTGACACTGAAGACTGGAGTAATGATGCTGACAATTCAGCTTTAATCACAGCAATAAATTACATATGAACATTAAATATTGTAAAATAGAAAACACTTATTTTAAATTGTAATAATATTTCACAATATTACTGTTTTACTGTATTTTTAATCAAATGTAGCCTTAGTGAGGATAAGAGACTTCTTTTGAAAAAAAAAAAAAAAAAAAAAATCTTGCCTACTCCAAACCCTTAAGCAGTATTGTATCCTGTCTTTAATTTAGAAATTTAGGAAAAAGGAAGAAAAAAAAAAAAAACAATTTACTGTTTGCCAGTGAAGTAAGAAATAAAAAGATGGCATGAAATCAAAAGTGACTCAATTGACAATATATTAATTTTGCCTAAATTTTGCTTAGTGTGATTGTACCTTAAAGAAATTATTTTATTTATTTATTTATTTATTTATTTATATATATATATATATATATATATATATATATATATATATATATATATTTTTTTTTTTTAGTATAGATGCATTTTCTCAGACTTTTGGACGAGAGTGTAATATAAAATTTTACATTTAGAGTATTTCCCCCTACATACACACACTTATGCCAGTAATCATTACTTAACTCTCCATTTTTCTCTCTGCAGGCGTCTCAGTGGTGTGACGTGGTGTCGTCCTCCTCTCCTTCCTCTTCCTCATCCTCCCCTCTCTCCTCTCTGCCTCCCATCCCTCCATCACGTTTCCAGGATGCTCGCGCTCTTGCGCTGGATCTGGGCGGTGGGGCTTTGCTGGACCTCTGGTCCCAGACTCTGGAGCGCTATCAGAAAACACTGGCTCAATTTAAGAGCCGAATCCTGCAGGCGGAAAGAGGCTCGTCAATGGCCCAGGGTCAGGAGCCGGACTCCGGGGGACGAGGGAGGACTCCTGCTCCTAGCACGTCCAGCCTGGGGGATTTAGAGGGAGAGATCGAGCCGGACTGGTGCCCTGGAGGAGGAGAGGGGGGCCTGCAGTCCTGGGGTTCACTGGCGTCTCTCTTCCGGCCACAAAACTGCTCAACGCTCAAGATTGGAGAGGAAAAGAAGAAAGAGGGGGTGAATCCAGGAGGGGGGAAGTTTCTGCAAAATCTGCTGCACCCGGCCAAGAAAAATGTAAGTGTGCATGTTTTGAAGTGAGGCAGTCACAGTCGTGAGTTCAGCAACCAAAAATAAATTAAAACACTCTAAAAACCACCTATTGAACACATACTAACACCTTCACAGCTATCTAGCAACTCCCTAGCAACCACTTAATAACACCCTAGCAACCACATAACAGCACACTTGTAACCACCCAAAACACATGCATTGCAACTCCCTAGCAACCACCATGAACACACTATAAACTACTTTGGAACACCTTTGCATCTGCATAGCAACACCCTGGTAACCATCTGGAACATCCTAACAAGCAAATAACAACAACTTAGCAACCAACCAGAACCCCCTGACAACTGCATAGAAACATTCCAGTAACTGTAAACCAGTATGCTGGGATCTACCCAGAACCCCCTAGCAATCATCTAGAATTCCCTAGCAGCTGCATAATAACTCTCCAGGCAACACCCTGGGAACCTCTCACAGCACTCTAGCAATGATTTAGCAACACCCTACCAACTATCTAGCAGTTCCCCAGGAACCACCAAGAACACACTAGAAATTGCTCAGCAACACCCTAGAAACTGAATGGCAACACCACGAGAATCTCCCACAGAACCCTAGCAACCATCTAACAACATCCTCCTAAATGCATACCAACAACCTAGCAACTATCTACCTATTCCTTAACAACCACCAAGAACTCATTAGAATCTGCTCAGTAAAACAGCAACACCCTAACACCTGCTAGCCATACCTTAGGAACCATCTAGAACACCTTAAAAACCACCAAGAACCCGACTAGAACCTGCATAACAATGTCCTAGCAACAGTCTAGAAAACACCCAGAACACTCTAAAAACCGGCAACACACTAGCAACCACAACCACATACCAATGCCCTGGGATCCACCCAAAACACCCAAGCAACCTTATAGTTACCCCCCAGGGACCATCTTGTCCAACAACTTGGGAACCTCACACAGCACCATAGCAACCACCAAGAACACCTTGCAAATTGCATAGCAAAGTCCATATACCAACACTCTAGCAACTCCCTAGCATCCACTAAACCGCACAGCAATTCCTTAGCAACCCTATGTAAAACATTAGAACATATAGTAAGGACGTATTTTTAAATCATATACTGTAGGTTTAAAGGTGCAGTAAGTGATATCTGAGAAGCGCTCTAGATATTTGAAATCATCAAAACAAACACATGCCTAAGGGATCACACTGTGTGTGTGTGTGTGTGTGTGTGTGTGTGTGTGTGTGTGTGTGTGTGTGTGCGCGCCTACAGGTATGTTTTGGTGGTCAGTCTGATCCACTTTTACAGTATTTTTCAGAAATTGTTTACTGCACCTTTAAACTTTTTATTATGTTGCAATTCATCAAAAAAGTTGCCATTCAGCCAACTAGCTTTTATTTGCATTTGTTGTTTGGTAAGTGTTCATTTTGTGTCTTGCGTGTGTTTTTTTAAGTCTGTATGATAAAATGAATACTCACTTGTAGCCCAAGGTATACTTCGTTTTTATGCATGTACACGTAAAAAAAAATAAACACCATTTGAAAACATACACTATGTGATAGCATGCTCGAATGCAGGCAGCCAATACATGTTTTATAAAGCTTCACCTTTGTCCAGTGTCTTGTGCTATTTTTCGCCAGATGTTATGATCGAGAAAATTATCTTCGTACTTTGTATCTCATAACTCTCTCAAACGAGCGCATGTCATTGCAGAAATCTGTTGTTGCAAGCTCCGCTATTTTGTTGTTGTAGTTGTTTCATCTTTTTAGTCTTGTTTTCTACTCTGAAACAATGGTCCGGGGTTGAGGCTAGAAGGGGATACAGCTACGGCCACCAGGGCTTAATGGGCATCAATATTACGTCATTTTTGTCACGCTGAACAACAATAATTAATGTATGTGCATTATTGCAATGGTAGGTTTAGGGTTGAGTAGGTGTAGACGTTAATACAACAGATTGTGATAGGTTGAAAATTTACTTCATTGTTATTTCCTGGTCGTATCCCTTCTAGCCACAACCATGCAAGTATATATCGCTGCAGCCTGGAGACCTCCAAGTGGGAGGGACTTACGGCGCAAGGTTGGGAGAGCTCCGAGAGGGAGGGTAGGTTTAGCATTAGGTTTGGTGTAACAAATCCCACCATTTGGAGCTAGCTCCGACCTCCGTTTATACCTCTCTCCAACCATGACTCGGGTCAGTACTGCCACCTTGTGGAACAACTGATTAGTGCCAAACAAATTCAGTGTGCATGTGTGACCTGCGCAGACTAAAGTTGGTTCCAAAAATCAGATGATGCATGTGCAATACGCGCATGCTATTCTGGTGATGAAATTTGCATCATGCACAGCACGCAGAACTTCATGTTCACGTAAAAACTGAAGTATACTTTGCACTGTTCTGTGTCCTGCTGTAGGCCACAGATGCGCCCCTTCCTCCCAAACCCCCTCGCAAGCGTCACCCCAGTTTCGACCTCCAGGCTCTGCTGGCCCCGCGCCGTTCCGCCGCCGTGTCTAAACCCGCCGAGTCCACATCAGGCCAGTCCTCTCCGCTGTCCTGGCTGGGCCGCCGGGCACTGACGGATCCCATCCTTACAGCAGGGGTGGCAGCAGCGCTTCCGGGATGGAGGGATCCCGCTGGAGGAGGAGCAGGAGCAGGAGGAGGAGTGCTGATCAGAGGAGTGGAGGTCAGCAGTAAGGAAGTGGCGGATCATACGGGCTTCACGCGCCAACATGTGCTACTCAGCCGCACCGAAAGAGAGACGGGGGTGGAGAGAGCGGGAGCGACCGCACAGAGGTGTGTGAGAGATTTCCCTTCAAAAATCAACTGATGAAGCTACTTTGTGAGGATATTCGTAAATGTTCATTAAGGGGCTATATACATGACACTGCAATTCTAGAGCTGCCAATTTAATGCATTATGTCATTATTGCTTCCCGAGTCACTGCACCCTCCTGTTGCATTCAGTTTTCTCCCTGTTATTTCTTCCAGAAATTTTGTCACAGTTTCTCATTTAGGGTCATGCATGTGAATGCAAGGTTTCGACACATAGCTTTGTTTTGGAAAGGCTGTGCAAATTTTGGTGACATCAGTTGTGTTGGGGGTCAAATGGACCTGCCTTTGGTTTCCATGCAATTTACCAAAAATCAACACTTTGAAAAACAGAGTCAATGACAAATACAGAATTTCAAGATCAATTTTCATTAAGGATGAACCATGTTTTTGGGTCAATCTCTCTCTCTATCACAGCAAGCTGTACTTACAGTGGTGCCGGCTGGTCAGCACAGAGAGGCAGTATGTGGCTGTTCTTAAAGGTGTGGAGGAGAACTATCTGCCCCTCCTGGAGTCCTCAGACGTCCCGTCTGCGCTGAGAGGGAAGACAGAGTCACTCTTCTGTAACTGGAAAAGCCTCTCTGCCTTCCACTCGCAGTCACTCCTCCCGGCCATGGAGGGCGCTCTCTCCCAGACACTGCAGCAGACCGACTGCTTCAGCAAATATGTGAGTAACAGCTCACATTTGAACACTTTTTCCATAATTTTGCAAAATTACAGGTACATTGTAAATGACAACATGTTAACAATAAATAAAGAATCGTAAAAACAAGGCTGTTTTAATGCGATCTTCATATAATAAGAAATTGTTTTAAAAAATGAAATAAAATAAAAACAGCCACATAAATGTGAATGAAGCTGAAAAAACAACAATACTGTGATCTTAGATCATAACAAGAATGTCATGAATAATGAAATGTTGAATCGAGTATTTCCTGATATCTGTTTGCTCTCAGAAGGATCAGTTTCTTCTGTATTCCCACTACATCCGGATGAGACCCGAGCCGGACGCTCTGCTCATCAGTCAGGCTGCTGACTTCTTCAGGGTGAGAAAGCAATGTCAAAGTTTCATTTAATTGATTAGTATGCCATCAGAGCGCACGCAGGGGAGGTATAGCTGTGTCCATATGGAACAGTTCATGAATCAAGTGTGAAACAGAGCCTCAGTGCATGCTACATTACCAACTTTCTGTGCCAAGTTTTTTTTTTTTTTTTTAAATCGTACAAAGAAAGCATGAAATGTGTGCTTTTTGTTCCTTAAAAAATGGAATGAAAGGCCAGCTTGAACCCATGTAAAAAAGTCCACTTAGTTTTAAAATGAGTTGTTAGTACAGATTTAATTTACTTTAAAATAATATACTGCTAAAGATATAATAAAATAATATACTATTACATGTACTGTATGTAAAACTCAGTTTAAATTTATATTAAATGCAGTTATCTGAGTTTGAGTGTGTTTTTGACCCTCTGAAGTAGGGCTTTTTCATTAGTTGCACAATTTTATTATTACTTATTGTCTTGAAATATGGTTAAAGCGCACTGCTGAATGTACAGACCAGCATTTATGCTTAAATATACTGTCATTTCTAATTACATGTTTGTAATGATGAGGTTGCAATTTAGTACATTTAAAATATAATAAATGTAATATTGAATAGCAAACTACAGTTGAAATTATAAACATGTTCTTTGCATGTGCTTTAGTATGTTAGTCAACACATCAAAAATAAAGCATGACACATGCTTATTAAAACAACAATTTAAAATGTGCTTTAAAGTAAAAGTTTCAATTTGACATTATTAAGAAAGTTTGCTTTTTAAAGTGTACTTAAGTGTGTTAAGAAACAGTCATGAAAGGGTCTCTCATTAAGTCACCTGAGTGGCATTCTGTTTCATTAATGTTGCATTATTTATCTTATATGTACGATTTGAAGTATGCGTTCAATGCAATCAAGCGCATTTCTTTTTCACAGGTTGGCTGTGAGCTGATCTGTCTGTTCTTGCCTCTGTGTTCTTATGTTGCAGTACTGTCTTCGCCCACAGGGTGGCAAATGTGTTTTTGATATCTGTGCCATTTCTCAGATGTGGGAAATAATGAGCTGTTTATTTAATCATTCTCTCTCTCTCTCTCTCTCTCTCTCTCTCTCTGTCTCTCCAGTCGAAGCTGTCTTCCTCTCTTGTCCCCGCTCCTCCGTTTCCTCAGTGTCTCTCCGCTCCCGTTCAGAGACTGGAGCAGTATTGCCAGACACTGGAGGAACTGGGCGGTCTCAACCCCACCTCTGACTCCGCCCTCTCCATCCTAAAACACGCCCAGCGGCACGGAGAGGACCTGCGAGCCAGTGATCTCATCACAGGGTGTCCGGTATGAACTCAATAGCCACATTCACTCACAGCACAGGCTACAGTATGTCTTTGTGAGGTCACATGACCACTGCACTGCCGCCACCTGGTGGTCAAAATGAAAATAACAGATTGAGCTTTATGCAATTTAAAGGGTCAAGCATTCACAACATAATACTGATAACTATCATGAAATCAGATATGTTTTTATGGATTATACATGCAATGAATAAATATTTAAAAAAAAATTCTAAGCTGCTGGTCTGTAATTATGAAAGTTTCACTGTATGGACAAAAACAATTGAAACATTCTTCTAAATATACAGTGTTCCTGTAAAGTATTTTTATTGCTAACTAAAACTATTAAAAAAAATGTGTTAATTGAAATTAAGTTTAAATAAAATATAAATACATAAAATGTTACATTTGTAAATGGTGCCTTCAAAGAGAAATAAACCAAGTTTAAGCTGGAGTGTTAAAACAAATTACTAAAACTAAAAGTGAATAAAAGTTAAATAGTCTTAAAAGCTAATTCTAATAATATATAAATAATCATATAATCATGCTGTTCCTGTTGCTCTAAATGGTGCCAACAACACCTTGATTGCAGGTTTTTGATTTCTAACACCTATACCGGCAAAAATGTGTGCCTTGGATAAAAGCGTTTGCCAAATGCATAAATGCAAATGCACAAATAACTGTGTGTGATATCACTGTTTCAATAATCTGCAACACATACACATCTGTTAATGTTTCAAAAAATGTGGTTTCATGGGCCCTTTAAAAACTTTTTTTTACTTTGTAATTGTATTTAGCAGACTGGTTTATCCTCAGTGATGTGAAGTATTGCAGGTCCAGGTCTGGATCATGTGAACAGTAGTTTTAGTGTACAAAGGAACATGAGTGCGTTCAGCCTACAATCAAGATCCAGAATTAACACTCGCCAAGCCATTGATGCGAGCAACAACGATGTGTTTTGATGAGTGAATAAAATGTTACTGGCCAGTTTGCATGTATTTTTATTTTTTATTTATTAGATGCTTAAATTCTTCACTTTTCTGTGCAGTTCTGGTTGGTACCTCTGAAGTCACAAAAATGACATGCTTGACCTTTAGTGAAGCTGTATTTGATTCAGGGTGGATGTGATCGTAAAACATAAATAAATAAATAAACAATGATATAATGTAAACAATGAACAATGAAATAATTGATGCATCCTTCATATAATATTGAATCACAAAACAGAAAGTAGATGTTGACATGATGCTCTTCTGTGTGTGTGTGTGTGTGTGTGTGTGTGTGTGTGTGTGTGTGTGTGTGTGTGTGTGTGTGTGTGTCAGATCCCCGTGGCGGAGCGTGGAGATCTGGTGCGTCAGGGTGAGCTGTGTGTTTGCGGTGGAGGCCGACGGAAGAAAACAGGAATCAGAAATGTCTTCCTCTATCAGAACTTCCTCATCTTCACCAAACACAAAACACCCACCCCGGGATGCAGTGTGTACAGCTTCAAACACAGTATTAAGGTACACACACACACACACACACACGCTAAACAACACACTTTCGGAGGGGAATACTAGCGTGCTGCACACTGCCTGCTATTTAAAAGAAACTGACTACAGTATGCATTATGAGACAAAAAAAGGTATTTTGTTTATGCTGTGAGATTAATTGCATTCACTGTTCACAAAGATAATATAGATAATATACTATTAATGGAAGTAAAGGCCACTTAAAACTTAAAGAGAGACACTTTCATGACTATGTTTCTTAACACACTTAAGTAGACTTTTAAAAAGGGCACTTTGTAACAATGTTAATTTAAAAAAACAATTACTTCAATGAACAGTTTAAATCATTATATTTTGTCATGTGTGTTGACTAACAAACTGAAGCACATGCAACTGCTGTGTGTTAAATACATCTTAAATACACCAATACAAATCTGTAATTACAAATATGTACAAGTACACGGCATGCAAGTTTCAATAGAAATTACTTTAAAGTACATTTTAGTTTATCACGAATGTTTGTCAGTGCATTCATCAGTATTTGTTTTGATAGAAGTAATTATGAAATTACATATAAAGATGCACTTAAGTCCTTCTAGTTAGTTAAGCTAACTGCATTTAATATAAATTTTAACTATAATACATTTTCATTTAATTGCAATTAACTGCAAAAACATTATATTCAGTTCACTCTTGAGTGTATTCTTGTTAAAGTATATTATTTCTGACTCTAAATGGCATCTCAGTTTGATCATGTGGTTTTTTTCTGTGCATGAATATATGTAAGGGATAATCAACGGCTAGCTGTGCATTAAACGATTTGAATGCACGACGTGGAGGCGAAGAACCCCCCGACGCGCAGCGGAGTGCATTCAAATCGTTTAATGCACAGCTAGCCGTTGATTATCCCGTTTATGCCATGGTCATTTGCCAGCATTCACATATTAAAGATGTTAATAATATTTGCGCTGCAATATTTGACCGGAACGATAAAAATGACGGTTATTTTCATCTGTGTTACTATTCAACTGTAACTGTGATTAAACTTACCTGGAACTATACCTGTGAGGTTAAACGAATTTAATCAACACCTGCCAGCCAATCAGAATGGAGTATTCAGACAGACCATGGCATAAACATGAATATGTGGGAAACAGTATTTCAGCGGGTGCACACTGAGAGTTGACGCACTGCACATTACACTGAAACAGAGCCTGGGTCGTGTGTTAGTACGGTGGCGTCTGACTGCCTGTGTTTCCTCAGACGGGTGAGATGGGTCTCACTCAGAGCGTGGGCGAGGACAGACTGAGGTTTGAGGTGTGGGTGCGACAGACGTCCCGCACCAGAGACTGTCTCACTCTCCAGGCCTCCAGCGTTCAGGACAGAGAAACCTGGAGCCACGACATCGCACAGCTGCTCTGGACTCACGCCATGCACAACACAGGTCAGGACTCACCTCTGACCCGTTACACATCACCCTCCGCGTCTTCTTCTGTTGATGAGTTTCTTTTGATTCAGCGTTGAGTAAAATATAACTATGTTTATCACTGACGTTTCACTAGACTTCGCTTGTGAAAAAGAAGTAGTCTTTAGGACCTATTATGGAAATATATATAAGAATATATAAGTGCAAACCGTATGTAATGTTTTTTTGGACTTTCATTGCATGTTAATTGCATTTTTTTTTTGACCCACTTAAGTAGGACTTAAGTACACCTTTATATGTGATTTCCTAATGTGCTGCTGAATAACTAAAATATACTTTAATCTCATTCCTATTTACAACTTGTTTGTATATTTGTAGTTACACATTTGTACAATTATTTTAACTTTAAATGTAATATGAGTGATGCACTAGAATTAAAACGATTATTAAGTAGTTTAGTATTGTGCTATAGTATGTTAATCAACACATTACAAATAAGTGTAGTTTAAAGCATGACAAAAATATTAAAACAATGATTTAAAATGTACTTTAAAGTAAAACTTTTAATGTTGCACTTAAAAGTGTACTTAAGTGTGTTTCGAACCAGTCATGAAAGTGACTTAAGTGGCCTTTTATTAAATTAATATTATATTATTATCTTAATATTAGCAGTAAGTATAGATAGATAGATATATAGATAGATAGATAGACTTTCAAGATTTGAAGTGCACATTCAATATAATTAAGCACCCTTATTTTTCACATCTGGTCACTGGTTCCCATTTTATTACTTGAGTGAAAATAGCCAGCAGCCACAGTTAAATTGTTGGTCTCTATGTTTCTTGTTTAGAGCTACAGTACAGTGTTCTTATGATTATTATTGTCAACCATCATGATTTCAGAAGTAGCTAATGTTTCGGTTCCTCCTATAAACTCAGAGATCAGGACGGAGACAGAAGTGACTAACCACACGAGCCTGGCGTTTGTCAAAAAACATTAAGTTATTCTGCCAGGAATTTTTTTCTGTGGTGTTTAGAGGAAAACATCGGACCACTACTGCCTGTAAATGCTAAATTTACCAAACGTCGCCATGCAGAATATCTGAATGGGGCTTGTGATGCATGCAGACGATGCCTCAGTAGGCAGCGCACTAGGATTTTTGACAGTTTTTGATTTTTTTCACAATATCTTGAGCTTTTGAGTTTACTGTCAAAAATCCATTAGTTAAATACCGCAAAGTTCTGCTTAATTAAGTAAGTGCCCGTCCTTTCTAATTAATGAGCTCTTAAATACAAATACTTTGCCGTTATTGACCCAGTTATTTATGTCTAATTAAGACAACACTAAAAGGCAGTTTAATTAGACATCTTCCGTCTGTGTTTTCTGCAGGATCTTGTCTAGGGGCAGTTTTTGGAAAAGACCAATTTGTGATTAACAATTAATTAATTAATTAATAATGGAAAATTAATCTGTGTCACTCATTAAGGCATTGATTTGCATTTGCACTTTTGTCTTTTCTTTATGCAAATGAGACTTTTAAATTACTACACATTTTATTCTGTTTTGTAAGTTAGCCAACATGTTTTAGTGGTGTTTCTATGCTGGGGACTCGCAAAATCCACGGGATAAACGACAAAGAAGTCATTCACTGTAAAGAAAAAATGCCCAGTATGCTCTTCAAGCGCATATTTTCACAAAAAGACCTCTGTTTGGTCTAATAATGTAGTGTTAAATATGAAGATCGTCAGAATTGTGTTTGTTTGTGGTTATTATATTCTACCCCTGTGTGAACTTGAGCAGAACTTCATTCATTCACTTAAAACACCAAAACATTTAAACACACTGCGACTTCAGACACGACGATGAACATGTGTGATTTAAGTGCAGTGTAACTGAATGAAGTGTGTGTGTGTGTGTGTGTGTGTGTGTGTGTGTGTGTGTGTAGAGTTGTGTCTGAAGGAGTCTCTGTGTATGGGAGTCTCCAGTAAGCTTCTGCTGGATGTGACGGGAGCTCAAGCTTCAGACCTGGACTCCAGCTTCAGCCTGAACGACAGAGGTACACACACACACACACACACACACACACACACACACACACACACACACACACACACACACACACACACACACACACACACTAATACAGACTAGGGTGGCCCTATGTGCCATCCATACGGGACACGTCCTGGCCAGGATTTTAATATTGCCTAAAACATCCAAAGTAGTTTGACCAATAACATGCAGGTATTGTACATAATCGACCAATCGTGGCGCTGCGCATGAGAAGGTGAGATCTACAGAGAACGATCAAAGCGATGCAAATATGTGCACATGTTTATTCCTTCGTTTGACTTGAAGCGTCGCTGCGCACCGAGCAAAAAAGACACCAAAGTAGGCTCGAGAGTGATTTGAAAGCATAAGGAGCCGTCTGCTCTGCTCTCTATAATGTCACACAACGATCCATCTGCACAGTGCAAGCAGCCAAAACCTGGATATTTTAGGCGATATAGAAATCCTGGCAAGGACGCGTCCCGTAAAAATGTCCCGTATGGTCACCCTGATACAGACACAGTCACACAGTCATCCTTCTGTTCTTCTGCTCTGCGTGTAGTACTCGTAATTATCCACCAGATGTCACTTAAATGTTCAAGGGTGAATTTCATATTTCGTAGACAAAAAATAAAAGTTTGAAAGAAAGGTATGTAATGAATTCAGCTGAATAGCTGTCAGCTGTTAAATTTAAGCACACAATTAGATAAAACCAGTTTAGCTCAACCAATCAGCAAGCAATGCTTCATTTTGTTCAGTCTGTGGTGAAAAAAGGTCACATTCACAATTACAGAAAAAACACTTCAGCAAAACACGCTCAGGTCAAAGTGTCTGAATCATTTTTGGTCTCAAATGTTGATCAGTTTTCCTGCTAGTCCACTGTATGAAGAATTTTTGGGTATAATATGTCACACTTTACTTTATTTTACTATCCTCACTTACATACATGAGCTGTGGCGTCCTGCACCCAATAGTAAAAATAAAAAAAATTATATCTGAATAATTTTTGCTTTGTTCTGTAAAGCCTATTTTGGGTAAATTAAAATGTACCATGTCTGTGAGATTAGTGGCCTTTACTTTTGAAAGTGCTTGTTTTTATTATTCTCAGTGATGCTTTCATTTATATTCGTATTAGCATAATATTGTACATTGCCTACTGCATTCAAGTAAAATAATATTTGGAAACCTTTATGTATAATGCATTATAAAAGTAGTGTTAATGCATTAATTATGCCTCGTAATGCACATTATAATGCATTGTATAATCTCATGAATTATTGTATGCATAGTTAATACATTATAAGACTTATCAGTTCATTGTTACGCTATGCATTTTAAATTTTGTTATGATCATTTACGACAAGATATAATGTATTACAATGCACATTATGAATGATTATAATGCATTATACCATTTAATAACTCTTTATTATGCATAACACATAATGACTTTAAGTAAAGTGTTACCTAATATTTTAAGTTATTTAAAATTGGCTATATATATATATATATATATATATATATATATAGGCAGTGCAGGAATTACTATGATGTTTAATATTTGCATGTATATCTCTCTTTCTCGCTGTCTCTGTTCAGTTCAGAGCAGTTGTTCAGATTCGTCTTCTGTGGGCAGCATGAAAGAGGGCGACTCACCCGCCTCTGCAAGAGATTCAAAGAGAAACGGCGAGCAAACAGGTCACAATCAGGTGAGTCACACACACACACACACACACACACAAACACTTGTGTACATTGAGTGACAACGATGATGATATTTTCTGTTTTACAGTGCTCTTCACCCTCCACCTCTGTGTGAATCATTTCAACTCCATAATGCATTTCTTAAAATCAATGTAAGTACTTAATGTAATTAAATGAATTGTTTTGTTTATTATTCCATTTCTTCATTTTTTTAAATACATGGATATGTCTCTATCAGTGGAGAAAGTTGCTTTTTAGTATCAGAGTGTGTTTACAGCATCTGCCTCATGCAGCAAAGCATCAATAAACGATTAAAGGAACACTCCACTTTTTTTGGAAATAGGCTCATTCTCCAACTCCCCCAGAGTTAATAAGTTAAGTTTTACCGTTTTTGAGTCCATTCAGCCGATCTCCGGGTCTGGCGATAGCACTTTTAGCATAGCTTAGCATAGATCATTGAATCTGATTAGACCAGTAGCATCGTGTTCAAAAATGACCAAAGAGTTTCGATATTTGTCCTATTTAAAACTCGACTCTGCTATCGCCAGACCCGGAGCTCGGCTGAATGGATTCAAAAACGGTAAAACTCAACTTATTAACTCTGAGGGAGTTGGAGAATGAGCCTATTTCCAAAAAAAGTGGAGTGTTCCTTTAAATGCACTTTTAGCCCTATAAAGCCTGTACATATTTAATGCACACATTTCTAAAGCTTCTAAATGATCAGCAAGATCAGACTTCGCTGTCACACACAACCTGCTGCACGTCTTCTGTCGTCTGATAGTTTAGAGTGTTTTATCAAGTAAAAGCTCTTTTTGTGTAATTGTACAAATGTCCACCTTGAGCTCGTGCTTCACGTGTCTTTCTGCTGTCAAATCTTTACTGATTTTATAAAGTAATCTTTGATATTTTAACAACTTTGATATTGCTAATGATATTTCAAACCGGACACTTACTGGACTGAAGCAGCTCAGCGTTACTCGATTCTCCAGACATCATTTTTTAATTTATTTTTATTTTTTTATTATTTTTTTTAAATCTGTGAAACCCAAATCTGATCATCAGGATCTTTTGAGGAACGTTTATTTCTTTGTCTCAATCATCATTGTATTAAAGTGCACTATATGCTTTGATCATCAAACTAAGCATTTATATCTCATACAGAGGGAGATATAGAGGGATAACTGATATTTATATCGTTTTGTGTATCTGCTATACTGTTATAAACATCTCATTGATTTACATTACAAGCAGCAGAATTTCATCATATTAATATCAGCTTCTGCACAAAGTGCAGATTTGTGCTCAATTTGGGTTTCTGAATTAAACTGAGCTGTTTTTTATTTTTTCCATATTCTCACTATATTATACTATATGAGCCTGATGTATCAAATATGGTGCTCAACAACAAAAAAAACATCCAAACTTTGTTTTTGATTTCTTTTTCTGACTATAGTTTCATTTCACACTTTCTTTTCTGTGTTTATTCTACTCATAATAGCATTACTCTTTGTCTTTTCCTCAGACTCAACGGGTGCTGTTTCTTTAATCAAAAACTCTGCCACATATTTCCGACTGGGACAACTGGACACAAACTGGATCACGAGACGCACACAGCCGTGTAAATACAGTATTACAGAAGACTGGAGGTCGTGTGTCGGCAGCCGTCTCGCTGCTTTTACTTTCAGTTGCTCTTGATAATTGACTTTCAGGTAGTGAATCAAAGTTGATTCAGCGTCTCAGGCCCACACACATATTAGAAACTGCAAAAGATGACATTAAAGTCAACATGAAATCAAAATGTAATCATTTTTAGGCCGTACAACATTAGGATGAGTTTGTTTCTTCATCAGATTTGGAGAAATGCAGCATTGCATAACTTGCTCAGCAATGGATGCTCTGCAGTGAATGGGTGCCGTCAGAATGAGAGTCCAAACAGCTGATAAAAACATCACAAGTTATCCACACCACTCCAGTTCATCAGTTATAACATCCTGAGAAGACAAAAGCTGAAACAAATCCATCATTAAGATGCTTTTTAACTAAAATACATGATAATAAAGCCCATTTCTTATCAAAATCCAGCCACATATTTGTTTAGAGCTTGATCTGTGCAGATTTCTCTCCTGATTCAGACAGGATGACTTATTCTCAAGATGTTAACTGATGGACTGGAGTGGTGTGGATTATTGTGATGTTTTTATCAGCTGTTTGGACTCTCATTCTGACGGCACCCATTCACTGCAGAGCATCCAATTGCTGAGCAAGTTATGCAATGCTGCATTTCTACAAATCTGATGAAGAAACAAACTCATCTACATCTTGGATGACCTGAGGGCGAGCACATTTTCAGCAAATTTTCATTTTGGGTGAACTGTTCCTTTAATACACTTTACTTTTGCATGAATATTTGTTGTACATTATACCAATGAAAAAAAAATGTTTATAATCTTTTATCAGAATGTAATAACTTTCTTCACCTCTGAAATTCTATTCCAACTGAAAATAATAAGAAAGAGTAGAGCAATAATATGAAATAAACCAAGATGTTTAAATGGGAAAAATGCACTGTAAAAAAAAAAAGTTGAGCGAACTTAAAAAAAAAATTACCAGCTTCAGCAGATTTCTGAGTTTGCTTAACTTATTTTTGTGGGAGATTCTCACATTTTTGTTGTATAAACTTAAAACAACAAGTTGAGAAAACTCAAAAATCTGGCCTTAAAATTTGAAGTTGGCTCAACTTTTCTTTTACAGTGTGGCGATACTCTTGAGTTGAACTTGATATTTCATGTTGACTTTAAGGTCAGTATTTAAGTGTGAGTATTTAACTTAAGTGCCACAGCAATAACTTGGAGCTTTAAACCTCAGTGCAAATGTGGAGCAAATCCAAACCAAAGATACGTTTTGCAAGATTATGCCAAATGCAAACTTTCAAAATATTAAAAGTAGCAAGGATTCTGTCAGTGCAGCTTATTTCAAGTGGCACTTTGTGATATATGAGTTAAATGCTTTAACATATTTTGTATTTCAAACCCCGACTGTTTTTGGCCGAGGACACATCTGGTATTTCAGCCCATCTTCATCTCAGAGTATTGAAGAAAAGGGAAGATTTTCTTCTCCGTTCTCTGAGTTTAGTTAAGCACCAGCTGTCTTTTATTGCCCCGGCCGATCCGAGAGCCAAATCCAGACCTGCGTTTCAAAAGAGAGCTGCTATGGATGGTGTGTTTTATGCTTTATGAGTTATGTAATTATTTAACTCCGCCCTCAGCTTTTCCATTAGCCAGATTCTGCACAGTCTTAAAGAGTATTAGATGCTGGAACGCTAATCTACTCAAAGGTTCAACCGCGTAAAAACTGACTCCAGCATCTGTAATCCACTTTTGAATTTATGAGGTCTGACTCTGGAAAATCATCCTTTATAAGCTGTGTTTGTACTTCAAGTCATCTGTCTTGTTGCATATTTTAGATAGTGGAAACTTTGCGCTTCTGAGCATGTCTTCTACTGATGAAACAACAGCCAAAGTTTTTGTTTTTCCTTGCGCTGAAGAGGTTTTAATCTGTCGAGCTGCGTATTGAGCTTGATGTGCTGATACACCCATAGCGGAAAGAAATCCCAAATAAGATCTTTTTATACAAGTTAAGATCAGTCAACAGCATTTGTGGTGTAACATTTGATTACCACTTAGGAATATCAGATTACAACTTACAGTGAGGCTCGTACATTGGAAGTGAATGAGACCAGTTTTTGGGGGATTTTAAAAGTTAAGTTGTGAAGCTGTGCTTAGTTTGAGCGGTAAAGTTGTTTAAATCACTTTTACAGCCATTTTAAACTCTCTACTTCTAAATAATCATTGCAAAAAAAAAAAAAATGCAAAATTGGATAAACTTCACACAAAAGGTTAGAAAGTAGACTAAAATCATTTTAGCATGTTTATATCCTGAAACAGTGAGTATTTTAATGTTTACAAATTGGCACTATTTACGTTCATCATAAGTCCCTTGAGGAGATGAAGTGAAATAAATATTTAAGAATATACTAATGAAATTAAAGGCCACACTCACACACTTCAAAACAAGTCTAATTTTTAAATTAGTTTATATATATATATATATATTTATATGTATTCTTAAGTTTTACTGAAGTTTTACTTAAGTGGGTCAAAAAAGCACTGTAAAGTTCAGCTGTCTGCATGTAATATAATTTTAATCTATAATACATTTTATGTAATTGCTATTAACATGCAATTAAAAGTCTGAAACATTACAGTCAGTATTTTTTTAAGAAAAAGGAGAGACATGTTGAAATAGTCAATGTATGAGTCATAATTATGACATAAAAATTTGAGTCAAAGGTCATAATTATGAGATAATTGAAATCATGACATAAGTTGAAATTATGAGGTAAAAAGTCAAAACTATGAGAAAAAAAATATGAGTCAAAAGTCATAATTATGAAATATTGACAAAAAAAAGTTTGTAAAAAGAAATTATGAGATGCTAAGTAGAAATCATGTTGAAAAGTAAGTCATATTTAAGAAAATGGAGAGACATGCTGAAATAGTTTTCTGTGGTAATCAACATTATGCCACAAGTCTGTCGATTGACCTTGACTTGTGCTCTGAATATTCCTTTAATAGCAGTAACAAGATTTAAGTAGAGATTATCCTCCTTAGAAAACAAACGTTTCAGAAGAGAACAACATCTCACGCTCCGCTCAGATTAGACACGACTCAAAAGTGTGCAGTCAAAGAAATATTCAGAAATAGAGCCCAACTGAGAACTGCAGAATAGCACCCTCTGAGCAAAAGAACTGTGCTGTGTTTGAAGAAATGGGAAGTTGCATAGTTTCTTCAATAATTAAGCAGTTCAGAGGACAAACCCCATTTCTGAGAAAGACGGAGCACTTAGAGAGGAGTGTAGGACTGAAGCGCGGCCGACCCCAAACCTGTGCGAGTGTGGGAGGAATGCACTGTATCTACAGCACCAAACCCACATTCAGGCCAAAAATACTCTCCGCAGCGGGGCGTGTGCGATCCAGCTCGCTCCCAAACCATAAATACCTTGGCGTGATTCATGGTTTTGATTGTAAACAGGAGCGTGTGCCAGAGAAACAAGCTGTCTTTATAAGCCTCATCATGTATTAATGTTTACATTTTTGAACGCTTTAAATTGCATGCTCCTTTTTGACTTTGTAACTGTTTAATTGTCTTTGTGGGAATATTAAATGAACAGAACCAAGTCGTTACCCCCTTTTTTTCTCCCCGCAGCCATTTTAGAGCCTGATGACATTTAGTGCATATGAGAGCATTATGGGATACGCACTTGACAACATTACTGACACGCTGAAAATGGCAGCCACTCAGTGACCAGCAGAAGGCATCGCATTTTTGAAAGGGAAAAAAAAAAAGAGATGAAAAGAGCGTGCAGGACAGAAAGAAAAAGAGAGAGAGAGAGAGGCCAAAGACAGTAGATGGTATGATGGGAAATGAAGGAGGGACAGACGGAGAGGCACAGAGAGGGGAGAACAAGAGCGAAAGAATGAGACAGACGAGTGAGGGGGGCGCAGCAGACGCAGTGAGTGTGAGAAAGGTATGGCTGAGGGCAGAGAAGTTTTTTGTCTTGATAGAAATGTGAAGAGAGCGAGAGAATGGGTTTAAATGGGGGGGGGGTGAGAGAGAGAGAGAGATAGTGTGAGGATTAGAGAGAGAGAGAGAGGGGGGTGTTGACGAGGCAGCGAGACTCGGGCGAACAAAGAGAACGTGGAGAGAATGAGTTGGGTGAAACATCAAAGGGATTTTTCGGCCGTGTTACCGGGACAACAGACATTTGCATGCGATTAGCTTTTTACATCATATTAAGGAGGGATGAGGCGAGCGAGGGGAAGCGCACATCATGAAGAGAGAGAGAGAGAGAGAGAAACACCGGTCGGTCACTCACACTGACTTATGTGCTGACAAACGGCCATTTGTCTTGAAGATCACGCCTCTCTCACGCATGCAGCGAGTTATGAAGTACATGTGCTATCTGAAAACATGCCTTCGTTACAATTAACAGCAATGATAGAGTAATTTGTCATGGAGAGGTGGGAAATGAGCAGGACCTTACGAGAGCTGCTGTGTTCACAGAAGCAGGTTCGAATCTGGCCTGCGTCATGCCTCTCAGTCATTTATTTTCTGCATTGTCATAAAAAAAAGAAAGAAAAAGTGCATTATCATACTATATCTACACTACCACTCAAAAGTTTCAAGTTTGAAAAAAAATGTCTCTTCTGCTTGCCAAGGCTGCATTTATTTGATCGAAAATACAGTAAAAACCAGTAATATTCACTTTATTCTACAACCTGAATTCTGGAAATGTTGGGACGTTTTTACATTTGAATAAAATGAAAACTAAAAAAATTTCAAATCACATGATCCAATATTTTATTCACAATAGAACATAGACAACATAACAAATGTTTAAACTGAGAAAGTTTACATTTACGGGGGAATGTTAACCATGGTGTGGCATCTCCTCTTCTTTTCAAAACAGTTTGAAGACGTCTGGGCATCGAGGTTATGAGTTTCTGGAGTTTTGGTGTTGGAATTTGGTCCCATTCTTGCCTGATATAGGTTTCCAGCTGCTGAAGAGTTTGTGGTCGTCTTTGACATATTTTTGGTTTAATGATGCACCAAAAGTTCTCTACAGGTGAAAGATCTGGACTGCAGGCAGACCAATTCAGTACCCAGACTCTTCTACTACGAAGCCATGCTGTTGTAATAGCTGCAGTATATGGTTTGCATTATCCTCCTGAAATACACGTCATCTGGAGGGGAGCATATGTTGCTCTTAAACCTTTATATACCTTTCAGCATTCGTAGTGCCTTCCAAAACATGCAAGCTGTCCATACCGTATACACTTATGCACCCCCATACCATCAGAGATACTGGCTTTTGAACCGAACACTGATAAGACGCTGGAAGGTCTCCCTCCTCTTTAGCCCGGAGGACACGGCATCCATGATTTCCAACAAGAATGTCAAATTTGGACTTTTCCACACTTTTCCACTTTGAAACAGTCCATTTTAAATGAGCCTTGGCCTACAGGACATGACGGCGCTTCTGGACCATGTTCACATATGGCTTCCTTTTTGCACGATAGAGCTTTAGTTGGCATCTGCAGATGGCACAGCGGATTGTGTTTACCGACAGTGATTTCTGGAAGTATTCCTGGGCCCATTTAGTAATGTCAATGACAGAATCATGCAGATGAGTGATGCAGTGTCGTCTGAGGTCCCAAAGACCACGGGCATCCAACAAAGGTCTTCGGCCTTGTCCCTTACGCATAGAGATTTCTCCAGTTTCTCTGAATCTTTGAATCATGATGTTATGCACTGTAAATGATGAAATTTGTGAGGCCTTTGCAATTTGACATTGAGGAACGTTGTTTTTAGTATTCCTCAGTCTTTTTACGCACTCTTTCACAGATTAGCGATCCTCTGCCCATCTTTACTTCTGAGAGATTCTACGTCTCTAAGACATCACTTTTATAGCTAATCATGTTAAAGACCTGATGTCAATTAACTTAGTTAGTTGCTAGATGTTCTCCCAGCTGAATCTTTTCGAAATTTCTTGCTTTTTCAGCCCTTTTTTGCCCCCGTGCCAACTTTTTTGAGACCTGTAGCAGGCATCAAATTTGAAATGAGCTCATTTAGTGGATTAAAGTGTAAAATGTATCTGTTTAAACATTTGTTATGATCTATTGTGAATAAAATATTGTCTCATGTGATTTGAAAATCTTTTAGTTTTCATTTTATTCAAATTTAAAAAAAAGAAAAAAAAAAGTCAACATTATGTCAGTCAACATTTTGAGGTGCTAAGTCATAATTATGAGATAAAAGTTAAAATCATGACAAAGTTGAAATAAGAAAAGTCAATTATAAAATGTTAAGACTGTCTTGATTTTTCAAATCAGTCAAAATTATGAGAAAGTTATAATTATGACACAAAAAAAATGGAATTTAATCTCACAATTATCTAATTTATTTATTTAATATCTCATAATTTCAACTATTGTTTATCATAATTCTGATTAATTAAAATAGATAAGCATGACTTTTTATGTGCTGGAAATAGGCTTTCATAGAAACACTTGAACACTTTGAAAAGGCTCAAGAGGGAACTTGGAGACCAGGAAGAGCTGGATTCAAGTCCAGATGAAGAATTACTAGAAAACAGGAGGAGACACAAAGCAACTGAAAAACTCAGATTGCAATGCAGAGAAACACTAAAGACATCAATCAAACAGCCAACAATAAAACAAGACCTGACCAAAAATACAGAAAACACCGGCTGAAATACACACTGGCTAACTCAGGAGCTGATGATGGGAACAGGAAACATGAACTAAATGCAAAAGTCCAAAATAAAAAGCACAAAGATAACCTTTGTCGTTTCTATCGAGTGATATACTAATGCAATGTCTTCATCTTTATTTTTTTTTGTCATGAAACTATGTGATTTACTAACACTGTGATCACTATCAATATGTGATTTACTTGCAATTCAGTAAACTTGTTTACATTTTTATATGAGCAATTTACATTACAAATGATTAGATGATTATCAGCAAATAAATACTGATATGTGATTTACTTGCAATTTAATGAACTTGTGACTTAATACATTTCATTACATTTTTAATCAATAGACACCATGGGGTCCAAAAGTAAAAAATATAATTCATGATTATTTTTATTACAAATGACACAACCATTTTTTTTTTTTCCTTTAATACCAGTTGACATGAACACCACGAGTCACACTTATGTTTCTAATCCACTTCCATAATGTTGCCCCTTTGAAACCTCATTTGTTTCCAAGTTTAAATGCATCTGGCTGTGTGCACCTTCTCTGATGGTCACATATACATGCGTCTGCGTCTGCGTCTGCGTCTGCGGCCTGCTCCGCCTCACTGCCCTCAGTATACTGCGGCTGTATTGTGCTGCCGGGCGTCGTCATGGCCGTCGCCACGGTGCTATTGTCATGGCGATATTACAGTATCAATACCCTGACACTGCGACAAAGAGACAGCAGCCAATGCCACATCACTCCACCCCTTTAACCCCTCTCCTCTCATTCTCCCTCCATCCTCACCAATCGATCCCTCCATCTCTGACTAAATATGTACGTATTGATTCAGCGCCGGTCCCCTGCTCTCTTCTTCCATCCCTCTCTCTTTCTTCCTTTCTTTCTTTCTTTCTCTCTAACATCTATCAGGTTTCATCTCCCCTCAGACCACCCCTACGTCGCTCTCTTTTCCTCCTCTTCATCTGTCATTTCATCTCCCTTTTTCACTCCTTCCTGTTCTCCATGCCATCTCTTCCCCCCACCTCTGCATGTTTTTTTTTCTTTCTTTCTTTCTTTTTTTTTGTCTCCGTCTCACTCACTCTCTGCATATTAATTGGTGCATTTGTGCTGCGGCGTACAAGACAATCAAAGCGTTGGGGGCGGGTGATGATATGACTGTATCAGACACCACACACAACACACAAACACACACACACACACACACACACGTTCACGCAGACACACTCGCGTGAGCTGACAGTCAGAAGTGTGTGTGAGTTAATATCCAGATTCCTCTCCAAAATCATCCTCAAACTCACAAACACATATGAAGATCTGCACCAGACAATAGCACCTGTATAAAGAGCATCCAACAGCAGAAATCACACTCAATCTGACATACAAAGCTTTTCAATCTGTGGATACTCTACATAGAGTACAGACATTAGTAGTAGTAGTCGTATTGTTGTTGTTGTTGTTGTTCAACTGAATGCTCCAAAATGAATTAGTAGTTTAACCTATTTATTTATTTATTTGGATTTTTAAATTTTTTTTATTTATCTGACATACAAAGGTTTTCTGTTAAGGGTCTAAATAAACTATTATTATTATTATTATTATTATCATCATTGTTTTTGTTTTTGTTGTTGTACAACTGAATGCTCCAAATGAATTAGTAGTTTAACCTAATTATTTATTTGGAAATATATATATATATTTATCTGATGTACAAAGGTTTTCTGTTAAGGGTCTAAATAAACTAGTAGTAGTAGTAGTAGTAGTAGTAGTAGTAGTAGTAGTAGTAGTAGTAGTAGTAGTAGTGTTGTTGTTGTTGTTGTTGTTGTTGTTGTACAACTGAATGTTCCAAATGAATTAGTAATTTAACCTAATTATTATTGTTATTATTATTGTTATTGTTATTATTATTATTATTATTATTATTGTTGTTGTTGTTGTTGTTGTTGTTGTACAACTGAATGCTTCAAAATGAATTTGTAGTTTAACCTATTTATTATTGTTATTATTATTATTATTTACTTATTTATTCCTGATTTACAGCAAATGCTTCAAATGCATTAGGAGTTCAGCCTGTATTATTTTATTTCAAAGGCCATAAAAAATAACAGTATTTATTTATTAATTTATTATTTTGTTTGTATGTGTATTGTATATAGAAAGTGAGAGATAATATTATGATTATGATTATTATTATTATTATTATTATTATTATTATTATTATTATTATGTATTGTTTTACAGCAACATCTTCCAAATACATTAGTAGTTCCACCTATTTATTTATTATTTACATTTTTTTATCTATTTTTTAATCAAAAGGTGCTGAATCTGAGATTTTGTCTGTAGATGGTTATTTATTTGTTTATTCACGGCTCTCACATCAAAAGGGGGTAAATAGCAGATGTATATTGATATCTATAGCATTTATATATTGATGCAATCTATATAAAGTATATAGAGAAATTAGTATGATTATTATTAACGTTACTATTATGTCTTAGTACACAGAGAGGAAAAAAAAATGCTCCAAATGCATTAGTGGTAAATGAAGGCATTTATTTATTTATTTATTTATCTAGGCCTATGCATGTAGGCCTGTGTGTGTATGTTTTGTTTCATTGTCTGTTCAGGCCGTGGTTGTTTGTTTAAAACAGGGTGAGTAGCACTCATTACTCTTTATATGGCCTGTGGTCGTGTTGTTCATCTACAGTCAGTGGAGCTGCAAGAGCGGATGGTGACCCGCGCGCGCGCACCTGCGCAGCTCCCACGTGGAGCGCGACTTTCTTCACAATCACAACTATCCAAACTAACCAAACCACAGAAGCCCTTTCTGACGGACAACAAAGTAGAAAACAAACGTCCCTGTAATCTTTAAAAGACGTCCGAGCGTAAATCTGAGCGCCGCGAGCAGACGCGAGAAACTTGTGTGCCGCGTGATTTGTGTCAAAAGTCCATCCCGCGAATCTATAGATCGCTTTAAAATGGTGCCTCTGCGAGATTATAATTACATTTGCAACCTACAGCCTCCGCCTCTCTCTCTCTCATTCACTCACTCACGACTGCACAATAAATGGATCTTTGAGAAAAGAGAGAGAGAGAGAGGGAGAGAGACGTGTGAGGAACGAGGGGAGGAGGAGGAGAAGATAGAGAGGGCAGAAGGGAGGGGGGCATCGGCGTATGCTTGTATACAACTACCCCCGATTTCCATTTTTTTCCCTAACTCGTAATGTATTTAATTCAAGTGAAACGTAATCATGACGTGTGTTGTCATTAATCTCCTCGCCGCCTCTCCCGTAAGTACATTCAGCCTTACTTTCATCACAAAATATCCGATTCGTTTCAAATAACTGACCTAATCTGCGCTTTTTGAGCGATTTTTACTGATGCACATCGCTCGCGACTGTGACGGGGTGCGCGAGCGTACAGTTTGAGACGTATAGAGAGCGATTGTTGTCGCCTTCATAAACAACAAATATCCGACGACGACTTTTTTTGGGGGGCTGATCCGGGGAACGAAAAGCCATTGATACGGAATAGCCGTCGCGTTTACACCTCGCGTTTCTTTGCACATACAGGACATATTGATTGGCGTCTGGTGTGTGTCTCTGTTAGGGCACATCATACGTGTTCTCGCGCATACACACTTCCTCACTTTTGTCTCGTGCCGTGTATGTTGCCGGTGTGTGTGTGTGTGTGTGTGTGTGTGTGTGTGTGAGAGAGTGTGAGAGAGAGCGCGCTCGCGCGCGTGTGTGTGTCCTGAAAGAGATGCGAGGCTCGCGCATGAAAATGCAACTTTCGTTTTTTAAGGCCCTTGAATATTTCCAGAGCCTCAAGTGTGGGAAAAAAAAAAAAGAAAAAAGAAAAGTGCCCTGAACTCAGAGGTACAAGCTGATTGTAGATGTTTGAACTTTGTTTTTTGTTTTTGTTTTTGTAGTGCTAGAAGCAGTTGTTCATTTATCCGCGACTAAAATATTGCAAAGTTTTATACTTTAAGAGAAGCTTTACTTAGTTGTGTTGCAGTCAAACCCCGCATGTTTGAACTTAATTCGTGTGGGACGCAGACAGATCCGGCTGGATCGGACGCTCTGGGGGAAAACAGCTGTTCAAAAGCAGCTTATTAATAACTTCGAAGAACATAGGAAAGCTTTCCGTGCATGTTAATACAAAAACTGGTAAATTTGCACGCGCTGTGCATGTCCTAACGTCACCTCACAGATGCGCGCTCGCAATCGCTATTTAAACCTGCAGCTGCTAGTTTTACAAACGGCCCTAAAAACACGTTAAAGTTTCGTGATTTGTCACGATCGCGGTGAGATTGGCAGCGGATTTCAAGATGAAACCCCACGATGGCACTTTTCAGCTGCACCCTGATCGCTTGTCCTTTTCCCCTCCCTTTATCTTTTGTTGAAAGAAAATCAGGAAGAAAATGGAGCGCACAACATCCCGTCCTAAAAAAAGCTACATTTCTGCCTCGGTTTGGGAAAATGCGATGCCGTTGCGTCTGTAAATCGCGATTTTATGCGCGAGCTTAATGTCGGCGTTCGCGGGAGGACGCGTCGTGCACGCATTTGTTTGTGAGCATTTATTTATTTCATTAATGTGGCTTTTTAATTGAGATGGCCGCGAGAGAGAAGACGACTGAAAATGGTTGCGCGTTTTTACTGACGCACATCACGCGAGGAAATTCCTCTCCACAGACGCTCATCTGATGTCCTGCAAATGCATCCCGCCAAGAAACTTTACACACACACATATATAGCCTATGGAAATTCTATAAGGCGCCATTGCTTTCCATTATTTAGCGCTGGCACAGATTTGGGGCATTGGCATAAAGGCTATTAGACGGGGTGACGGAATGAGACCAGCCCCCTGAACTGACGCGACAGTTTGACGGATAAAGAGGGCAGAGCAGCGCAGAGATGTGGCTAACAGGGCGGTGGAAGCCCTGCAAACAACTTTTACAACCAGATCTGCTCCTGCTGGTCTTGATAACCTGCATGGACAGCACATCTGGATGAGATGTTGCAGTGGCTTCAGAATTTGACCTGGCACCTGGCTAATTCAGCCACAGATTTCCAGCTTGGTATGGTGACATAATTAGCAATAACGTACAGGAAACTGGGATTTACCCGTGTTCATGAAAAATCATAACCACATGCTTGCATTTTTTTCTTTTTTTTTATGTAAGGAACAACAGGTTGTCAGTTCAAGGTATCTGTGCGTTTGGTAACTGACACACATGCATGCATGGGTCCCACTATTTATTAGGTGATGGCCTTAAGTACTTACATCAAAAAATAAGTGCAATGTACTTATTGCGTTCATATTGTATTGCAAAACACGGTTACACTTTATTTTCAGGTGTCCTTGTTACAGTGTACTGAGTAATATGAACTACATGTACTCACTAAACGTTTAGGGTTAGGATGTAATTATGCAAAATGAATTGTTATTATAATAGTAAGTACATGTAACGTGTAACAAGGACACCTTAAAATAAAGTGTTACCCAAAACACCTTTGCTGCCGTTGAGTTGGGATACGGGTATTTAGCAGTAACATACAGGGAGCCTGGATTTACCCGTGTTCGTGAAGAATCATTATCACATGCTTGCAAATAATGAAAAATAAGATTTGTATCTGGTTTTATGTAAGGAACAACAGGTTGTCAGTTCAAGGTATCTGTGTGTTTGGTAACCGATGAATATGGGTTTCACTTTAAATTAGGTGCCATTATGTACTTACATCAAAAAATAACTACAGTGTACGTATTGTGTTCATATTTCATTGCAAAACACGGTTACACTTTAAGGCATCCTTGTTACAGTGTAATTATACATTTAAGTACTGAGTAGTATTAATTAACTACATGTACTTCTACTAAATGTTTAGGGTTAGGATTAAGGTTTGATTACTTGCTACTTGTTAGAATAAAGTGTTACTCAATACACCTCCGCTGCTATTGAGGTGGGATACAGGTGAGGTTAGGGTAGGTGTAAGGGATGGGTCAACAGTGTGTGTGTATATATATATATATATATATATATATATATATATATATATATGTGTGTGTGTGTGTGATTACAGATGTAATTAGACGCATGCATTTTTAAAATTATTTTAATAAAGTACAATGTAAACACATGTATGGACACAATACGTACATTGTATCAATTGATTAATTTAAATGTGAGTAGAGTGCATAATAGTTAAGGCCATCTAATATAAAGTGTGACCTCTGCATGTTATGCATCATTATAAAAAGTTAAAATATGCCAGTTACATGCAATTTTACCCGATTTGACTGCTTTTGAATGGTTTAACAACAGAATGCTATTATGTTTATTTAGTCTCGTTAGATTAATATTTGTGATATCAACAAAGCCTGTTAATTTACAGGCTACCTCATAAAGCATACTTTTAAATGATGTGACGAAACATTTTTTTACATACTACATTGTAATAAGTACTGCCAAGTTAAAATTCAGCAGGGCTCATCCTGTTCATGCAGATATAGATCAGCGTTGTCGGTTTGAGTTCCTCTTTCTGCTCAGATGCCTGAAGCTAGACTTTCTAGCACAGCACACTGCCTTTGTGCACTTGTTGCACACAGCGAACACCTTACAGCTGGTTTCACCGGTGGAGGTCAGAGGTGGGCCGTTCGTTGTAAAGCAAAGAAAGAAAATGAATTCTGATTGAAAATGATCGCTTCTTTAGATCATTCAAGGCTTGCTTACACCAGAATCAGAGCTCGTGCGCTCTTGATGTCCGTACTGACTCGGACCCTGTTATTATCCATCTCAGGTGATCCGGCATCGGTTTTGACAGGTCAAATCATTATTACGTGATTACGTCTCGTATATACGTCAGGCTCTTATTTCAAGTTGATAAAATACTCCCAAATACAGGCTTCTTTTTGATTTTGATCTAAAAAAAAAAGATGTTGCCTATAGATGATGCCAGACATGTCAATGTTGTTCTGTGAGGTCTAATGCATATACATTTAGGTTTATCAAATGTTTTATCACTGTCGTTCAGGAGCATTAATGTTCACACCGCAAATGCAGTGTGTTCGAATGTGGTTGTAGTGATCAGATCAAACACGTTTTGGATCCTATTTACACCTGCATTTATTGGATCACCTGAGATGCCTATTCATACCAGGTATAATAAAACTAATCTTAAAGGGCTAGTCCATCCAAAAATGCCTCACCCTCCAAGTTGTTCCAAAACTGTAATAGTTTCTGTCTTCTGTGGAGCATAAAAGAAGATTTTGAAGAATGTTTTGAAGAACCAAACAGCTGATTGCCCTTAATGACTTTCATAGTATTTATTATTTATTTATTTTTTTAATGTTAATGGAATAAATCGGATCATCAGCTGTTTGGTTACCAACACTCTTCAAAATATGTTCCGTGTTCAGCCGAAGAATGAAACCTGAGGGTGAGTAAATTAATTTTTATTTTGTGCGAGCCATCCCTTAACGCAAGAGCTCTTTGTACAGTGAGCTTGAACCTGAAGGTGAACTTGACCAGTGCAGTTTTTTGGTGAAGCCTTCAGATTTGACAGTGGGTTTAGTTCTTCTAAAGCACCTTAGTGTGGAATCGTTTCAAGGCTGTTATCCTTGTGTCATGCTCTCTTAAGAAGATAATGTGCGAGATTGTGATATTTTGAACTTGCTTATCCTCTCTTCAGCATCTTTAAACTGAACCTTCAAACTGTCCGCAAGAAATATAAATCTAGGGGAACAGGTGAAGGTTGCGGATGACTTGGAATTTCAACCTAAAAAGAGGAAGAGAATTTTGCACACGCTCGAGTCGCTGTGTGTGGGAGCCGGGGTGCTGAGAGAGATAAAGTTCAGGCCAAGGTTAGAAACAGGAAATGAATTTTGTCTGTGGGGATTTGTTGTATGACTGCAACAATCCAGAATCATACACACACTGACCTTAGAAATCCCACTCAGAGATACGAGAGAGGTAAAGTGCAGTTCAAGCCTCAAAGTTTGCGCACACACACACAGGCATCACATACTGAGCAATCGTTCTCTCGCTTAGTCTCTCACAATTTAAAGATATCGCTCTCTTTCTCTCGCTCTCTCCACATGTCAAAGAACAGGCTGCGATAAAGCCATTCATGTTATATTTTCAAGGCCTCGAGTCTAAAGTCTTTCAGTACGTATGAATGATCTCTTCTTAGCCTTTAGATATGTTACATGGCTACACTGTTGGAGGCCCAGTGTGTCCTCACACCAAAGGCAGGAGACGTTATTTCAGGTGCTCAAGGCTACGGAATACGAACCGCAGCGAGGAAAATATCTGTTTTATCAAAGATGACTCAAGTGCTTGTTCAGTCACATAGAGGTTTCATGAGTGGTTTTTCAGAGCGAGTTAAGTTGTGCGTACTGTAAACGTGTTCTTGTGAAATGCGACCCTATTTAGAGTACCACTACATCTGTCGTAAACATTCAATAAAACCAATTAGTGATACTTAGATAATGGAATAATCAGCTGACCTCAATCAAAATCCTACAGATGATGCAAACAGGTTGTTTTTTTCCACATAATTCATTTTTATGGGATGCATTGTTGACTTTTTTAACATTCCTAATTAGCAAAAGTCCAAAAATAAAAGCATGACATACATCAACTAATTTTAATAGCAGCTACATTACAGTGCAGTTCTTTCAAACAACAGTGGTCTTTTGCTCTTTTCTAATTTTTAATTTTAATTATTTATTTTTTTGTTTATAGGATATTCATTCCATTACATACAAAGCCGTTAGTTAAATAGCCGATGCATGTGCCCCAAGAAGGCACAAAATGTGCCAGCGTGTATTTGTGTGTGCTTGTACAGGGAGTGTAGCATGTGGCCATTCAGACAAAGGTGTTTAGCATGCATGAATCATCTAGTGACTAGGTGCCATATTGAGTGTGTGTGTGTGTATGTGTGCATGCATTATTTGCGCATGCTGCTTTATCGCTCTCCTGCCTTCATCTCTCCCCTCCCCCCTCTGTCTAGCACCTTATCACTCTCTCCATCTATCCAAATTTGGAGAAGCTTTATTGGCGTGACAGGGTTGGTCAGACACGAACGTGTCTGTCAAGGCGGAACAGTGCATTGCCATGACGATATTCATATGATAATAATGCCAGCAGACCAAACAGACCGCAAGATCCTCCATTGCAGAGCAGAACACTCTGTCCCCTTTCTCGACAGATTTACTCATCAAATATGCTCATTCAGAATGTATTTGTGTTCTTCATTTATGTTTTTTCTTCACTAACACCCCCCCCCCCCCCATCTCATTCTCTCTTTCTCGCCTGTCTGTCTCTCTCCTCTCTTTTCTTTTCTCTTCGCCATGTTGGCAGGCCCCAATCTACCAGCTGATATCAGCATTCCCTGGCACCGTGCCAACTGGCACCGCTGCAGAGAGACAGAGAGTGAGAGAGGGAAGGATAGAATGAAAGAAAATCAGTCAAGAACAGAGGGAGGAGGGAATGAGGGTGAAAAGAGAAAAAGTGCAGGGGGTGGAATCACAATCTATGGAAGTGAAAAGACAGAAGGAAGGAAAAGGAGGACAATAATGGTGGGATTAGGAAAGAAAGAAAAAGAAAGAAAGAAAGACAAATGGAGGGGGGCAGTATGATTGATATAGTGTGATATCGTTGTGAGTCACGGCTGAGCTAAAATGTCAACTGGCTCTGTTAGCCACCGTTTCGTCCAAGTCTTATGTCAGAGATACACATATTTTTACACACAGTCACAAACACACTCTAATGCACAAGCAAACACTTGATTGTGTACATAAATCCCAACTCAGACACATACATACAGTTCAGTCTGTTCGCTGAGGTAAATACAGAAAAAAAACACCCACCCACACAAACACAAGCATAGTGACACATATCCAGGCATACAGACGCCCTCACAGATGTTTAGCAGATTGTCTTTCTGTAATCATCAATGAAATTCATTTTTTCTCTTATTTATGAAAGTAGCAGGTGTTTTTCTTTTTTTTTTTTTATTGTGTCTGGGGCTGTCCGCTGCACACTTATGTAATGTATGCATGTGTGGCTTTATGTAATTGTTCACTTTTATCAGTGTTAGGGTGTGTGTGCTTATATGTGTTGTATGAACAATTTAGAGATTGGTGGGGGGTGAGAGCAGTTATATATATATATATATATATATATATATATATATATATATACTCATACAACACATATAAGCACACACACTGATGTGCGTGTGTGTGTGTGTGTGTGTGTGTATGCATGCATGTATGTATTTATGTGTGTATTTAAGGTTTGTATGTATGTATTTTCGTTCTGATTTAAGCAGCTACTGTAAGTGTATGTGCAGGAAGGGTGTGTGGGGAAGTCCAAACATCTCGCACCCATCCTGTTTGGGACAGTCCATGTCCTGCTCTGCCCTTAGACCCGTACACAGGAACAAATGTGTGTACACTCATTTTTTATTCTGTGTTGTACTTAACAGGGGACTGTTGGAGGTGGTCAGGCAGATTGCCACCATCAGAACACACCCTCTTTAAATCAAGGAAGTGCAGCATGGCATAGACACATCAACAGTGAGTGATCTATATTCCTGTCTCTCTGTATATCTATCTATCTGTCTAACCTAGATCTAATCACAATTATCTACTCTTTTCTCGCTCAGAGTATGGATTCCCCACCAGAGAGTATGCTGGCTCTTTCCTGTGAGCCCCCATTGTCTCCTCCATCCATGCCGTCCCTGGACCACAGTCCCCAATTCCTACCCCAGAGTCCTCAATCTACCCCTTCTAGCCCTCAAACTGAACTCTATGCCCCGGTCTCACCTTGCCCCCTTCCAGAGGCCAGCCTCCAAGACGAGGAGGAGGAGGATGAGGAGTTGTCAACTCCCCCATCACCCACCCCAGCGGTGGCGCTGTTTCCTGGTGAACTGGAGCTCGGCAGTCCCTCATCGGAGAGCAGCCCCCCAGCCACACCATTAACACCTTTTCCTGGTTTTGGAGCTCTGGAGCAGGCGATCTCCTCTGGTCAAAGTACCACCTGTGAAGATGAGTTGGATCTTCAGCTTTTCAACAATGAGGGCATGGCTGTCCCTGGAGGGACCAGCTCCGGGCCTGGCCTAAGGTTCCCGTGCCATGTGTGTGGAAAGAGGTTCCGCTTCCAGAGTATTTTGTCCCTGCATGCTCGAGCACACAGTTTAGACAGGGAGCGTCGAGCTTCAGCCCCTTACCGAACCACACATGCCAAACTGCAGCTGAACCATGTGGGCGATAGTGTAATGCAGAATCTCAACAACAGAGAGCCTGGCCCGAAACCGAGTCCGTTATCTGGGTCATTACAAAAGAGTATGGATGAGGACATGGTTCCAGAAGAACCTCTTCAAACTGCTAGCAGCCCTCAGTTCCTCTTTGAAGGAACCACAGCCCTGACTCCACCTTTAACAGAGGAAGCACCAATCTCAACCTCCTTCTCTCCACTTGGCCATGTCCACTTGGAAGACAACACCCCTTCCGCAGCTGCTTCTTCCTTCCGGTGTCATGCCTGTAAGGGTAAGTTCCGTACAGCCTCAGAGCTGGCACGTCATGTACGGATCCTCCACAACCCCTACAAATGTACAATGTGTCCCTTCTCAGCCAGTCAGGAGGAAAGCCTGGCTGCCCATCTGCAGGAGAGCCACCCACCTGAGGATCCTGCCGCTGAAACGGTTTTCCCTTCTCACCCTATAACAGCACCAACAGAGCCTCCTCCCTCACAAATGCCAGTTGTTCCAGCTTTCCGATGCGAGACGTGCGGGCAGCGTTTTACTCAGTCCTGGTTTTTGAAGGGGCACATGCGGAAGCACAAGGACTCATTGGATCACAAGTGCCAGGTGTGTGGCCGTGGCTTCAAGGAACCCTGGTTCCTAAAGAACCATATGAAGGTGCATCTCAACAAGCTGGGCCTCAAGGCTGGATTGGGAAATCTGGGGCCGGCTGGAAATGAGCAATCCAAAGGTCCTGCAAGCACACAAGTGCTGGGGGCCCTGTATTCCAACTTGCTCTTGGCTCGCAGTATGACCGGTGGCGGTGGTTCAGGAAGTCGCACAGAGAGGTCAGATGCCAGTGCAGGCTCAAGCAAATCCTCTATATTGGGTTATCTGGGCTTACCCAAAGACGCCAGCAATGGAAGTTGCATGGAGCGCCTTCAGGCAGTGGCACAGGTTGCAGAAATGGGTAATGGCGGAGGACGGGGAGGTGAAGCAGCAGACGGAGCGGACCAGGCAGCCATGTGGCAGCTGGTTGCCCGCAGTCTGGTGGCAGCACAGCACAACCAACAGCAACAGCAGCAGCGATCTCATTCACACCAACAGCTTCCTTCCTCACGAGGCACAGTCGCTGGGGAAGCCAAGCATATGAGGGCCTACCTGGGTGGGTTGGGTTCTAGAGAGGAACTGGAGGGATCTAGTCCACCTTGGGAGTGTCCAGATTGTGGCAAGCTGTTCAGAAGCCTTCAGCAGGTGGTTGCTCATGCCCGTGTCCATGTCCAGAAACCACAGAAAGGTCAAAGTGCCCGAGGGGGCATGTCCAGGGAAGAGGACATTATAAACAGAGTGAGTGGAGCTCAGGCAGCAGGTGGAGTAGGAGGAGGACAAAGAACTAGTGACAATGAAGGAAGGCAGGAGGAAAAACAACTACCATCAGGAGTCGGGACAGCTGGGAGCTTCCATTCTGTCATATCACATCTTTCTGGTAAGGATCAACCAGCATAATCAAAAACAGCTGACTTTATCGGTACAATATTTCTTATATGTTACAATCCTTTATAGGCTATTACACTGCAGGACGCTGATTAAATTTTAGTTTTTTTTTTTGTTTTTTTTATATATTTCACTGTTGTTAGTTTTGGAACATTTCCTCCCTGTGTTTCAGGGAGGCAGGCCTGTTGTTAGAAACAGTGTAGACTCAGATTACATTTCAAAGCAATTGTTTTTATTCATTATATGTTATCTCATCTCAAGGTCAGAATGGTCTGAGGGGATCGTCCTCTTCCACTTCATCTCCAAGGGAGCGTGTTCGAGGAACAGGGATGAAGGATTGCCCCTACTGTGGTAAAGCCTTCCGTTCTTCCCATCACCTTAAAGTGCACCTTCGTGTACACACAGGTGAGGCCAACATGAATAGTAGAACTGTAATTCTCAACCCAATGGCATGTGCACACCAGGGTGTACTTTATCGGGTTTCAGGAGCCATTTGGAAAGAATTATATTTCCCTAAACCAGTGGTCTGCAACCTTCAACATCAAAAGAGACATTTTGGCCCCTTTGCCACCAAATAAAATTCACGTGGTCCCTAAAGTGAGGATAACATGGCATATAGATAAAGTTTTATATTCAGTTATGTTACAGGGCAGGGGCATAGCAATCGTTTCAGAAGTGAGGGGGGTAATGTAATAATAATAATAATAATAATAATTATTATTATTGCATGTCTAATTGACGAAAAACAAACACTTTTTTATCTCTTACTTTTATTTGGCTAAGAAATAAAATACATTGCTGGACAATTAATGACAATTTTATGATTATGATTTGTTTATATACTACAAACACTTTTTCCATTTTTTATCACAGAATAAAACAGAAAATATATTTTATAGCTTATGTAGTGTAATAAATGCTTTGTCAATTAGCACTGTATCATTCATATACTTTATTTATTACCTGGAGAAGACTTGAAAAACACACATAAACGATATACATTTAAACAATTGTTTATTGTCATCACGTTTCATCGGTTAAGGTTTATGCTTTTTATTCCTGGCAAGTCAAAAGTTATTATTACTTCTATGAGTCTGTGTTGGACTTTCTGCACGAGAGCACCCTCTGGCTTCGGGTATGAATGAAACATACACTGCACGAGAGTTTTCAGCGCTCCGTAATGTTCACATCATTTTGGATACAAATAAAATGTTTCCAAAGTGATGTGACTCTCTTGCCTCTTTTAATTTAAATCTAGATTTATTCACACTGGCCCTCTACGTGAACACACTTCTTACACAATTATTTTTATAGTGATCCTTCTGTATGACAATAGTAAAGGCTACATAATCATAATTATTCATATTGTTAGTTTGATAAGTTGTGTAGAGGACACTTATAGCAAAATACAGTATAGACACCAAGCTCAGATTGGGAAATACTGTAAAAATACAGTTGATCAATTTAATGTTCAAATTGCATTATGTGTCCATTTAGATATTTGCAGCAGAATTCTTATGATAATGATTGTTCTAGTGGTGGTTATTATTATTATTATGTAAGTTATTTTTTATTCATTACATTTCATAGCCCCATATGATCATTTTCCTGATTTAGCTTGATTGAAACCATTTGCTGCCTATCAGGTTCATCCACAAAATGTCCTCTAACAAAAAAAAAAAAAAAAGGCAGTGCTCTCACGGTTGATGAGAGATGGAATGTCCTAATTTAACAGTAATGCACTGGGAACTACACCTGATGCTGCATATGATGACAAGCACTGCCCTCTATCTATTACTGTGTGTAACTGCATATAGTCATTCCATACAGTCAAATTTGTTTTTGCTTAACCACAGCAGCCTCCCTAATGAAGCATTGTTATTCTTAGACACATTTCTGTTATTAAAATGGCATTTTAGTATTTAATCTGCTTAACATGAGTGCTTAATTCCTTGTTTTAGGTGAGAGACCATACAAATGCCCACACTGTGATTATGCTGGCACCCAGTCTGGCTCTCTCAAGTACCACCTTCAACGTCATCATCGTGAGCAAAGGAATGCTATGGCAACCACCACAAATTCCCCATCTCCTAACCTCCCCTCTCTGACTGGCTCTCCTCATGAAGGGGTGAAAAAGCGCCGTCACCCCTCCATATCCCAGTCCCCTTTTGGGAGGGTTCCTGGAGAGGTTCCTTCTTCAAGGCACAGCCAGTCATGGGCTGCAAGCCCACCAGAGAAGAAGGAGGGCACTACTGCATCTGGACGTCAAAGAGAGGGAGACGTTGAGAGTCAATATCGCAGTCTGTCAGGGATGATGGGTACTCTCTTTGCTGGCGGTCTAGAACCAAGTTGGATTGGGGAGGTGCCACCTCCAAAAATGCCCAAAGTGTCTCGACGGAAACCCCTTACTACAAGCCGCATGATGTCAGCAAATGGCTACCAGGGTGGGATGACGTCCAGTGGGTCCCAGGAAGGAGGCTTTGAACCTCTGGACCTTTCCCGCCGCCCTTTACAAGATGAAGGTGGAGTAAGTAGTTTTATAGGTGGACCATCAAGTGGCTCTAAAGGAGGGAATGACATCCTCAATCAATGCGTGTTCTGTCCCTTCCGAACCTCTTCTGTTGAGCTGATGGCCATGCACCTTCAGGTTAATCACACCAGCAAGTCTCGTCGCAAGAGGGGAGCCCCTCTCGCTTCCAGCAATCATTCTCCAAGACTCACTTTGGCCACGCCAGACCGCGATCCGCTGGCTCTGTGGAAGTTCCTCAGTGCAGAGGACGGAGTAGCATCTCCTGAGGATTGGGTCTTGTCAAAGACAAGAGCTGAGAACGGAGTCAGCCCAGACAACAGGGACACAGAGGACAGTTTTGAACTGGCCCCTGGACCTGTGGGAAGCGTCAGTGAGAAGGGTCTTAAAATGAGAGAGGACCTGGACGAGGAAGATGATGAAGTTGATGAGGAGGAGAATGACCTGGAAGCAAATGGCAGCTTTGGAAATGCACCCCAGAATCAGAGCAGAAGGGCTGGGTCTGTTTCATCAGACCTCACGGCTGAGGATCTGCCCAAGGAGGAGGAAGGCGTCTTGGGGAAATAACATCAAACAAGAGCCCTGGATGAGTTTGGACTAGTGTTGTCAAAAGTACCAACTTTGGTAACAGCCAGTACTGAAAATTTAAAAACGTCCGTTTCCCGCTAACATTTGAGCGCTGTTGAACCGATTCTTGGCCATTGTGTTCACGCGCTCAACAGATATAACTGTGATTGGCTACAAAGATCATCGCTGAACACAATGGCCAATCAGCGATGTTAAAGAATATAGCGCACAAATATTAATGGGAAATGGATGTTTTTTAAATTTCAGTACCAAAGTTGGTACTTTTGACAACACTAGTTCAGACATAGCAGCAGGGGAGAAATATTTGGGAAATAGTTTTCCAGGGTCCTTCGTACAACCCTGTTGAAAAAAAAACAAAAAAAAAAACAGCATTTGCGGGTTAGGTATGGCAGCTAGTTTGAGCTGCTTTAAGCTGGTCCTTAGTTGGTCCTGAGCTGGTTTAAGCTGGACCAAAGCAACTAGCTCCTGCTCGGGACCAGCTTAATCCAGATCATGACCAACTAAGGACCAGCATAAACCAGCTCAAACCAGCTGCCATGCTTCGAAACATACCTAACCAGCATATGCTGTTTTTTGAACAGGGAATTCAAACCAAGGGCAGACCAGTTGCTATGCTAACATACTGTACAGTATCAGTAAACAGATAACCTGCAAAAGTATTTAAATCAAACATTCCCCTTAATATATCCTCCTAGCCCCCCTTGGTTAGTGATCGATTACCTCTACACACACACACACACACAGAGACTCTTAATCACACAGAGATATCCAGTATTGTATGCTAGTCTAAGCCTGCCTGTTTTGGGGCCTTCTTGAACACTGTTCTCTTGTTCCTGTCTTCTCGTCAGTGAACACAATTGCCAAGTTGTATTTCATTTACAATTTCCTTGCTCCCGTGAATCTTGCTCTCATCTCAACAAGGACCTGGAATGTCAATCTGGGGAGCCGGAAAAGCAAAAAAGAGACACTCTTCTTAATCGCTACGCTATACAGTATTAATGCTGAGAGAGACGGACATCCTACTTCCACGTGAACTTGACCTGACTGCACGTCTTCAGTAAACCAAAGGAGTGAGCACACTTCTTACCATGCACCTGCCAGACGCTGAACAGAATGCTGTGATAACTGAATGGTACTTGCGAATCACCTCTAACAGAACAGGACAGAGCAAAGATTATATTACCAGATATCCACACACTGCCAGTCTGCTCCGACGGGTCTTCTTCAGATATTATATGAAACAGAGATTCTGCCTCTTCTATATGCTATTTCTCTCAGTGCCTGTTGATGTAAAAGGTTTTTTAGCAGATTCAGCAACACAGGAATATAGTTACAGTGAATATATACAGTATATATGTGTAGTTGTGCTAGAGCGTAGAGTTCTGTGACAATATGGTGGCAGTTTGTGTGACTATGTCTGCTGTGAATGAAACAATGAATGAACCCAGAGCACCACATGTGGGAACAGCTGGCCGTTTGACAAGGGCCCTATGGAAGTGTTTACGTTTAAAAGATACCACCACCAGGATTTCTGGGTGGAATCCAGACCACCGTTACTACAGAAAGAGTCATTTCAGGGTCGGAAACTAATCACAATCCAGAAAATGGAGACTCGGCAATATATCCTTCATATTCCAGTAATAGCTCAGATTCTCAAACCATCCGGGAGAGGGTGGAAAGTGGGTCTCTACTAAAACATTCAGTAAGCCGTTTTTTTTTTTTTTTTTTAGACGCGAGTAGACCTTTTTTTTGTTTTGTTTAAATGTCAAAAACTTAAAAGAAGAAAACACACACACACACACACACTCTAACAAATTCAGACATCCCAGTAGAACATATGTAGCTTTTGTAAAGATAAGAGATCAAAAAGAGGAAAAAAATATTTGTTTTCCTTTTAAGAACTGTTAATGGAAACGGATATGGAGAATAGTAATAAGTATTATAATAATTATGAAAGAAGACTGCTTCAGAATGTCTTTAGAGCACTGTGCAAAGTTTCTTTTCCTCCAAACTTTCTTTCGTTTTGCCTTTAAACGCAGACCAAACTTCAGTTCTTTTCCCCAAACCAGTTTTTCACAATGCTGCAGATTCAATTCACGTTCCCTTAAACGATGCATTTATGTATTCACCAATCAACAAATTAATCGTTCGGACACACAATCAATATTAAAGCTTGCCTGATGATCTTGAAACTTCAGTGATTGCTAGTATATTTATAAGCTGATGCTGAAATCGTGTCCAAGACATGTCCCAGTATCGGCATTGTCAGTCTGACTGATCTGCTTGCCAAATTCGATTTGATGTAATTGTGTTGCATTTTTGATGTGAAATTAGCATATCTTACAAATGATGATCTACTTTCCTCGTCCAACTCTGTGAAATCATTTCCATCGGGTCATCTCATTTTTATCGTTAGACACCGAGTAGGCGGTACTTTTGTCCAGTGATTGACAGAGGCTGGCCTTAATACGTGCGTTATCGTGTCCTTGTTTCGTGTGTAGATTATCTTACGCGTTCAGTAGCCCCTGATGTGGTGTTCCTTTGAGATAACAGTCAAGCCACTGTGCCTTCTGTCCTGAGCACTTCCTCAAGTATTTTGTAAGCTCACCAAAAGCACTTAGCCCCTACTGTTTCACTTTGTATTCTTTGGTAAACTGCTCTGTACGTCTCTGTATCTGATCCTCTGTTTTGTAGGGGTCATTTCCATTTCATAATAATGAGTGTCATTCCATCATTCGTGTGAGCTGTTGCATCTCCTGCTTTCCCCCCTTCCCTTTAGCGTATGCACCACTGAAAGCTTACGTACTATCTAGCTCCGAGGCCTTTTTAGAAGTTACTTTGATTTCTACGATGTTACTTTGATGCCGATGAGATGAAATCAAGCTCTTCTGCTCATAATTATTATTACCATTGTTATTTTTGTTTTATGGAAGAAAAAAATAAGCAAAAAGCAAAAAAAAAAAAAAAAAAAGAACAAAATGTGTCTCTTGAATGTTGTACAGATAGAAATAGAGATGTTGTGTTTCTAACGAGAGATCAAACCGGGATACCTGCTCTCCATCGCTCCCTGCGCAGCCAAACATCTGCATCAGCAACGATGTGGCTCTTTTAGGACGGCCTAACTGTGTACAGGGATCAGGGCAATAGTTTTGTTTTGTGTGTTTGTGTGTGTGTGTGTGTGCACTGATGTCTTAAAAATGAATATTTTGTGAAGATATACTGACACTGTGAAATAAGCATAAAGTATTCCCAAACAGTGACGTGCTGCTCAAAAATTCACTACGTTTGACATGCACTTTTTTTTTTTCTTTTTTTTTTTGTTCCACCAGAAGTGTGTGAATTCATAAATATTATCCAGTGAGAGGCGAGAGGTGGAGAGAAGGTCTGGTTTGGTCTTTTTTTTTTAGTAGCTGACTGCTGTTGGTGGCAGAGGAAGGTGATCTAACATAGTAGTGACTAATATGAAACTGTGGATTGAGAAAAAAAAAAGAGTAGAAAAGAATCAATAAAATAAAATAATAAAAAATGGTTTGCTTGCTGTATGATGTGTTTTGCATTACATTTCCTGCATGGCTCATTTTGGTGCATTTTAATAAAACATGTCCTTTATGATAAATTATACTGCATTTACAGTATATACCTATTTAGAAGATAAAGTGTGGTTTTTGTGACGTTAAAATAACTCAGTAAGGTTGATTTTGTGAAGAGCACAACTTTCACTGGTACTACGTGTTTGTCCAAACATTGAAGAAGTTCCATTTGGTGCCACTAATGTCTCACTAATTCCACCCTTCACCTTTGACTTTGAAAACATTTAGATACTTGGGTAGAAAAAAATAGCAGAGTATATTTGTGAACTGCTATGATATGCTTTAAATTTTAAGTTCACATGATCATGTTAAGTCTAAACAAACCAAGCTAAATGCTTTTATAATGATCAGCGCTGGGTAAAAACAAATTATATGTCATTTGGATTTTTAAAAAATAAATAGAACTGGGAAATGCACTGCAAATACTCTTTTTGTATGCAATTAATCACAATTAATCATCTGACAGCACTAATACATATTAGTGCTGTCAGACAATTAATTGCGATTAATCGCATACAAAAAGAGTGTGTATATATATATATATATATATATATATATATATGGTTACTACACACAGCCATGGTTAATTTTTGTTTTGTTGGGGGTAATTTTGGCATTGTTGGGGTCCTCCCGTTGTGGTCTGTGCTACTTGCAGCCCATTTTTGTATTTGTATTTGTTGTGAGTATTTGCAGCGCGTCTGTTTTTGCAGCGCGTTTCTGTTTTTGATTGTATTGCTCAACCACTCTGATGTACTATAGAGAGTGCAAAAAGTTTTCTTTCTCTTTATATTTTTATATCAATATGGATTATCCTATTAAAGTCAATGTACTGTAACAAATACATTAGGAAAGAAGAAATCTAGACGTAACCAAAAAGTAGGGGGTGGCATGTAACTTGCATTCTGTACTGGACTACAATTACTGATGCTCTGGAAAATCCATCAGCTGTATTGTAGTTCCTCACTCCTCTGACTGATAATGATGAAGTGAACAACAGAAGGGATTTTGTTAAAAATAGCTCTTCATATGCACGTCCGATGTCTCTAAAACTTTAAGGGTTCAAAGAGTCAAAAGTAACAAAGCTGTGAGATCTGCTGTAACACTGTGTGCAGATGTTCTCCAAAGCACAGATACAATCAGTCTCTGCTGTCCTCTGCTGAGCACAAGAGGTCATGCATGTATAATCAGCTTCACAGTGATAGATCTGATGCAGATATTGAATCTTTGCATGGGCAATGCCAATTTACAGAGATTACACTCTTAGATGCACAACTTTGACCTTATCTACCCCTAAAAGGTGCATGCTAGTATGAACCTTTTAGGGGTAGTTAAGGTACAAAAGTGCATTGTTTTCAGTTGTGGCTAGAAGGGATACAGCTCCGACCGGAAACGAACAATGAAATTAATTTTCTACCTATTAGATTGTGTTTTATTAATGTCTACACCTACCCCTTACAAAAATGAAAAAAAAAAAAAAAGTAATTATTGTTGTACAGTGTGACAAAAATTACTCTTTGTATTGATGTGCGCGTGCCCAGTAGCACCATACGTATCCCTTCTAGCCTTAACCATTGTTTTCTAACAGAATTCAGTTCTCAATTATTTCCTGTTTGAATTAAAGCCAAAGTAAGTGCAGAAATGCAGCCTGATGGGATTTTGCCAAGCCCTGTGATGAGTGAGAGAAAGGGACAGACTTAACTGAAATATTGTTAAGCAGTGATGGCGAGGTCTCTCTTTAGATATTTACTCTAGACTTTCATTGGCGTCAGAGCCAGAACAACTACATCTTGCTCTTCCAACGATTGTAGCATTGCAGTTCAGATGGCATACACACCACTGCCAAAAATAGTTCAGTTGCAGTGCTTAGCAGTCTGACAAGGTTTTCATGGTTTAACAAGATCTTCTGCATAGTTCAGTGTTACTCCCATATGTGCTGTACACAAACACAGATTCCATCCTAGCATCTCGGACCAGCACGAATAAAGCACCTCAGATTAATTGTTAGATAAACCCTTTTACTCAATTCTCTGCCCCAAGGACCATCATGGAAACACTCATAGAAACCTTCTTTGGTAAGCTGACCAAATTCTGTCATTTAAAGACTATTTACTAGATTTAGGTCAGGCTAGAGAGATGGTCCTAGTCGACTTAAACTCAATACCAGCATTCTTTCACGTTTTAAGCAGCACTGATATCAGCTGTTCAAGTACAAATTAACTGCTGTTCTTTTCTCATCATAGATATAAAGCGATTGACAGTTCTGCACCTGGATCTCTTTCTCTTTCAGGGTCAGTCCTTGCCTTTCTTTTTGGCGTGGGATCAGGATGTTCTCTCGGGCTCGTGTCTACTGTTCTACTGGCTGAAGCAATAGGACAGAATGTGTTTTGTGCTGTGGTGCCTTTTGCACTGCTACACATAGCTGTTTTTATTACAGCATTAACAATGGCTATTGGAATGAAGTTAGAGGTTGCTGAACTTGAACTGGAGAATTTATTTCCTGGACTTCTGATAAATCTGCTGTCGACAACCCTTAACACACTGAGACATGCTCAGCCTCTCACCATCGTAGGAGCAGTAATAATGTGCTTTTGGGTTTTTGGTTTACGAGACAGTGAAAACGAAAAATTGTGTCTAGGTCGGTGGGGAATGATAATCGCCATCACGTCTGAACTGAAAACCCCCAAAACAGCCGTTCTTACAGTAATCACTGGAGTAGCTATGATGGCCTTTGGAAGCACAGAAGGACAGCAGGAATATGGAGACAGTATAGCGTTTATATTAAACATTTTATTGATTATGCCTCTGATGATTCCTTTTGTTATTACATTTCTGGCAGACGTAATTGCACGAAGTGTTACTGTCTCAGATATATGTGCTACTGTATTAGCAGTGACCGCTATTGTCAGACTAAGAGCTGTCATGTGTTTCTTCACACACATTATATCGCAGTATGTAGGGCTAATTAAGGCTATCTTCAAAACAGTGTTTGTCTTTGGGGCAATCGTCATATTCAATTTCCTTATTGCGTTGCTGTTGATTTTTGTTGGTTGGCTTCCCCATTCATTTTGGGGAGACGACGACAATGCAAGATCATTACAATTTACGGTAAAAACGCTTTGCTGGATGAGTTTTTTCTATGAAGTAATACCTAGTGTCAGGGCAGCAGAACTTGGCCTACAGGCTGCTGATCTAAAGGCTGTACAAACAGTAATTCAAATGTTTGCAATTCTTGACACAGTAATCACACTAGCTGTCATATGTGGTATAGCAGTTTTAGTGAGAGTACAACCTCCAGCGATGAAAGCTAGAGGTGGGCTGCTCTTGGCTTGCATGGGTATAGGAGCCACTCTGGCTGTAGCGTTGGCTGTATGGATGGTTCATGGACAAGCCATGCTGGTTAAAGGACTTGCAGGGTCTGTGTTGATATCTGCATTTTTATTCTTCATTTTTAAAATCACCATGCAAAGTATAAGCATTCAACCTTTGTGTAATAATGCCCCTGAGGTTGTAAAGCAGCTTGGCAGCATTTATGTGGCTACATTAGTGATGGGACTGGGAGTAGCTCTGATGCCTCTATGGATTGGATGGGCATGTGTAGTGGTTGGGATATTTGTGGTAATTAACACCATCCAACTGATACCTCTTCTGGATCAGGACATTCCAGAAGATATCGATGAAGATGAGGAAGACCTGGATGAAAGTGATGAAATGAGACAAAGGCCTATTAGGGTGAGGGTTTACCTGCCATAGATCCTTAACACATGAAGATGTGATTTGGGTCTCTTCCACCTGCTGTTTTCTAAGGAAGACACTCCAAGAGTTTCCAGACAAAGTTTTTTTTTTTTTTTTTTCAAAATATGACATCAAAACTCCAAAGAGATTGTCAGGCTGAAATCTCTTCATTGCAGCATAAATTAAAATGAATATGCTGTCTAACACAGTGTTGTGTATTGTTTAAACATATTTAAATTGTTCAAATGAAATTTGTTTAACAATGCTCAATTTCATTTCTTGTAATTTATGTATATATATCTAGATGTTTTCCCCAATAATTTATTATTGTATTATATTGTGTAGGATTTTGACAGAGTGAATATGTCAGATTATAAAAAGGTATACAAATGTATATATACAATCATTCTGTACACAGAAGTAGCAAACAATACAAATACATTGATATCATGCAAAGACATCTGTTAATTTGGATACAGACAATATGTCGGATTGCCATGGTCTTGTTGAACAGGTTTCTCTACATAAGTCTAACCCACACACAAAGTGTTAGTCCTGCTTTTTCTGGTACAGTGATATTACAGTGGGTGGATACAGACAACTAATCATACACTATTTTAGTTCTTCGTTAAATAGTCATGTGCAAGTTACAGCTGCAGAAACTTTCATGCACTCTTTCAGCATCTCGGTTCCTGTCACAAGGAATGTTACTGACCTCACAAAATATCCAGTTAAGAAGTTTAGCTTAAGTTCACAAAAGTACAGTATGCAATCTTGAACTTTGACTATCCAGGCTAATTATTACACAAGACCACTGAAGAGGATAAACTAGAAGGCCTCTAGAGGAGCTCAAGAGATTGCTACTTGAACAACAGGCAATGAGAGTAGATGTCCTAAATGTCTTATGAAGGATTGTAGACCAGAATAACAATACACAGCTAGCCTAGATAGCCTTCCTGTAGAGCTGCCCAGACCACAGAGAGTGGGCTATCTACTTACATCCCTAGCTGGGGAGATAGCACTGTCTAGGCAAGGGCTCGAGGAGACCACTATACTTAAAGACCAGCAGTCATCTTCTCATTGGATCTTTAACACTCACAATGAGCGCGTTCAGAGCACTGAAGCACTGTCAAGAGCATGCCAAACCAACAGGTGGTGATATAATCTCAACCGTAAGTCATATTAAAGCCTCTGAACGCGCTCATTGTGAGTGTTAAAGATCCAATGAGAAGCTCCTGACCAAGAAGCTCCTGATTAAGACACATGACGCATAGATCGTGTGTGTCCTCAAGCACCAGAAACCTCGGGTACAGAGGCACACACTTTCCCCAGTGCTCACCTGCCTTGGTCTCTCACACGCACGTCAAACAGACGGCTGCTGAAAACTGCAAAAGTTGCTGACGTATTCAGCAGGTGCCCTTTTATACTTCCGGGCACCCGCTTATGATGCCATGGGCCACGTGGGCCAATAGGATTTGCGTTTTTTTCACACGTGCTTCAGACACCGGTCATGCAGGCTGCATTCCCCAATGTGCCCCCTATTGGCGCAGTGTGGAGTTCCCTAGAAGGGACTCCTCTTTCTTCTGTGGTACTTTTTAAACAGTGCTATCTGTGACCAGAGGATGTGTTCACTCTCAAAGGACTGGCAAGATGGGATGCCTCATTCAAGTTTAGTATGTAGAATGACTATCAGTGCTGCCCTTTGTATTTACAGTTGCTTTTTACAGGCCTTTTCAGCTGTAATACATGAAGTGACCAGACAGGGGTGCCATAAATCCCTGTTACTTCTTAAGGAAATCTAGGATGTTATGTTAGCTCATACTAAGTACATGTTTTCATCTTTCTTCTAATCTCTTCTAAAAGAAACTGTGGCATTCATAATCTATGTAAAATGTGTAAAAATATTCACCAGCATTAATATTATTGAAAAAGTAGGTTGGGAAATTGTCTCCCACCATTTACATTAAGTATTTAATCAGGGTTGTGAAGATGACAAATTAATGACTTGGACTGTGATGGATGTGGAAAAAGTGGAAAAACTATAGGGATTGATTTTCAATCCTTTACATTTTCCTTCATCATTAAAAGCATAATAATAATAATAATAATAATAATAATAAAACAAAAAATGCAAATTTTAACATTGCATGAGCTGACATTAAATAGTTGCTGCATGTTAGTACTAATATTTGTGCTACTATAAGTGCTACTATAATGTTTTTAATTTTTTAATTTTAATTTTCTGTTTGAATTTAATCCAAAGTAAGTACAGGAATGCAACCTGATGGGATGAGTAAGAGAAAGTGAAAGGCTAAACTGTCATATGTATGATGGCGAGGTCTCTATTTAGATATTTATTCTAGGCTGTCATTGGCATCAGAGCCAGAACAACTACGTCTGGCTTTTCCAATGATTGTAGCATTAGAGTTCAGATAGCAGAAACACCACGGCCAAAAATAGCACTTAGCAGTCTTACCAGGTTTTCATGGTTTAAGATGTTTTAACAAGATCTTCTGCATAGTTCATTGGTTAAAAGAAGTGTTACACCCGCACTTACTGTTTACACAAACACAGATTTCATCCTCGCAGTTTAGACTAACTTCAATAAAGCGCCTTAGATTAATTGTTGCACAGTGTTATGTTTTATTGTGAATACAATATTGGCTCATGTGATTTGAAAGTCTTTTAGTTATCATTTTATTCAGATTTAAAAAATGTCCCAACATTTCCGGATTTCAGGTTATAGTACTGATATCTGCCGTTCAGGTATACAAAATAACTGCCGTTCTCTTCTGATCATAGAAATAAAGTGACTGACAGCTGTGCATTTGGATCTCTTTCTCTTTCAGTGTCAGTCCTTGCCTTTCTTTTGGATGTTCTCTCGGGTTGTTTTCTACGGTTCTACTGGCTGAAGCAATAGGACAGAATGTGTTTTGTGCTGTGGTGCCTTTTGCACTGTTACACATAGCTGTTTTTAATACAGCATTAACAATGGCTGCTCGAATGAGGTTAGAGTTTGATAGACTTTGTTGGAGAAAATTGGAGAAAATGCTTCCCGGATTTCTAGTAATATTGTTTAAAACTCTGAGACACGCTCAACCTCTCACCATCATAGGAGGAGTAATCATGAGCCTAGTTTTTTTTGCTTCACGACAAAGTGAAAATGAAAGGTTGTCTCTAGATTGGTGGGGAGTGGTAATCGCCACTGCATCTGAATTGAAAATATCAAAAACAGTCATTATTACAATGATCATTGGAGTAGCAGTGATGGACTTTAGAATTATAACATACACAGGGATCATTTTAATGATTTTGTCTGTTATTATTATAGGTCTTGGGTACATAATTGTACAGAATGTTGCTGTCTCAAGTCTTTGTGCTATTATTACTGTATTAGCAGCACTGATCACTTTTATCAGACCAAAAGCTGCCACGTGTTTCTCCCCAAACATTATGTTACAACATCTGATTTTAATGAAGGCTGTACTGAGAAGTGTTTATGAATTTGGAGGGATAGTCATACTCACTATCAGTATTGCTCGGGTGGTGATTGTGTTGGTGCTTCTTTTTCCGTATCTGCTGCTGGACGATGCTGCAGTTGCATTGCTCATTTTAGCTCTTTCTCTAGCTGCTGCAGTAACAATAGTTTGCCGGCAGAGAGCAGTTGGACCAGCGGCATTTATTGTTCCTGCTGTCTGTATTTATGATTTGGAATTTGTCAGATCACAGTTTAGCTTATTCATTATAGTATCTTCTGTTTTGGTGTCTTTCTTGATTGCAAAATCAAACTTCTGGTCAGTAGAACTGACTTTACAGGCAAACAATCTGATAAATGTATTAATACTTTCATTGGAAATGGTTGCCATCCTTCAAATTGTAAGCACTCTTGCTGTCATATTTGGTATAGCAGTTTCAATGAGAGCACAGAACTCAGGGATGAAGGCTCAAGGAGGGCTGATCTTGGCTGGTATAGGAGCATCTCTGGCATTTTAAAAAGCACCATGCAGTGGGTTAACATGCCTAATTTGAGAAATAACATCTCTGAGACTGTAAAGCAGCTTGGCAGCATGCATGTGGCCACATTTTTAATGGGATCGGGAGTAGCTCTGCCTGCATGGATTGGATGGACAAGCATTGTGATTGGAGTATTTCTGCCGATTAAAACTCTCCGAGTGAATCCTCCTCCGGTGCAGGAAGTTCAAGAAGATACTGATGAAGAAGAGGACGATGAAGCATATGAAGATAACAGTACACAGGATGATTAATATGCAGATGATCTCAAAACTTTCAAGAGACTGCCAGATGACAATCTATTGTCAAAGTCAAATCTGAGGAGCGCTTTTCACAGAACACTTTACAGAAAATGATGATATTACTTTTCTTAATATCTTAATAACCACACCTAGTCGCTTTCAGCAGTATAATGTAGTTAATATAGTAACTTAATATAGTTAAATTTTGATATCATGTAAACAATCAAACAATTGAGATGTGTTATATAACGCTTTACATGAGTGTACTGTATGTATGTAGATAAAGTTGGTCATTCTTTTCTACCTAACTTTATATAGTGTGTCCAGTATGAATGAATATGTTTTCTAATTTTACATGTTTAAATACATATTTAAATTTGATTTAAAATAAATTTGTCTGTTAAATAACTTAATATTTTTAAGCAATTTCTGTCTTTCTGTTTCTTTAAGATGTATGTTTGTGTTTTCTTATGTTTTCTTCTGTTTGCATTTTTTAAAATCTCTAATTAATCTATTACTTTGTTGAATTTGCTGCCTAAAATATGGTTGCCAACTTTTAGCTTCATTCTCTGTCTCTCTCTCTATGTGTGTGCCACATTTTCTGGTCCAACAAGCTTCTCTTCATACTCCATCCTCTCAAAGGACTGGCAAGCTGGGATCTCTCAAGTGCAGTGTAAACAGAAATGACAGTGATGTGTGATGCATTTACAGTTGCTTTGTATAGGTCTTCTCAATTAAAGCGGTCATATATGGAGTGACCAGACAGGGGCGCCATAAATCTGTGTTATTCATAAGCGACTCGGATGTTACAGTTGCAGCTGGAAACCTGTGTGTTTGAGCTACAGACGATGTGAAATAAAATGACACACTTTGGCTGGTTCTCAATTCATTTTACATTTTACAATAGCTAAGTCATACACGTTTTCATCTTTCTTCTAAGCTCTTCAAAACATTTGGATGTGGCGTTCATATTCTATGTAAAATGAATATTCACCTGCGTTAATATAATTGAATAAGTAGGTTGGAAAATTATGTCTTCCACCATTTACAGTTGTGAAGATGACATAAATTAATGAGTTGGACTGTGCATGCTATTAAAAGTGGAAAGGTGATGGGAGATTGATTTTCATCTATTTACATTTTCATTAATAATAATAATAAAGTAAAAACAAACAATGCACTTTTAAGTGTACTTAACATTGCAGGAGCTGAAATCATATAGTTGCTGCATTCGCTCCAAAGCGGTTTTTGCACCAAGTGTTTCGTTGAATAGGTCTATACACCACATAATGTCCTCGCAGTTCAGTGCGTGTGAGTGGGCGAGTGGGGAAGCGCAGGAGGAGGGGTGAGGAAAGGAGGGGGTTCACACACACACACACACACACACACACACACACTCGCACAGCCGCACTGCTCTTCCCTGCTCGCGCCGCGTCGCCGGATTTCTTTCCTCACATCACTCCGTCTCGCATCTCGCCGTGTTTCATACTCGCGCCAAAGAACAAGAAGAGCGGGAAAAGGTGACGGTGGATTGCCGGAGACGCACAGAAGGAGAAGGAAACTCAACATCAACATCACCTTTCCAAGATGAGCGAGGTGAGTGAGTGAATCACGGGGGTTGTCAATGCAGTAGACGCATCAGTGACTGCAGGTAAGTCTCCTGTAGAGCTCTTTACTGTCTGTCTCGTTACTGCTTTCGGGAAAATGTCTCGACAAGTGCGACCAAATGCACGATTTGAACTAAAAACATAATGTTTGTTTTAAAAAAGTCGTCTTTAACACACAATATAGCAGCTGTCTTTCACTTTCCATCCATTTGCGCCTCCCCACCCCCATCCACCGCATCTCTGAAGCTGCACTAAAGAGAACCACCGCATCTGACCAGAGCCGCGGAATCACCTCAGTGTGCGTTTCTTTCGCATTTTCCCGCTCTTGTCCAACAATAAATAAACTTTTTTTTTCTTTTTTTATATCTCCCCCGTTTAATTCGTTTAATTTTGTTATAAAGCATAAAGGGGATAATTTTGGGGGGAATTACTCTTTTCTATTTTGAAAATATTACAAATTTAAGTAATATGTGATATTATTGTATCCCGGCGGACGTTACCGCTGACGAATTATTTTGGGGGTGGGGAGTGTGGGGGGATATAAAAAAAAAAAAAAAAAAAAGAAAAAGAAAAGAAAAAGAAAAGAAAAAAAGTTGGTATAGATTCAAAAACCTCTCTTATTATGGTATTTTTTTATTTTTATTAATTTCATACATTTAGATGTTTAAGTGATATCACAGTGGTAAGATCATTTGGTATAAAAATATGTTTCTACCTTACCTGTTATTTCCCTTAGCAACAGGGCGAACACTATCTCAGAATATCCCGCGCAATCTCCTGCCAGTTTAACGACGCTTCGACTCTGATCTCTTGCATTATTATTAACATTAAACACAAGAAACTCTCAGATTGCGAATTAACGATAGATACGTTTAGTAGAAGGTTACGTTAAATTTCATTAGTCCATACTGGTATAGAAATACCGTCTAACAGTAGGCCTATTTGTTTCTTCTTTTCAAGGTATCCTGTATTGGTTGAATTTAGATGACTTCAAAAGTATCTTGTAGAATGTGGTTTTAGACTCATGTGAGCACTTCTCACGATGAAGAGATGGAAATATAATAGATTGCACTGATTACTCTTCTCTTTGACATACTCCTGAGGTGTGTTGAAGGAGCTGGTGGTATTTTGACAACACAATCTGATCAGATCAACTAAACAATTCTGACTCATAACCCCTTGGCATTTCATTTCATGAGTTTCCAACATGGCCGCACGGCTGTAAGATGACATTCTGACACTTGCTCAGAGCTATTTCTGATGGTCAGGTCAGGCACATGCGGCATTGCTTAGGTGTATATGACCCAGAATGCTTTTGTCATCACAGGAACAGATTCTCATGTGCGATGGATGCATGTTGTAAGACAATCCATGTTATGCAAAATGAACGGAGTGGAAAAGTTGAGATGACAGCGGGCACAAATCACTCCCACAGATTCACTGGTCTGCAGTTTATTTAGAGCAGCTGAGATTCGCTATATTATGTATATCCCTTTATGTGAGTGTACTGTACGCATGTGGATAAAGATATGCATCCAACTTTACTGTATATATATATATATATAGCTGTGTGATACCACAGCTTACAATTTGCAATGCTAAAAACAATCACACACAGCTGAGATCTGATATACAGTATACACTGCTTTATGTCCTACAACTTTTAATAGATCGCCATGCAATAATGTAGTTTGCATTTTTCAGCAAAGTAACAATCAAGCAGCTTAGATTTACCATAAAATAATCAAAACTAGGGATGTCCCGATCAGGTTTTGTAGTGCGCCCCATCCGATCCGAGTCACTGGATACAGTGAATATCTGCATATACTGAGTCCTGATCCAATACTTGTATTTTCCTAGTGCTGGGTGCACATTTGCATTAAAGTTATTAAAATTAATCCAGTCTACTCAGGGATGTGCAGAGACTTTCTCAGGGGCTCAAATGTAAAAAAGCGGCATCTATCATCACTAATATTCTTTTCTCTATATATGCACACACTGTATAAAGACATTTGTAGATCTAAACATGTTCCAGTGATAGACATTGTGAACCGACTGTGTGGTCACAATTATTAAAATGGGACTACATTGTACAATAAGCAGATTAATTGCATCATAAAGGGAAAAAAAAAAGTTGAGATAAGGTTAGAAAGCATGACGTTTGCGAATGCCGGTCTATCAGTCGAGTCCAAAGCAAGACGCATAGCAATGCATTTTGACAACGACGTCTAGAGAGTCTGACGGCAGATAAAAGTAAACAGTAAATAAATTACTGCAGAGTGATTCCTTACACAAATTACACACCACACATACGCTAAACATGGAATGTTAAACGGTCTATAACAAACTTTATTTTATTTTCCTTTTAATGGCAGTGGACTGTTGAAAGCGCCACCTATTGCACGAGGCTGGCATGACAGCTGACTAATGCAATCAATAAAAAATAAAAAATAAAAACCAATAAAAATACTAAAAAACATTGTGATACTCTAAATTTAGACGAGTTGAGTCATATCTGAAACTGCTGTAAAATATATATTATAAAATGGATAGTCCCGGTCCTTGATTCTGATTGGTTGAGCCACGTTCGAAGCCGTTGTAAATTACACTACAAACCTACACCTTTGTTTACTTTGTGTGTTGCTTGGCAACCACTTTGTTCCAACCATAGGTTCCAACCACAACCGTTTCTGAGGAACTACATTGTTTGGTGGAAGAATACTGTTTTTATTAATACGTATATGGAATAACCGTTTTATAAAAGCAATATGCCCCAAGAAGCTGTGGTTTACAGTGAATTTATAACAGCTAAGGGGGGTTTTAGGCTCTCCGCTTCGCATAAATTCACTGTAAACCACAGCTTCTTGGGGCTTATTGCTTTAATATCATACAATGACTTTTGGAGAACTCAGACATTTTGTGCTGTGAGGAAGTTCTCTGCACTATTTGCACATGAGTGGGACGCATCCTAAACAAGTCAAAGCGGTCCTGCCCACCACCGCAGTTTAAACGGCAGCCCATACAGCACAATCTCGTATAAACGGCCCATCGCATGCTGAGCCCTAATAGAGACAATCAGGGAGAGAGCGAATGCGACATGCGGTGCAGAAACGTAAAGGGCCTGGAGAAAGAGCCACACACATGAAAACACTCGAGCAGCGTTTGCATCAATGGCAACTTCTGCAGGTTTCCCTGATCTCTCTCTCTCTCTCTCTTTTTCTCTCTCTCTTCCTCCCCTCTCAACCTACAGCAGCTCCCTGGGGCGGCACTTAAATGCTGCAATCTGTCTCTGTCTCACAGGCGTCTCTCTCTCTCTCTCTCTCTCTCGAAGGCACACTTTCTCTCCTACTCCCTCCCTCCCTCCGTCATTTCACCTGTTCTCCAACTGCAGTTCTTACAGAATGAAACAAGACAGATCTTTATTGCCGAATCAGCCGAGAGACGCAGAGAGAGAATAAAGGGGAGGATGTGAAGAGAGAGTCGGTGAATGGACGCGAGGCAGGGTGCGAAGGCGTTAATTGCGTGGGCTGCTTTTCCGCTCCCGTCTTTCTTTCACGCTGTCTGTGACCTTGCTTTTCCCTCCTCCGTCCCCTGAGATTTCTCCCTCCCTCTTCATTTAATTCATCTCGTCTTTCAGCCGCATTTCACCCCAAACACAGATGCCTGTTTCCTCTCTTTCTGCCTCGTGTGGTGCAGCCGCTCCATAGACGTCTCTTCCGCTGTCTTGCTTTTAAATGGAAAAGTGCCGAATAAACTCCCATCGCTCCAGGCAGAGGACGGGGGAAAGATAGAGGAGGTGAATAAAAACAAATGCATTAGAGGGCTTCACTGCTCCACTGCAAATCTCCATCCTACGGTGAACGGCTGCAGTCACGTGACATCACAGCAACGTTGTGGCAATGTTGCTGAGATGTTGATGGGGATTGGCAACTACAACACTGACTCAGTCTCTGAGTTCCCGCTTCTTTTCTTGGTACATTTTGTTCCTGACATATTTTTCCTCTGCAGAATTGACAATGATGGCTTGAGAGTTCGGCTGGGCAACTACTAGAGAATATTACCTTGAGAAATGTATTGGTACTTTACAGCCTTTTGATGAAATTTGACTTTTCAGTGCTTATTTTATTATTTTTATTACTAGTATTATTATTATTATTATTATTATTATTATTATTATTATTTTTAATCAGAGAATCCTAGGGTTGTGCAGGATGATATATAATTTATATATCTGAAAACTACATTCTACTCAGAATATACAGGTACATCTAAAAAAAATTTAATATTTATTTTTTTTGTATATTTTTGTAAGTTTTTTTAAACTTTTATATATTCTAGATTCATTACATGTAAAGTAAAACATTTCAAAAGTGTTTTTTTTTTTTTTTTAATTTTGATGATTAGAGCTTACAGCTCATGAAAGTTTTGCAAATCCTTTTTTTATTTTTTATTTTTTTTATTTATCTTAGGAAATACTCTGATATTTTTATATACCGGATTTTTTACTTGCATGAGCTGGTAGACTTTACAGCTGCTAAGAGGTTTTGCAACTTAAAGGGGTCATGAACTCAGAAACCAAAATGCCCTTGATGAAGAGGTCATTGTACTATAAAAACATCCAAAACATCGCACAACTTTTTCATTAGTCTAAAAACAGCTTATATTGAAGGCAGTCTGTCCAAACAACAGCTTGTGGAATGTATTACTCTATGTGTGGATAAGCACCGCCTCTACAGAAGATCATCAATGCCTGCTTAGCCGATTCTACATCACTGTTTATTTAGCCCCGCCCACTGATTCTACAGCATGACCTGTTTAGCCCCACCCACCGATTCCACAGCACTGCCTGTTTAGCCCCGCCCACCAATTCTGCATCACTGCCTGTTTAGCCCCGCCCACTGATTCTACATCATTGCCTGTTTAGCACTGCCCACTGATTCTACAGCACTGACTGTTTAGCCCCGCCCACTGATTCTGCATCACTGCCTGTTTAGCCCCGCCCACTTTTTCGCACAGGTAGTGTTTAGGAGAGAGGTGAATGTGCAGGTCTACGCAGAAACCAAATGACAACGATGCTCTGTGCAGTGACAAGTCTTTGCATTGCCTTCTTTCTGATCCCATCGTTAGGAAAGACTGGATGACCTTTGTTTTTGATGAAGTTCCAGACCATGTCAGTAAGAACTCAGTCCTTCGTTCACTTCATTTTACTGCGTATTCGTTTACAAACAAGGCACAATTCGACGCGGGATTTTCAGAAAGATTAAAACTAAAAGACAATGCTGTGCGACTATATTGGATCCGACAGTTATGTTGCAACACAAGTGTGAGTAACTGTTTTCATCACATGATGGCTATTGCTTTGTCTGTTAAACAGATCATTTGAAATGTACTGAGTATGTATGCGTTTTAAACCTAAATCACAGCAGCGTCCATCTGTGAAGGACGTAAACTGTCAAACATACACAACTATTAGCCAGTCACAGCAGCGGCGTTCACTTCGGGGTCTACAATCCGCCACAACTATTCACACAGAGCTTTCCAATGATGGGGGTCAAAACAGGACAGAGAATAGTCTATTACTTCTAAAATATGTTTTTTTTTTATTTAATTTTTTTTTTTAATGTAAAAATCTTGATCTGTTGGTTTGTGTTCCAAATAAAAAAGAAATGAGAGGAAGATCCTTTCATATGTAAACTTTGCTATATATCTTTCACTGGATTATACAAAAAATGGGCATCACTACAGTACAAGGATACACATGCTGTGAGTCATGCAATATGATAAATACAAACTGAAATGTAGGTGACACTGATTTGACTCATGAACACAGATGACACAATTAGATCATTATGTATGTCGTTATATGCGTTTCTGTACGAGCAAACTTTGAAGAGTTCATATTACTTTAATCGTTGACTACAGATGATTCTATACGATCTTGCTTTCTTAGGACTAACACATCCACTACCATAATACAAATGTATACTACAGGGCCGTTGAATGCTTGAATCTGATTGGCTGACGAGTGTTTTAATGTGTGCAATTATTTTTCAGGGAAACGCACAGCGAATGTAGTTCCAGGCAGCTCTTGACCGCATTGCACCGCCAAATGATTTCAGTTATTTCAAAGGTCTTACAACAGCAATAAACAAAACCCACAATGACACTGGCCAAACAAATAAATACAGTAAACATTAGGATAAAAACGACAGAACATTTCCATGTTTTTCCACAAAATTACGTTTCATTATGCACGGAAAGCACTCTGTTTCTCCCGCTCTCTTACAGATGCACACACACACACACACACACAGTTTTCACAAGTGCTAATGTAGTTAGCGCTACTCTGATGATTATATCAGTAAGATAGTTTAGAAACATAAAAGCTTGACAGGACATTTCTCACAAGGGAAGTAACAATGGCACTGTTCGTGGAGAAAATGAACTTTAAAGTTTCACTGTTTGTAGAGACGCTGCTGCCAAACACTGTTGAGTGACACACAGACTCATGCAGGTCATTTACACGCTTTTTAAGAACAAAAACCGGACGGATTATAAAAAAAGGTAAGAAAGAGATGGTTCTTTAAAGAACCTTTGACTGAACGGTTCTTTGTGGAACCAAAAATGGTTCTTCTATGGCATCGCTGTGAAGGACCTTTTAAGCACCTTTATTTTTAAGTGTATAAGCAGTATAATTGACTCCGGGCCGTTGAATTATTAGAAAAATAACACACACCCGCTTCGCATCGTGGCCGCATCTCCACCTCCGGTGCGAGTCATTATTCTAATAATTCAATGACCCATCGTCAATTATTCCTTGAAATATAAGTCCCTTTACACAACAGTATTCTTTACACTATAAAGTTATTCTTTATACAAAGATTCTTTATCCTAATAAATGCACTTATTAATTAATAAATGAATAGTTTACATTTATCATTTACGCACATTCATGCCATTCCAAACTGTAAGGTTTTTTCTTCCATGAAACACAAAAGAGACCCTTATCCCTTAAACGAACAAACAAATAAATGAATGCAGTTAGTGCAGTACACATGTGGTAAATTGGACGCAGTATAACAACACTAAAAGCTGCACTTCTATTGCATCCAAATGACCACACTAGCACTGCAAAAGCGTTTTATTTACCACATTTCAATCACAGTGAGAAATGGCTGGATGCACTGCAAATTTAATGTAAACTATAACTATCTGCTGTCAGATATTGAAAGTTAAGTTAAAAACTAACAGTAAGAAACTGGTATATGAATGTGCCTAGCATTAAACACCCCAACAACAGCAACTCAAGACGTCTGGCCTAACCATTAACTGGAAAATATTAGAGAGGCTGCATATAAATAATGTATATGTGTGAAAGAGTCACACACAGTTGCTGACCAGAATAGCATAGCTGCAATTTTAACTTTACAACAGCACTTAAGTGCAATTTGAGAACTGGCTTATTTTTCAGTAACTGCAGCACAGATGTGAAAATCTGCTGTACTATTGCATTTGAGAGTCACACTTCATAAGTTCATTATACTGAACTTTGGTTGTAAATACTGCCCTAAACTGCACATGTACTACACATCATAAATGTATCACAAATGCACGACACAGTCCTACAGTATTTGCACTGTAGTGAACTGCATTTAGATTATGGGGGAGGCAAATGACTGTACTGCAGTTACACGGCAGACTACAAGTACTTATGCACTAGAGTTTAAAAGCCGTGTAAGCACTGCAGTGCAGTTTATTATTGAGCAGTAAGGCATCGGTGTACAACACAAAACTGCACTTTTTACTGCATTGATTTCAATAACACAGCAGTTCATTTTGGTTTAGCATGTTCACGCAAAAAGTATTATTATTATTTTGTTAAATTGTTAAATTGTCTTGTTCCTCACACAAAGCTATTGTATGTTCTTAGATAATCTGTAAAATTGATTACAGTGCACAAGCGGAGGTGGTCAGGGGTCTTTTAAGGATGTCAAGGGGATACACATTTTGTGTACTGTTAAATAAGATCAGCCATAAAGATTACCAGAAACACCACTCATTTAGCTGGTTTATGCAGATAAACCTCATTATTTCCCATGAAACAGACAAAATACAAGTCAAGTCAATTAGCGCTTTTCCCAATACACGTTGTTTCAAAGCAGCTTTACAGAGATGTATGTTAATGTTTATAATATCTTCATGCTTTATAGTTGCATTTAGCAGATTGATTTTGGAAAAACACACAGAAAAAGCCTCAATGAAACACCAAATGTGCATCCTTTACTCTTCATTATGTTGCATTAGTGATAAAAAGGCGCTTTCTGTCTTTGTCAGGAAGTGAAAAATAAAAAATGAAAATACGAAAGTTTGAGTTCATTTCATTCCGAACAAAATTACTTTCAATGCATATGTGTCGTAATTATGTCAAACTCATAATTAGTAGCCTCTCAGGAGGACTGAGCAGCACTGTCAGTGAAGCACAGCTTTATAGGATTGTGCGGGCCATGCATCCACTGAATCCTATGGTTACTGTGCTTTTTAAAGTTTGTCATCCTCTGGTCATCGCATGCTTTTGTTGTATGGAAAAGAGCAGCTTCAGTCACATGGGTTTAAAGTGACATAAGGGTGAATAAATGATGACAGAGGGTGAACTATCCCTTTAAACATCCTCCGCAGGCCTGGTTTGCAATCAAGTTATTGATTTTATGTAAAAATGTTTCGCAGGACCTACAGCACTATTGAGCAAAGGGCAACTTGGGAGCGTTCGCAGTTTTGATCTCAAACAAGCGCGTGTTGCCCAAAGCAGACAGTAAATGGCCGGCGTGTGTCTGACCTTCTCTCTCTGTCTCTCTGCCCTCCAGCGTGGACACACAGGGGAGGCCAACAGCAGCCAAACGTCCGCCACAGACAACAAAGGTCTGTCTGCCTCTCCACTCGTCTCTCACATTCACAGTGAAACACTGGGACGCTGTGTTACACACACCGGCATTGTGCATTCCAGCTGTAATTTAGACTCTATTTACTTTTCAATTACCCAGTGATTATTAGTGGGGTTCAGAGAGTAAGCCACCTACCATCCGTTCACAAACACCACAGCATCATTACAGCCAGTTTTGCATAGGCACTTGTGTTAAAATAGTGTCATTTGTGCCTTTGTGAAAAAGAAGCATGCTTAACTGCTCTGAGTGTGCACTTCAACTATTTAAAGTACATTTAAACAAATAAATAGATACTGTACTTGCAGGTGTGTGTTAACGATTATTTTTGTGTTGAAGTACTAAGGTACTTGCAGCATACTTCTAATACTAGTAAGGACTTTTAATTTGAACAGAAGTGTGTTATTCAATATTAGATTTTAAAAGTGAATATATTTGAAACTTCATCATTACAAATATACTTAATGAAAAGTTTATTATTGTTTAAGTTGATATCGAATGCACCCAAGTATATTATTTCCATAGTAAGTACTCTTACTATGCTGAAAGTATGCTAAAGTTGACTTCTTTTTCACAAGGGTGTTCTGATGAGTCGATTCACGCGATGGTTTGGTCATTGTGTTCTAGAGAAAGCATCTGACTCTGCAGGAAAACCTGAGCAGGAGGAAGAGATCGATATCGACCTGGAAGCCCCGGAGACGGAGAAAGCAGCCCTCGCCATCCAGAACCAGTTCAGACGCTTTCAAAAGAAGAAGAAGTAGATCCACTTGAACAATTAGGACATCTTACACATGCTTTAGGAAGAAAATGTGAGGAGGGGTAGAAAGCAAGAGAAAGAGAGAGAAGCATAACTTAATCGAGCATGAAACGTATCTAGTCTCCCCTCTGCTGCTCCTAAAGCCACATATCTACCCCCCTCCTGAACCCCCCAAAAAACTCCTCTTTAACTTCCCCGCTTTATCTCTGTCCCATATGAGAAGCCATTCTGAGAAAAAAAAATCTTCTTCTTTCACACATAGAGTAAGCACAGCACATGACAGTCGCTTCAGAGAAGCACAGTGCACACGTCCACCTCACATCTTCTCTTGTCTCTTCTTTCCGTTTCTCTCTGTGGTTTTGAGTGTGGCATGGGACTAAATCTCAGGTTTGGTTCGGTTTCAGTTGATGGAAACCGTGCGTCAGCCGGGACCTGACTCCCAGGGTGATGTCAAAATGGTGATAACTTACAAACATTAGCACAATTGCGTAGTCCAGACAAGCGCCTACCGCCTGTTCTAGTCAAAATAACCTTAACCTAAAAGGTATGCGATTTCCTTACCAACCTGAATTATTGATGCTCCTGTGGTCAACACAAAGAAACAACAGACAAGAGCCAAGAGGACCTGGAAGACAACAGGATGCACTGCTTCAAAAAGTGTCTACAAAGAAGGATAAAAGCTGCAGCCAATGATTAGATGTCTAAATGCAATGCAATCGTTGGCAAGAAACTTTGCCCTGTCCTTGCAATCGATCTCGGTCTCCCTGTGACATCTGATCAGAATAGTACGTAGAGCGAGTGCCACCGGCTACTGAAATGAAATCATCGATCAGTTTAGGCAGTCATCGGACAGGATCAGGATACGCTATCGTGTTGCAGCAGTGGTAACGTGAGCCGGGGCGCATACACAGTATTGACTGACTGCGCTTCCCAACACACAACCACAGATTTAAAGACGCTGGAGAGATCAGACAAGAGAAACACGTGTAAGATGTGAGGAGGAAACAAAAACGCACAAGATTATTCGCCATGAATAGTAACTCCAAATCCCCAGTGCACAACTTCCGGGCATTCACACTTTTCCTCGCATTAAAATCTGCATGTGGCACACTGACCTGCTCTGAAAAGCCAGGCCTCTATCTACGCTTCAGTCTCATGTCTCAAACTAATTAATGCTCTATTAATTATTATTGGAATGTAACCTCTTTTTCTATTTAAAGGAGAAAATCTCTTTGCTAAGGCTCAGCTTTGTATGAAAGTTACCTTCCTAACCCAATGGGCCAATTTACATAGTCAAAATTCTGCTGCACCATTTATGGCAAAATGCAAAAAGAGTTAAAAAAAACTAATTCGACGCCAACCACATTGGTTTTTCCTTTTGTTTCTACCTCTCGTTAACTCTTTGTACCCACAAGAACGCTTTCATTTGTCCCTCTGTCGTTTTTTATGGCCCATTTTAAGCATGGCCTCATTCTGCTTCCCCTGAAGGCTTTTCAATCCTTAATCTCTCTCGTATGGCATGTCAACTACGCTGGGATTTCGAAGCCCGTTTTAGAGTTTGATGGAATATATGACGGAGCAGCTGTGGTCCATACTGATGTCATAGATACTGTACTACAACTAGAACATAATATTATTCGACATAGAGACAAAATGAATAGGGTACTGTATACTGAAAGCATGCAACTGTATATCTAAAACACGACATTTCTCGGTTCCATTCAACAGCTTTGATTCTATCCTGCACTTGAGTGATTGACATCGGTCTTGTTCCAATTCTTCAGCTGTCTGCTTTCTCCTTCTCGCCCTTCATTGCAAGCTAATCCGGTTAAGGGCTCAGAAATGAGGCGTGATAGAATTTGGCTCACCGAGAAAAGAACCTCGCCATTCATTGAGCGCGTAGTACTACAGCCACATTTTGCATGTGTCTAAACCTTTCCAGCCAGCTGAGGGTTAGAGAAGGGATCGTAGGGGAGACGTTTTCTTGAAATCTGCTGGAACCTTTAGCAATAACGGCGATGCTATGAGAGACGGGAGCATCTCCAAGTGCCGGAGACACTGACTGACCTCCGCATCCACTGCAGGGAATCCACCGAAGTCAAGAATCGCCATCAAATGCATCCCGAACCCAGCCTTGCTTATCTGCTAACCTCTTTAAACAAAGCCAGGTTGCATCATTCTCTGTCTTATTGCTTGTATTCTTCACTCACTTGGCTGAACATCAGATCGAACAAGATAGATGTCAGTCACACTGTAATCTGCCCTCGTTAGTCCTGTTTGAATTCGACTGAGAATCCATCGTTTAGTTTTTTTTTATAACTCTGGTTCACATTGAGGTGCTGCGAGCGTGCGGATTGGAAATGTTGGGGTTTACAGCATGTTACTGCTTTTTCTGTGTGTCCTAGAGAAGAAATGTGGAAATGCTTGTGACAAATCATCTTTTGGAGGTGCAGAACCCTGTATTTTCTGTTTTAAACTACTGTACTCTATGTGTGGAGGAGTGAGAGATACAGCACTCAAACAGCCCTCTGTTATTTTAACTCTGCACAATTAAAACTTGCTGCAACTTGCTTAAGAAAAACCTCAACCATGGTTGTTTTGTGTTCTTCTTGTACGATCATTTGTCTGTTTTAACCCTACCCTTAAAGTGCCCCTATTATGGGTTATGAAAGGGTCATATTTTGGTTTTGGGAGTCTCCAACAACAGCTTGACATGCAGGTAAGTTCAAAAAACACTTTCATTGTATGCATTTATTTTTACCTCAATTTTTCCAAACCCCTCCTTTGCGTGACGCTAATCTGCGGTCCGACTGGTCGATTTCATTTCCATTTCATCATGCCTGTAATGCCTGATAAAACAGCATTTGTGAGCAGAGTGCTGCTTTGTGTACAGCATTACCAGGGAAACAGCTATTTTTACCGCTCCAAAAGTGGCACCTAGTGGCAAAGAATGAATTTGCTACTCTGATTGTCAAACATGGAACAGTCTTTAAGATTGGGGAACTTAGAAAGACAAAGATCATTGGATCCTTGATACAGAGTAGAGTAAAGACAAGTTAATCTTGTTATTGCTTCTCTAGCTATTCTCCAAACCGCTTGTCCTATGTAGGGTAACATGGCCAGTCAAACACTGGGATTGAGGCGGGGAAATGGAGCAAACTTAACACAAAGTGCCTCTTGGCTTGTGGTTTTGAATCAGGGTCCCACTTGTTCTCAGGCTTTGACATTGCAACCCATTGGCCCACTCTTTTCCCAGTTTCCCACTTTTTGCTCTAAATTGTCAACTTCCTAGTAAGGTGTAAAAACAGCATTGTCTGAAGGTGAAACACCTTTTGCTGACTCTAAAAAATGAACAAAAATATGACTTTTGAAGACCTTGTGTAAAGTGCCAACTATGGATAATTAAGGTGGCTGTAAGAATAATACATTTATTACCGGGAACGCTGACCTCATTAATCCATCTTATGACGTCCTTGCGCTAAAATGTTCCCCTCCGTCATCTCCCATCTGTGCATTTTTTTCCTACTGATCCGAGAACAGCGTTTTGTTCCGTATATCAGTTACCTGTGTGATCCAAACAGGGGAAGTTGGTCCAAGATCAGTGTTGAAGGAAAACATCCTCCCAGTTCGTGTAGTTATTCCCACAGGAGGTTGTTTCCGTCTCTCTGTCCCCTGAGTCAGTCTGTTTGGCTTCACGGCTGATGAGTATAGACTTCAGCTTCATTAGCTGCTGTCTCTAGAGTGCAGGAGCCCATCAGCAGCCGCCTCGGGTCTCTGTGTAATCTCCCAAAAGTAGCACGTGGGAAGAGACAGAACACGGCTGGGTAACAGTATGGAAACTGATGCGCAACACCTAGGAAGCTGGGGATAAACAGAGCGGTTACACTTTCCTGGACGCTGACAACTGTAAACAAATGAAACCAGTGATTCTCCAGAAATTAAACACACAATTCATTCAAAAACTAGATTTAAACCCTCTGAAAACAGTCTTAAGTGGACATTGGTGGAGTGCAGCTTCAGTAGTGCACTAAAGGGAAAAACATTCATGAAAATGATGATGCAATAAAATGAGCCATGAGACCCCTCCAGATGGCCCTTACGGCTATCACACGGAAATTAAACGTGCCGTAACACCGTATCGCACTCTGCTCAGAAACATCCCCAGAGCTGCTCTCGTACAACGTGCACCAGTGGTGTGAAGAGACAGCACAGCATCAACAGACTGAGACAAGCTGTTTGAAAGGTAAAATATGGTAAGATTAGCACATCAATCTGTGGTGGAGAACTGCCCAGTGATCAGTGACAGTGAGAAAAATGCAAACAGACGTGATAATGACCTCGATTTGGAATCAAGCTTTCATTATAAGACCTAAAAAAACAGCTTTCCATTCATCTCAATTGCTGGGTTTCTATCCAACGTTGCAAATTTAACTTGTGCCCAAAACTGTGCAACGAGATCAATCTGGTTAGTCAGCCTGGTCTAATACGTAGGTATTAATATGTAACATTTACAAGCACAAAACTTACATTTTTGTAAGATTTATTGATGCTAAAACGTACAGTTTAGACGTATTACAATTTTTTAAAACGTACAAATCGCTACATATTTTTTGCGAAAAAATGTAAAATATGTATGTATCTTTTATATCATTAAGATATTTGTATCTATGCATTTCTTATCATTTTATCAATAAGCGATTTAGATTTTTAGACCCCTTAACCTACCTCCAAACCTAAACCAACCCATTTTATAATATGCTATTCACCAAAATATGCAGGAAAATGACCATTTTAATAACAATATAGAATTAGAAATATTTTTTAGTTGCTAATCCCACTCCTACCTCTAAACCTAAACATAACTATTTCTGTACAGTATAAGAAAAACATGACAGACAGATAATTGCAATTGTAATCATTTATTTATTGCACAAATGTCAAAAGCAGTGCCAAAAGTAATCCAAATGACGATGCGTTGCAGCCGCAGTCCTCTCTGGTGGAATACTGTAGGTTTGTGTGAGGTGCAGAGCAGAATTTAAATTGTTAATCGCTGCAAAAATTTCCAGATTATTTTCCTGATCCACTCTTTGAACTCATGAAGACGCGCACATCATTCAAACAAACACACCTCACCAGAAATACGGCATGATGCAATCTGTGACGCGGGCTTTGCTGTTTACGAACAGTGCACAAATATAGTTGTTTAAGTTCATAATTATGGTGTATTTTATAGTTCAATTGTCAAGTAAAGGTTAAACAATATCAGAAATGTTGTTTATTTTAAGGGTTTAAAGGGAAGTCTTGTTTAACATTATTTAGGCCTATTCTTGGAAACGAGCTGCAAGCAGAAATCACACAGAACAGAACTAAATGTTATCATTTCATATTGAGTAAACGAGTAAACAATATAATAATGCAATTGAAAACAAGGTCATTGATATGACAACTAAAAACAACAACAATAATAAAGTTAATGCCGCGATTTCAATATTCATGAGGATTCATTTTTAGGTGTCGTCAATACGTCGGTTTTGTATGTTTAAATGCTGAAAATACGTAAGTATTGTAAGTTTTAGTGCCTGTAAAAATGTAAGTAATTGTATGTTTTATAGAACCACATTTTACATAAAATGCATACGAATTATCATGAGATCACGTTGGGTTAGTCAGGTTATGCTATACCATCTCGCAAATCACACAACTTTTTTGATGCACATGGAGGAATTTATTTTTTATCTTCAATTATTTGCATTTACTGTTTTTCACACAAGTCAAAAATCACCTCAAGAGAGCATGTGCACTTTTTTTTGCAAATTAAGGCATTTTCTTTTGAATAAGTGTTTTTGCAAATTTGGCATTTCCATCACTCAGCTTGTGGGAGACGTCTAGACAGAGCTGGTGGATTGCTTACTACTGTAAGTGTCCATTTAGTTATTACAGATTACATGATGGAAACTGTAGATAGTAATATAACATAGGATACTCGTTTTAGATATGTATTCTGACTACTTTTTTAAATTACTTTTAGATTACATTTTATCTAACTTTTTTTTTTTTTTTTGTTTAATATACCATACTGATAATAATAATAATAATAATAAAAAAATACATTCAACATTGCATTAAACATTACATTAATCCAGTTTTTCCAAACTGGGCTTAATGTAAGAACTGCAGTGGGTTTGTAAAAAGCTAATAATTAATTAAATCATGAATTAATTTACATGACATTTACATTACCATTCTATATTGTGAATACAGACAAAGCTAAATGGTATGAAACACAGTAGGATTTTAAGAAAGGAAGAATTAGGGAGAATAAATTAGAAATGATTTACTGCCATTGTGTGAATGATATGTAATCATGCAATCCATAAAAAATTTATGTAATCTGATTATGAGCATTATAAAATATAATATAATCTAATTATGAGTAGCTGATTTTTGGAATGTGATTGCATAACCCAAATTACCTGTAATCAGTTACTACCCAGCTCTACCTGCTCTGTGACCAAAGGTTTATGATTCTCACAACTTTTTGTTCATCATGATAATCTTCACAAATTGACACAATGTTGATACATAGCTTACCAACAGAGTACACCATAGTCACTTGTTATCACCACCATTAAACTTCTGACAACTCTGTAAGTTTTAGTTAAACACATTTTCTTTTTTTGAGGTACAATAGTTTGCAAGAGCGTGATTGTAAACACGGCAATGCTGTAAAAGCGATTGGTGAGTAGATGAGTTTATCAGTTCAGTTTAATTAACAACAAAATGGTATATTACTTGTGCATTTAAAAATACAGAATAAATATCTTGAGCTTGTGTTAACCCTATTTCAGGCATATGAACAAACAAAAAAACAAACAACAACCCCCCCCCAAAAAAAAAAAACAAACAAAAAAAAAACTTTGGGACAATAGGAGGTGAGCATGAAAGCATCAGTAATCCTAGCCGTCAGTGGGGCAAAAGAAGATGAGGCTTAACTGGTCATTCGTTTAAATGTGCATAGGCGGGGAAAAAAATTCACCATGTTATGGTGACATGGCCAGTAATTTATATGAATTCGAACAATGCCATTTGTACAGTTTGCTATGATTCTGTACATTGGATTTTGTACAAATCCATCAACATTAAAATGACCACATGCTGGTAACCACATGCTTTCTCAAGTTCTCATGAGGTTGGGCTATCAATGAAGAAAGATGCTTTGTGTCCCCATAGTGGTGTAGCCTTGTTAGAGTTAACCCGACCAAGCTAACCAGCCAAACCCTGACCCAGAGTAACTGCAGCGTGATGGCCAAGATCCCACACAAACGTCTGCCAGATATCTGTTAAAGACCTCTTGATCTGGAAAGCATCTGCTGTGTACAAACATCTGACAGACGTCAGTTTTACATACATTCTAAAGCATAAACATCTTAAAGATATAACATCTATTTGACATCTCATAGGAAATGTCCTATAGACGTATTGCAAACACACACACACAAAAATGCCTTGCAGATGTAAATGCAGATGTCAGATTATTGTCTCTGTGATGTACGTGTGCTGTCAGGGAGGCGAACTGATGGCCGATTCATGGGAATGCATACAAACTCATTTGTGCGATCAGCCTACATCTTACTGACTGTAACGTTTAGGGTTAGTCTTTCATGCTTGCACATTTTACAAATTCATGTGAAACCTCGTGAAACAATTAGGTTTTCTCATAAGATTGGGCTGAAAAGAACCTGACTGAGCCTCGAGGTTTCGTAATAATTCAGAAGACAGCTTCTTGTCCGTATTATGTCAGGAATCCCTCTTTTACCTGCAGGATTTCTGTACAGTTTAAAGCATCTGTGACTCAACATGATGTCATGAGAAATCTGGGCTGTATGTTCTTTTCTGGGCTCATAGTGGGTGGGAGTGAAAAAGAGAGAGGGGGGGGGGGTGACATAATGGGTTGTGTGTGTAAGTGTACACCTAAAGAATACATCGACACAGGATCTGAGGGGAAGAAAATGTGTGTGTGTGCACGATTGCAGCAGCGGCGTAAAGTGCTGTTACGCGGGGGAGGAGAGACAGAGGGAGAAAATAAGAGAGAGAACAGAGCTTCTAATAATAACCATGAGAGGGAACACAGTGATTGAGGCACTGAACACATGGACAGAAGAGAAAGAGACAGAGAGAAACGGAAAATGAAACATAGGCTGGAGTGAGTGGATCAGTGAGAAAGACTTTTAGGTAAATGGAAATTGGAGTAAAACATGGCTGATGAGGTGAAAAGAGGATCAGATGTGGAGTTATGTTTATGAAACATCTGCCAGACATGTATTTCAGAGCTCCTCTGTTCATGTTCACATCTTCACAATATCACTCGCGCCTAGCAGGGCTGCATCCTGTGAACACGTCTCAGAACTGACTCCAGATGAGGATGTGTTTGAGCACGGGTCAGGTGTATGTGTGAGTAATGTCAGGGCACTAAAACATTTACAGGATTGCGGCAATGCTGTGACAGGAACAGAGCTGGCGGAGTGCTGCCCTCCTCTGGCGTGATGAAGGTAAAAATCCTCCTCACCCTCAAAACTGTCAGGAACATCTGGAGAAAAACAACAACAACTGGGATTGTATCTGATATAAATAAATAAATAAAATATATACTTTAATCTCAATAAATTTGTGTACAGTATATTTACAATGCTGTTCAAACGTGTGGGGTCATGAAATAAGTACTTTTATTTTGTGATGATGCATTAAATTGATCAAAAGTGACAGTAAAGACATTTATCATGTTACAAAAGATTTATATTTCAGATCAATTCTTCACTTTTGAACTTCATCTGAGAATCCTGAACAATAAAATGTATCACTGTTTCTGCAAACATACACTGTAAAAAGTGATAAGTTGACATAACTTAAAAAAAATGAGGAAACCCGTTGCGTTAAAATTATTAAGTAAATAATAATTTAAAAAAAAAAAAAAAAGTTAAGTGAACTTGACAATTCACTTAACTTTTTTTTTTTTAAATTATCATTTAATTAAAAATTTTAAGGCAACGGGTTTCCTAATTTATTTTAAGTTAAGTCAACTTATCACTTTTTACAGTGTATGTTTACTCTATGAATATGAACTAAAATGTGCTTTTAACACACATTCTGTATAAAAACAAAAATGTATTTCGTTACCACTTGTAGCACAATTGAAACCATATTTCATACGCTTTAAAACATACTCCTTTAAACATAGAAAATACACTTATTAATTGTTTAAAATATAAAATTAATATATAATAAATATATACAAAATATATTTATAATATATTGCCGACATATTTATATAGATTAAATAATTCATTTCAAATGTGTTGTAATTATGTTAACATTTCCTTTATATGACATACTTAACTGCATGCAGTCTTTAAATAGTACAATCAAATGCACTATTACTATGTCATTAGTAGCATTTATTTTCCACATAAAAAAGCACTTCAAATACTTTATGCTAAAAATATTACTGTTAAATTGTGGATACCCAGGTGAAAAACAAGTGCACTTCCATAATGTGCTTATAGTGCTCCATTTTTGCACACTAATTTTGTATTTAATATACTAAAAATGATCATTTAGTACTTCTTGAGGTCAACTTAAGATCAGGTGTACTCAACTGTGCTATTTTGGGACACCATGAATATGAACTAAAATGCACTTATAACATGCTATCTTTGTATTTAAAAAATGTATTTAGTCAGCACTTGTAGTACACCTGAACCCATCTTCCATACACTAGTACACTCGAGTGTACTACACGTGGTGGCTAAATACATTTTTTAAATACAAAGATAGAATGTTAAAAGTGCATTTTAGTTCATATTCACTCAAAATAGCACAGCTGAGTACACTTAGATGATTTTAAGTTGACCTTAAGAAGTACTAAAGGATCATTTTTAGTATATTAAGTACAAAATTAGTGTGCGAAAATAGAGCACTTTAAGTGCATTATGGAAGTGTACTTGTTTTTCAGCTGGGTAACCAAATCATGTGCTATTAGTGCATTTATAGTAGCCTAAGCACAGTAACCTACATGGTCATGTAAAGTGATCATAGCACACTTTTAAGCAATGCAATTATAAAACACTTAATCAATTTAAGTGTTAGTGCTAATTAGTGTATTTATCGTATTAGTAATAAATGTACTTAAGTAGCACAGTTGGGAAAATGAACTTAGAACTTTTACATTAATATATTTAAATAAAATCAATTTAATTTAAACTTAGGATAACTATATAAAAGTGTACTAACATTGAACTATTTTTTAAATCATTCAAAGCACACTTTTTCAAGAAATGCACTATTAAAATATGTATTTTTTGTAGTAGTATAATGCATTTCAATGCACTAAAAAACAATTTTAATATCAGTGGTATTTAGTATAATTGTACTGATATAGTACTGAAGTAGAACATTTTAATTAGTGTATTTATAGTGTATAACTTTTGCAATTTAGCACAAAAAAATGAGAATGTGCTACAAATGTACTTGCTTGCATTTAAGTATTTTTAGTGCATTCAATTACACTTTATTTTTATAATGATGCTGACAATTCACAGCAATAAATTACATTTTACAGTATATTCACATAGAAAAAAACAGCTATTTTAAAGGGTAATAATATTTCACATTATTACTGTGATTTTATTTACAGCCTTAACATTTGACATTAAAAACAGATATGCATTGCAATGTTTTATATATATATATATATTCAATTTTAAATTTTAGACCATTTAAATCAATGACTATGTGGAGTGGCTCAAACAGGAAATGTGAATTTCCGAACACTGCTGTTATTGGTGTTTTATACTGCGTTGTGCTACAGCGCTAACAAACACACATATGCACCTGCACTCTGGAAGCAAGCCAAGCTGGTCAGCGCGGGACAGTTGTTACACTGTATATCCCAGTATGTTTTCTGTAGGATTTCTCATATCTTTCAGCAGCAGAACAGCTTTTGAGGCCAAGTGGGATTCTGTGAAATTCCACACACAGTAAGGTGCAATAAAAGAGAAACGTGTAGCTTGTGGTACTAATTTACGTCACTATGGGCAAATGTGCAAACCATTTATACTCTGCATGAACTTCAGCCTATAATAATAAAATAATCTTGCATCATTACACAACACGTCATTTAATCACTATAACCATACAGCGGTAATAAGCAATAGTCATATAGTGACTTTGACTAGATCAGAGACGAACTGTTCTGTGATTACAGAGTTCATCAAAGCTGACATTTAATAAAACCAAAACGTATTAAATTTAAAAACAGGCTTTATTTGAGTCACTGAAGCTCCGGTCACAGGTTTCTGAAGACACACCCACAGCAAACAGAGACCGGAGAAAGAGCGTGAGAACCGGTTTTATTCTCACACACCCTTCACAGGCAAGGAAACCACGAGAAGAGCCTTCATCATGCAGTGTAAGTCACAATCTGTTTATTCAACCTGCACAAAATCTCTTCTCGGTTTATCATTCCATATTAAATGACCAACTGAACCGGCGTTGTTTCTGACAAACATGACGCAAATCAAAGCAGGTAGTTACTCTATGATTCTGCTGTTAGTGTTTGTTGCTTATTTGGATGAAGCACATGTACTGCCCTTGTGGAAAAATAAATAAATATATAAATAAAATTGAATGTGCACTTTCAGTGAACTTATTAAAGATGTATTGGCAGATAATATTAGTGAAATAAAAGGCCACTTAAGTGCATTTGCTGAGAAAGTTTTTCAACAAACATGCTTTAAAGAAGTAATGTTGACTGTTTTAATGACTAACATACTAAAGCGCATGTAAAGTACTTTATTATGGTTTTAACTGTAGTGTTATGCAATATTAAGTTAATATTTTTAATGTACTTAATTGCAACACCATTGTAATTACAAATATATTAAAAATACATGACACAAGATTCAATAGAGATGAATTAACATTTTAGTTTATAAAGCTATAAAGATGTACTTAAGTATGTAAGTTTGAGTTTTTGTATTTATTTGGACACAAGTAAAAGAGCAGACAGGAACAGACGGTTGTTTGGATTTGAATACTGTCGAAGTCAAAGAAAAGCCTGTTGTACAGCATTCCTGAGATGACACGGTGACGTCTGCGTTGTGCTGTTTGCACGTCCTTCACACATCTGATAAGAAACTGTGACTCTGAGCTTATATAAGCTGTAAATCTGGTGTCTCGCTTACTGCTGTTAGTGACCATGGCCGGTGAATCAGGACGGATGCATTGGGCTTGTCAACCTGTTGCAGTTTTGTTCATTATACATTATTTAATTCTTTTTTGAAAGCTTTAATATTTTTCACTAACTATGAACTTACACATTTGTTGTGCGAAGGGAATGTTTGAAACATCTCAGTAGGCGTGTCTCATCAAAAGAGACTTTTGTCAGGCCGAGTGCCGGAAACAAGGGTTGAGAGCCTTGATTAGTAGCACTTCAGTCTCCAAAAAAATAAATAAATGAAATAAATGTTGCATTTTCCCTTCCAATCTCGACTATAACTCTTCAGTGAACCTCCACTTTGATTCGGTCTTTATTCCAACACAGCAATTTACAAAAAATTCTTCTCACAATCTGGAAGCTGAAGTGATTTTCTCAAGGACACAAAAGCACCCGAGAGCTCGAGTAACTCTTCAGATAATGGGCCACCTTCACCAGAAACTAAACATCTGACCTTTGTGTTAACAGCCCACACGCTTAACACCTACGCTAACACTCCCGGTTTAATGCCAGGCCTTTCATTGCGCGCTGATACCTTCAGATTCACCTGGAGAGATTCGCTTTATTCACTATTCAGTGTCATTTATGTTGTTGTTTGTTTTTGTGAATGTTATTAGGATATGCTATTTTTAACAGTATCTGTTATTGCTTCGTCTTGGATTCTTGTTCAGTGATGGGTGTTCCCGAAAGTCCTTGAATAGCAGGAGGGACCTGAAAGTTTTTGATTTAATAGCTATGTTTCCATTCAATTTTAAACAAATTGTGGGTTATTACATTAAAAAAAGCACTGGGGGAAAGCCCCAAGATGTGCGTGAAATCTTTATACTTTTATCATGGATGCATTGCGTGAGTAAATATGTTGTTCTGGATGGAAACACTGCTTTATTCACAAATGTTTTATCTGATATTCAATTTTTTCCCACAAGTTGTATTTGAATGGAAACATAACTAATGATTCGTAGAGATGTTGGTACACAAATGAAAAGTAGCCTGAATTTATTTTGCTTGCGAGTTTCAAAATCCAAGGCAAGGCCTGAATTTGCATATGTATGCAATCAACTAAAAGCATGCATTTCTAGCGATGGGAAAGCACATGCATCTGAGTAGCTGCTTACATACATCCAAGTAAACCGTTAGTAATCAGATTAATAGCTCAAATGGTCTGAAAAGCCTTGTAAACACCTCAATCGATTGGACTGAGCAATTCCAATTGATCAAATTAATGAAAGGGATGAGATATAGACCTGCAATAGTCCAATCAATAGGAAAAAATAAGCATGAATCCAATTATCCCCTCAATTGCAAATGTGCAGTGCTGTGATGCATTTTTACTAACATTTTCCATCTTAAAAAGCTTGACTTTTTAACTGACATGTACGTCAACAAAAATAGAAATTATACTTCAAAACTGGAGTTAATTCATTCCAAATGATGAAAATTAGTGCATGTTAACAACCCTCATGTGTAATAAGACAGAACTGCACAAACTGTTTCTTGAAAGCACAACCTTCCTGCTTCCTGCTCTTATGTCTTCCACTTTTCACTAGCTCTGATCTAATCACATCTCTTTCTCCCTCACCCATTGGCAGGCCCGCAGTCTCCGGGGCGAATCCTGTCAGAGGAGCAGTTCTCCTGCTCTATCTGTCTGGAGGTCTTCGTCGAGCCCGTCTCCACTCCCTGCGGCCACACTTTCTGTAAGGCCTGTCTGCAGGGCTTCTGGAATCACAGCAAGAAGTTCCTGTGCCCCATGTGCAAGAAAACCTTCTCCAGAAAACCAGAGCTCAGCGTCAACTGTGTGCTGGCCGAGATCGCCGAACAGTTCCAGGGTCTGTCCACGATGTCCTCGCTCGACCGGGCCAACGTCGAGTTTGCCAATTCCCCACAGAAAGACGACGACTGGGGAGACTTCGCTAAAGCAGGAGAAGTGCCCTGCGATGCCTGCATCGGCCGGAAGATGAAGGCCATGAAGTCGTGTCTGAGCTGCCCGGGTTCGTTTTGCGAAGCTCACCTGCGGCACCATAAGAAGGGGAAGGCGATGAGCTCGCACAAGCTGGTGGAGCCCATACACAACCTGGAGGACAAGATGTGCAAGACACACAAACGCCTGCTGGACGCCTACTGCCGAAACGAACACGTGTGCGTGTGTAAGGAGTGCACAGAGTCCTCGCATAAAGGCCATGATGTTGTCTCCACCGAACGAGAGTGGAAGAAAAAAACGGTGAGTTTTAACGCTTGTATTACATTAAAAACGGGTATGTTCTTTATGGTACTGAACGTGATTGGACTCAATACAACTCTCCAAAAGACAAAGTATGAAAAACAACAACAACAAAAATATTAATATTCAGCTGTAAAAACATGAGAACATATGATATATAAAAGTGTATTAGTGTTGGGCGATATGCTCGGTTGTCATATTGTTCTCTCACCAGCCTGCGAGATCGCTGATGCGTGATATTATTGTGCTAATTCATTCATGTATTTACTTAGTTTCATTGCTGGGAAGTGAACCAACTCCTGTGTAAGACTAAATGCAGCCTCGTGTTTTTAATATGACTGAATTTGTATTTAACATGATAACAGTTTAATATAAACATTTACTTAGTTTAATATAAACACTTAACATAAACGTTTAATTGGTAACAATTATAATGCTTACATTTCCTCAGTTATTTAAACAGCAGCTACAGAAAACGAGCAAAGAACATGTGCGTTATCAAAGAACATTATCTCTTTTCTCTTATCTATCTCTTATACTTACATCACACATACATCTGCACTTTGTTATTTATGATGAGAGAGAGAAAGCTAAATACAGTCAGCGAGCGCTGAACAACAAAACTCAGCTGTTTCAGCGATAAATCATCTGAACGCCTCTGATTGGCTGCTGCGTTCATGAACTCAACATAATAGTGTGTGATTGGTTATAACACACAACACTGTAAAAAATAGAGAAAAAAATAACAAATAAGCCCTAATATTAATTAGTATTACTAGCCTGATAATAATAATAATAATAATAATAATAATAATAATAATAATAATCTTGCTATCATCAACGGCATCAGCCACAGGCGATATCTCTGACCTTCATCGATACACGATATTATCGTCTATCACTACAACCCTAAAGTGTATTTCTAAAACTTTTTCCCCACAAAAGTGTGTGTATATATATATATATATATATATATATATATATATAAATGTTGTCTTGTAGCTCAAACTGTAGCGCATGGCATTGGGTTCGATTCCCTAAAAAAATAAATCATGCATTTAATGCAATATTAGTTTCTTAAGGTGCATGAATGTGAATGATAAACACTCTCATAGCATAGTTGAGAAACAGACACAGCAAAATACATCAAAGAAAGTACTTCAGACAACTCAAAAATCAAAACGGGTCAAACTGACCTGCCGCATAATCCCTGAAATGCATTTTGGGAGCTTCTGGAAATGTGATTTCTGGATCTTATTGTTTGGTTCACAGAGTCAGCTGGGAAAGAAAAGGTCAGAACTGAAACATCTGATCAAGGAGCGAGAAAAGAAACTTGAGGAGATCAAGCAGTCCATCAAAGTCCTCAAAGTGAGTCCATTTATTCTTTGTGATGGTTCTTTTCTCGGAAAGGCTGAGCAATCTTTGATCATTTTTCTTTGCTCAGCTCTATTAGGAGTGACGTGTTCTTGAATGTATTTTGCATATTACTTGGTGGTCTAAATTTCTGCCATTTGGATTTTTGCTAAAAAGCTACTTTTACAAGTCTTCAAACCTCAGAAAATCTTAGCACAATGGTAATCAAAAGTAACTAAATGTTTTTAATCTGTAACGCATCAACAAATCATAATGGATGATAAAATGCAAACTGTAATTGCTGCTTGGAGCTATATTTATTATGACAAAACAACACATAAACAATGTGTCACAGACAATTTGATAGTTATCAATAATCATAAAAAAAAATATTGTTTACCATCTAATTCTGCATAACTAAGGCAGAATCAGGGACAAACTGGTATTAAAGTGCTCTTTGTTATCTCAATTATGTTAAAATCATTTATAAATAATATCCAGTAATCAAAAACAACTTGAAAAGTCCCAGGACAGACCCAGGGTGAAAGCTGCCTCTGCCTAGACTGCTTTGTCGAGAATATCTGTTTACCTTTTGTTTCATCTGACAAAACCAGTAAGAGCACTGCAAATATTTGCCCATGCTGTCACACCCCTCTTCAACTGAGAGCATTTTCCTTCAAATGCTGAACGACACAAGCAATGCAGGCTTAACGAAAACAGAAAAGCCTTTTGTTTTGGTCTGGAAATGAATATATAACTTGAGTCACAGGTTGTATTTAAAGTGGAAACAGGCAGAGCTGACGTTTGTGACATACACGACATCAGTATTGACAAATACCTCCGAAAGTGGAACATTTCCATCTGTGATATTTTATCCTTCCTGTGAGATCGGATTCAGGTTTGTGTCAATGACATGCAAGGTTAATGTGCCAGTATTTTTGCCTGTTCAATAACTGTAAATAGAGCACAGGGCCATCGTGAGTCACATTTAAAAATACAAAGAGGATCCAATTACATAGAGGGTGGAGGGAAATAAAGAGAATACAGGCAAAAATAACTCATATTAGACTCATTAATGCTTCATGATTACAGTAATTACTGTAGACAGAGATAAGGTATCGGAGCAGGTATAGATGTGCGGAGTGATGGCAGATGAGCTGAACGGCGGTGAAGTGGTTGAATCAACACAGTTCTTCAGCGAGTTTAAGCGGTTCAACCGGTCTGTCCTGTCAAAACACTCGGCTGATATTCTGCATGCTCATGTTAACATGCGATCTCATGAGTTACGCTGCATGTCTTTGTCACGACCTTCTCTGGTCTCTGTCCTGGAAATGTTCTGTGCATTTTCAGAAAAGAAAAAAAAAATTGAAAAATCTGATCCATGATGGTCTCAAAATCGCAGTTACCATCATGATCCTGCAAATATCACCTGTAGCATGATAGTGATGCTGTGTGGGATGTTTAGGATCGGACTGAGTAACATAATATATAACATAGGTAAATAAAGTGAGATTCCATAAAGTGCATTTGTATTCTGAAACATATTTAATTATTGTAGGCTTGCAAAGAGTATAGGTTTTGTTTCCCCTGTACAAGTTTTGATATGACCTCAGCATCACTGAAGCCAAATCGGGAATATCTGTTTGTGAATGAGATTTCAGCAGTGTTGGGGAAAGTTACTTTTAAAAGTAATGCATTACAATATTGCGTTACTCCCTAAAAAAGTAAGTAATTGCATTACTTAGTTACTTTTAATGTAAAGTAGTGTGTTACATTACTTTTGAGTTGCTTTTTGAATCTGGGCAGGGCTTGCTTGTTTGTTTTTCATATAAAAAATGTTATTTTTTTAATAATGTAAAATACCTTTCACAAGTGAAATGAATACGGCTCAGGCTGAAGGAAATGTAAATTCACGTCTGTACAGTAGAGGATGCCGCTCAAACAAACTGCATTCAACACTATTCAGCAAAAACAAAAATCAAACACAAATGTGTCATTTTTGCTTAGTATGGTGGGAAAATGTACCAACAATGACATTGAAAAATATACACTTTTTGATATACCACTGAAATAACATGTAGCCCATCTGAATTATATAACATTTATGCTATCCATCTCATAGTAGCCTACCAAAATGTTATAAACAGTAGAAGTGAAATCTTATTGTAGCCTTCAAATCTGGGTACTGTCTTATGATTTAAAATCACTTACAGAGGAAGTTTGGTCTCATCAGACTAACATGACAGTCACGACTCGTGCCGCTGTAAGCTTTTCTTTTTCTTTTGTTTTCACTCACGATCTTTACAACACACATTACACATTTCATGGCACACTGGTTTTACACGTGTTTGGCGCCACCTATGGTTGTGGGTGTATTATTGACATGTCAAAGTCTAGACCCTGAATATAAGACGACCGCGTTTTTTCAGATGTATTTCCAAGAATTAAAATATTCGGGTCAATACGGTATTTCACTGCTTATAAAACATACAATATGCTTCCCATGATCGTTCATATCTAGCCTATAAATACACTACTTTAGCGACAAGACAAAGGGAAGTAGTTGTTGTGAGAACAGCACTGAAAGCAGCAATGGTTGTCCCCTCCACCATGTTTAAAGTTTATGACCCACCCAACTCGGAAACTCGGGTATCAAAATTATTTTCCGAATTTCCCAGTAGTAAATACGACTTGAGAGGCCGTTCACATCCAATTTCCAATTAGGAAACTCATTTTTACGATAATTCCGATAACACGTGAATACATGGGAAACAAAGTAACTGCCATTACTTATTTAACACATTAACTTGGATATATCCTTCTAAATTAAAAAGTTATGAGTTACTTTACGAGTTACTTTAAAAAAGTAATCTGATTACGTAACTCGTGTTTATTGTAATGCTTTACCGCCAACACTGGATTTGAGAGCAGCAGCATGTCAGTCACAGGCGAGCTGTATTAGTGTATGGTGTATGATAGCCAGGTGGAGTGCGTAAAGCCTGGCGTCCTCTCTGTATTCAGGACAGCAGTCAGAAGGAGATTGAGGAGAGCTGGGCGGTTTACGCGGAGCTGCAGCGGCTGCTGGAACAGTCTCAGGCCGAGCTGCTGGAGCTCATCACCACACGACAGAAACAAGCGGAGCAGCAGACCAAAGATCTGGCCAGCGGCCTGGAGCACGAGCTCAACACCCTGAGGAAGAGGAGCAGTGAGCTGGACGCGCTCGCTCAGACTCAAGACAGGGTGCTCTTTCTACAGGTCAGCATTCAAAGTTTCAGGTGAACTAGTGTCTGCATATGAGCTTTATTAAACCTAATGTTTCCCTCGCAGTTTCTGCCATCCCTTCCTCCTCCCCCGGAGCCGTCTGATTGGTCATCTGTGTACGTGAACACGGATCTGTATCTCAGCACCATCAGGAAGTCTGTCTGCTCTCTGGTGGACAAATTCCAACATGAGGTCAAACGGCTTTATGGGAAAGGTGAAGAACCGTGTCCAGCCTTTCCCTACACTTTCCTTAAATCAAACTGCTAATTTACACGATCTGCGTAACCTTCATGAAGTGTTTATTTTCCTTTCAGAACTCAGGAAGCTGCAAAACTATGCAAGTAAGTGCTATTGATATAAGCATTAGTGACTAACACAGCCGTCTGAACACTGCAACGGATCATTATAACGTTTCAATCTTTTTCAGCTGAATGAATATTTTATCATATTGATGAAGATATGAGAGACACAAAGTTATTTTTAGATCAGTGTTCACACTGCAAGTCAATCTGTTCCTCTAGAGGGCAGACTTGAGTTCATTGCCACTGCATTAAAGTATTACACTGATTTATGACAAAACCAGTTTGAAGTAACTGTGGTGATTAAGTAATTGTTTTTCATTTGTATACTTCACCATGATTTTGAGGAATATGCTACTGAACCAAACCTGAATATCAAACTTGGGCCAGACAGCAACCACCCAAAACACCCCAATATCTACAAAATAACAATACAAATCTATATCGACCACATAACAGCACAATAAAAACCACTCATTAACAAGCAGATCGCACAAAATCTTCAGAAAGTGACATATTTCACAGGTCATCGTGATTTTAAATCTCTTATTAAAAAGTAACGGTTTCCGTTTTACTGAGCAAAAAGGACAAGTATATCACACTCTCACATATAGTTAATTCAGTTTTGTTTAATACACCAATACAATTTTAGTGTAAAAAGCAATTGGCCACTACTATAGTAATCCATCCTTAAAGAGAAATCTCAACAGCCACAAAAGACTTGGACATATGGACAAACTTGATTCAAAATTAAATACAGATTATTTTATGCCTATAAGTAAATATATTCAAAACCATAATAAAATGGGCTGATGATGAATTAAGTAATATCTTAAGAGCAGCACAACTTTTTTCATTTTGTAAAACCACAGTTCAATAAAATGTTAACTTTGATTGACTTGCATTTCAGGCAGAGTGTTGTCTAATGTATTGTCTATTTTTGCTTTGTCAGTCATACAAATGATAAAAATCTACACGATTAATTTTGAAGTTGTAAATCAATCCAGTATTACTGGAGTACTTTAATTCAGTGTGTTAATTATTTGTGAAATTTACAAGCAATTTATATGTGAAAAACTGTTTCAAAGTACACTTCTTTCCAATGTACCATTGTGTCTCAGAGCAATGCTGCAGCTGTGTTTTGTTTCAGTATTGTTGAACAGTTGAATTGGTTAAAAGAATAATTAACTCACTCATTTATATATTTTTTTATGTTTACCAGTGAGGAATATAATTGATCTCTGTCTCCTCTCTAGGTGAGGTGATCTTGGATCCTGCCACAGCTCAGCGTGAACTCTGTCTGTCCGAGGACGGCCGGCAGGTGCGCTATGAAGAGCAGCGGAAGGGCTCCACGCATTCGGACACGCCGCGGCGCTTCAACCCAGCGCTCTTCGTCCTGGCGCGCGAGGGCCTTTCCTCTGGCAGACACTACTGGGAGGTGGATGTGGGACACAAGGCCGCTTGGACCGTAGGAGTGTCCCGAGGGTCAGTGCGACGCAAAGGAGAGATCCGCCTCAGTCCAGAAGGAGGCTTCTGGTGTTTATGGCTGAAAAACGGAGAAGTGAAAGCTCTTACTGGCAACAGAGTTCCTCTGCATCTCGCCACACTGCCTCAGAAGCTGGGCATCTTTCTGGACTACGAAGCTGGCCAGGTGTCCTTCTATGATGTGAAGACACGCTCTCATCTCTACACGTTCACCGATGCGTTCACTGAGAGCGTCTACCCCATTTTCAGCCCTTGCATCAACCAGGACGGAAAGAACCCTGGAGCGCTGGTCATCACTGCTGTTAAACACAGCTGAGATGGCAAACTCACTCCAATGCATTTTTCATGAGTTTCTAAAAGACTGTTACAACACTGAAGACTTTCCAAATGGATTCTGGACAAAAAAAACAACAACACTTTTTCATAAGAATTCTCTCTGTAAATCTGAAAACACAGTAAGAGAACTGGCATGCATCTAATGTACAAAGACTATACGTTACTTTGAAAAGGAAGCAGACAGTTTTGAAACACATATACACTACCGTTAAAACGTTTGGGGTCAATAAGAAAGAAATGAAGTCTTATTCAGCAAGGATGCATTCAACTGATCAAAAGTGGCAGTAAAGAAATTTATTATGTTCCAAAGATTTCTGTTTTAAATAAATGCTATTCTTTTTAAAATTTATATTGTAACAACATTGATGATAATCAGAAATATTTCTTGAGCAGCATATTAGAATGATTTCTGAATTAAGACTCGAGTAATGATGCTGAAAATGCAGCTTTGATCACAACAATACATATTTTACAGTATATTAACACAGAAAACATATTTTAAATTGCAACAATTTTTTCACTATATTACTGTTTTACTGTATTTTTGATCAAATAAATGCAGCCTTGGTGAGCATATAAAGTTATTGACAACTATTTTTTGACCTGATTTGTCTGTTGCTTTCCTTTCCACTATTTGTTCCTATTGGATGCTTCCTATATATTTGAATTTTACATTTTGTTCATGTTTGAAATGCAATGAAAAAGTCTTTGAATTTATTGACACCAAACTTTTGAACGGTTGCGCATGAACTCTGTTACTGTTAACATGATGCTAAATTAAAGTTTCACCATTTTTTAACTTGTGAATCAAAGTATAGAATTGTAACAACTTGCTAAAATACACACTTTAAATCAATCATCCATACATTTAAATTGGTTTTGCTCATTGATAAAATGCTATGATATGAACTGAATGTGTATGTGTGATATGACAATAAGCTAAATGGAAATTAATGAACTGTATAGAGCAGACCACCTATATATTTCCTGTGTTAATTTTTATATCCAGGGTATCATAATGTTTGGATACAGGTTTTTTATGAGTTTCTTTTCTTCTTTTTTAAAAAAATAAAATAAAATTCATAATATTAACTTGTCATTCCATGTCATGAATGAATATATAATAGTTAGGCATAACTGCTAAATAAAATCATCTTGAGTGAGTGAATGGTTAATATTTCCTGAAACTAGAAGAGACTGTATGTAGTCAGGGGTGTAAAAGCGAAACTAGGCTATGGGGGAGGGGCGAGGGGGATATTTCAGGGTAAAGGGGGGTATCAGCTGTCCCGCATGTCACTGCTGTCCAGACCAGGACGGTCATTGTGGTCAGTGGCATTCGACTACAACAGACTGCTGGTGAGTCTCCTTTTAAAACACTAACTCAAGTCAAAAATGTTAGGGTCACTGAAGATGTTTGAAGAAACTGCATGTTCTGCATGTCATTTCAGCAAATACATAGCCAAGATGTGTATGAAAGGACTTGTTTGCTAATGAAAGCATGCTCAAAACATCTTGAAGGTCTTCTGCTGCCAAACAATATTCATGAATAATTACTGCCAAGTCTGCAAAAATGTGTTTAATAATCAGCCTTTAAAACCATGTAGACTAAATGGTGTTATGGATCCAAAAAGGAGCAGGAGTCTGGTAGGCCTAGTATTTTTGGAGTGATGTTAATCTTTGGTCCTATGAATAGCCAGGCTTTACATATTCCTAAAGTCTTTCTGTGTCAAAGACTGCTGCATGTTGCTAAGAGCACAGGGCCGTGAGCCAACAGGCGGATTGCTAATTAAATCCAAATGACTTTGTATATTTAGCACACTGCATAGCTGGCAATAATGCCACCAAGTATGTTTAAAAAAAGACCGGATAATTCATCTGGTTGCTCAGGATTTTGTTCTAATTTTGTTCTAGTTTTATGGGATAAAGTCAACATGAGTTCAAAACTGATTACTTTCTTAAAACACATTCCTGGTCTTATTGTGCATCATTCATCATCCACACTACTCCGTTTTAATGCTCTGAAAGGACCGTGATTTATAGGGTACTGTTACAGGCAATGCAGCCTTTATAAAATCTTAGCAAATAATTAAAAAGTAACAAACAAAATTTGTTTTCCTTTTAAATATGTTGATAATCTAGAGCGTGAAAACTGCATTTAACCCCTGCTCCATTCTAACAGAAAACATCCTCACGATATAACCAATCCCTGATGTATAATCACAAATACTACCCTACTTGATTCCATTTTTGTCATAACATCAATATGTTTTGCTCTTAGATACAACGCATTATGGAAGTAAAATTGGCTGTGAATGCAGGTTTGTGTTGACTTCAATAATCTATAAGTGAATATCATCACTGTTGTTTATAAACCACATCTCTCTATATTTCATTTTGGTTTTTATTTCATCCCTTTTCATAAATTAATACTGCTGGTCACCCTCTATGTCTGTCTGTGGGGTTTACAACTATTAAATGTGTTAAATAGCTTGTGAGTAAACCTCATAGTCCTATTGGATCCTCAAACAGCAAAACGTTATATCAGTACCCCACATCAATCTTAAATGCAATGCATGGGTAAAAAGATAACTTTTTTATTTTCTTCACTGAAGAAACACTTTGTCCATATAGGTTAATGTTTCATGTGTATTGGCACATGCTTGACTAAGACACTCTTCTATCTATAGACATTGTTTTAAATAGCCTGTGCATAGCACTTGATATTTTATAACATGAGATTATGGCCATTCAATGACATAAAATGCATTCAACAAATATACAGTATGTATATGTTTTAAAGTTTGTTTTTGTTCAAAGTTGGAAGTCTACATCTGTTTGCAGGGCACATGATTCTCCCTCTGTCTGTACAGGAATGGCATCTCCCACCAGCATGTTAGCGGAGGAGCAGGTGCACTGTTCCATCTGTCTGGATGTGTTTACAAACCCTGTCTCCATCCCTTGTGGACACAACTTCTGCATGGCCTGCATTGGCAGCTACTGGAAGTCCAGTGCCCTCTTCATGTGTCCGATGTGCAAAAAGACTTTCTTCAAACAGCCCGACATTAGCATCAACACAGTGCTGAGGGAAATCGCTGAGAAGTTTAAGGAAATGAAAACCAACCTAGTAGCAAACCTTCAGAAGACAACACAATCGGACCCAGGACAGAGCCCTGTGGAACTCCCCACAGAAATGCCTGAACTGATTCCTCCTAATGGGCCATGGGCCCAGGTGGTGTCCTGCGATGTGTGCACTGGGCCTCAGCGACAGGCAGTAAAATCTTGCTTGGTTTGTTTGACGTCTTACTGTGAGGAGCACTTAAAGACCCACACTTCCCGCTTCACCAAACACAAGCTGATCGAACCTGTGCAAAACCTGGAGGACCGTATGTGTAAGAAGCATGAGAGGTTACTGGAGCTGTTCTGTAAGAAGGATCAGACCATAGTGTGTGTGCTGTGCACAGAAATGGACCACAGGGCACATTACACTGTTCCTGTAGAACGAGAGTGGACAGAGAAAAAGGTAAACAAGCCACTTGTTATGACAACAGCTGTTTTTATGGTGGCCAATTCTCTTATTTTGTCCACTACATATAATGACTAAATGGATGACACTGAAGTGCTTTGATTTATTATAAGTCTCCGGGTGGACTTGAAAGACAGATACTCACTCTATATGTCACTGATATCCATAACACACACAATATGCAATATCCATAATGCAAATATTAGCAAATATTAACTACATATGCCCCTATTTCTCTCAACATTATCAAGAGAGAGGCTTTAATGTACCCTCAATCGAATATTATGCATCATACTGTAGAGCACAACATTCAATTTCCAGATGAAAAAATGCCATTCAGAATCTCAGACAATGTTAAGTGACAGCGCATGTCTGTGGAATATTCCCACTTTATATATAAATAATTGTACGTACACCTACAATCCTCAGTCAGACATATAAGAAAATAAAGATCATGGTAAGCAGGACCGTACACTGGAAAGATTCAGCTGGTTAGGTAACATTAACTTGTTATGTGGCAATTACAGCTAATATGCATTTTTGGAGAATTAGTGTATAATTGACAAAATGTGGTATTTCCTACACAATACAATGTGATTGACAGGCTTTGTTGAGGAAAACTGAAGCTGAAGTTCAGCAGATGATCCAGGAGCGTCTGAAGAAAGTTGATGATATCAAACACACCATAGAGTTGAACAAGGTGAGTTTAAGTGTTTATGTATGTCTCACCTGAAGTGCTTCAGCTGAGGTAACATGTACAGACGTTAGCCTTTCCTTTCGTCAATGCAGTGATCCATGTGAATTAAGGTACAGTTTGCAACTTTTTGCAGTCGGTTTAGTTTAGTTTAGTTTAGTTCATTTATAAAGCACATTTCAAAAACAACAGGAGTTGCAACCAAAGTGCTGTACAACAAATATAAAACAAAGTAAAAACATACCCAATCAAGACAAACAAAGGGACAAATACAATTGTACACCCTCAAACAGAATTAAAACATACAGAATAAAAATGGGTTTTCAAAGCAGATTTAAACAAAGAAATAGAAAGAGAAGATCTTATGTGGAGTGGAAGACTGTTCCAAAGCCTAGGTGCTGCCACAGCAAAAGCCCAGTCGCCTTTCGTTTTAAAATGTGAACGAGGAACTGAAAGAAGAAACTGACTAGACGACCGAAGAGATCGTCTAGTTGAGGCGTAACTGCAAGATACTTGAGGAGGAACACTGTTTTGCTAATTAGCTGAGCAAAACGAACAAGCGATCAGTCAGTAATGATCGAAAAACTCGCCCCCTCCAAAAAGACAAGACAAATAAAAAAAGAAAGAAAGAATAAAATGTAAATCACGTGCCTTCCACTGTTGCTTTGACTCATTGAAAACAACTGGTTTAAATAAACATCGCTACAAAGGTTATGAAATGCAGACATTCAACATAGCCAGCGCTAAATATCTTACCTGTGGAGCAAGAACAGTACATCTCTGGGATGCTTTTAAACCTTCTGACGTCTCAGAGTTGTCGCAATCTCTGAAAAGCAGTCTGATGTTAACACGAGTTGTATTACAGGCTCACTTCTTTTTTGCTCGTTTTTTTTCTTAGATCGTCACGTTTTTGAACGATCCTTTGTGTTGCGCATTAGTTACGGCCACAAGCTTTCAAAACTATCAACACTGCAGTTCACACAGACATTTTATTACTTACGGATGTAACCACGCAAAGACGTATGACGTAAAATCCAACCAGACGGCATTATTGTAAGGCATTTTATTTTATTTTATTTTATTTTATTTTATTTTATTTTATTTTATTTTTTATTTTTTTGGTTTGCATTGATAAGTGTGTATCTCTTCCTAATCACAGAGCAGCGCTCAGAGAGAAATCGAGGACAGCATGCAAGTGTTTGCGGACCTGATCCGAGCGGTCCAAAAGGCCCAGGCCGAACTGGTGCTGGACATCGAGGAGAAACAGAGGAAGACAGAGAGTTGGGCCAACGGACAAATACAAGAACTAGAGCAGGAAATAGATGTTCTGAAACTGAGGAACATAGAGTTAGCGTATCTCTCACACACTGAAGACCACATTCACTTCCTGCAGGTGGAGCATTTTTACCTATATTTTTTAATAATGTAAAATGCAGTTGTATAATGTTAAATACAGAGTCTGCCAATCTGCTTCTTTAATGTCCATTGTCTTCTCCTCCAGAACTTTCTATCATTAATGTCTCACCCACACACTAAAGACTGGTCTGAGACCTGTGTGTATGCGGATCCGTGTGTGGGCACCACCAGAAGAGCTGTGCTCAAACTAGAGGAGACGCTTACTGAAGAATTAGAAAAGCTTGCAGAAAAAGGTATAAAAACTTGCACATCACTCTACCTCTGCCCTGATACTTTGTTTTCACCACAGCAACTGACACAGTTTTAAGTCAGATTGGTTGTAACCATGAAGAATTATGAAAAAAAGATTATTTGTACTGAATGTGCACTTGTAGTGTATTTCAGATCTTAAAATTATTTCTATCTATCTATCTATCTATCTATCTATCTATCTATCTATCTATCTATCTATCTATCTATCTATATATATATATATATATATATATATATATATATATATATACAGTGCCCTCAAAAAGTATTGGAACAGTGAAGACAAAATTGCTCTGTTGGCTGTGGAGTCAAGGCATTTGCAAATATGATGAAAAGATGAATATGAGACAAAACTACAGAATGTCACATTTTATTATTATCCGTTTCAACACATACGTGTTTTACCAAATCAAAAGAACAACACTTTTGGAGTTCATTCCACTCATTGATGTGAGCGTAAGTATTGTGACAGTTGAACATAAGGCAGATATAAAAGATTAAAAGCTATTATTTAGTTTCAGATCCCTTGCGCACAATCACAGCAGTGAGTCTGTGACCCATAGACATCACCAGACTCTTGCTCTCATCCTTTCAAATACCTTTCCCAGCCTTTAATGCAGCCAATTCCGACTGTTGCTTGTTTTGGGGAGTTTCTGCCTTTACTCTCCTCTTCTTCTGGTGAAATTCATGTTCAATCTGATTTATATCTAGAGATTGACTCGGGCAATCTAAGACTTTCCATTTCTTTGCCCTGATAAACTCCTTGACTGAACTGGCAGGGTGTTTTGGGTCATTGTCCTGATACAATATGAAGCACTTCCCAATGAATCTGGTGGCATGTTCTTGAATATTGGTAGGCAAGATGGTTTTGTACCCTTCCAAATTAATTCTGCTACTGTCATCATAGATTAAGTCATCAGTAAAGTTGAGAGGGTCTGTTCCAGAGACAGCCATGCACGCCCATGCCATGACACCACCTCCACCCTGCTTTACAGATGAGGCTGTCTGCTTGGGATCATTGCAGTTCCCTTTTTTTCTCCACATTTTTGCTTTCCAATCACTTCGATAAAGGTTCATCTTTGTCTCATCGGTCCATAAACACAGTTCCAAAACTCTTGTGGCTCACCTTTGTGCTTTTTTGCAAACTCTAATCTTGCCTCTCTATTTCTGGAGCTGGTCAGAGGTTTGTATCTTGCTGTGTAGCATCTGTAATTCTGTGTCAAAGTCTCCTGAGGACAGTAGATTGTCAGAGCATCACCCCAGCTTTCTGGAAGTTGTTGGTGATTTTACAGAGATGTCGTTTAGGGTTCATTTTCGCAGCTTTCATGATTTGTCTGTCATCAACTACTGTTGTTTTCTCAGTCGATCAGGTAGTTGTTGGTTGCTGGTGTCGCTGGTGGTTTCCAAACTCTTGATTTCTCTATGCCCTTTGTTTTTGCTATAACTCTAATTGACTTCCTCTTTTCTGTAGCATTTGGATCAATCAGACACACAATTTTGCATTTGATTTAACAAATCAATTAGTTATTAGATTAACAGATAGTCACAGACCCCTCACCCAATACACATACCTGGTGCCAGTAGGACTGTCAAGGACTTCAGGCCCCCGGTCCCATGGCAACCCATCAGATAACACTAGTTTTATTGCTCAAAGCAATGCAAATGCAGAGCATCTCACTACCTCTTGCCAATAGGAAAGACGTTATGCCATAAAAATGGACTCTTCTCTAATTAATTCACAGAAAAACTTTTCTTTGAATGAACACACATATCATTCAGGTCACTGTGTATATTATTACTGTTCTTGTATATGTTTTTGTGTATTATATGCTGTTTTATGCATGCTTATGATAGATCACTAGTTAATATCACTCTAACTGTAACATGTTTGGTCTCTATCAATTCGTCTTCGGATGATCTCATTGAGAGTGAATATTACATGTTGATATCTTTGCAACATATTAATGTTCCTTTTTAAGCTAATTTGCTACATTTCTTTTAGCATCCAAATTGCTTGCTTTTCTCTCAAAGTCAGCTCCCTCATCTTCATCCTGGTTTGTGTGTGTTATCATCAAATGCAAGATTCAGAATGCAGAAGTAATGGATGTAATTGATATGACACACTCCCTGCTTTTAATATCTGAAGAATTAATGCAACAGGGCACAGCTCATCACTTAGAAAGACATGTGAGGCAACTGTTCCAGTACTCATGCTCACATCAGATAGAGGGATGAACTCTAAAAGTGCTGAACTTCTTAGCTGGTAAAACATCTACAAGGGCATCTCAGTGAATTAGAATGCAGTGGAAAAGTTCATTTATTTCAGTAATTCAAATTCAATTTAATTCAGTAAACTCAAATTGTGAAACTCGTGTATTAAATAAATTCAATGCACACCGACTGAAGTAGTTTAAGTCTTTGGTTCTTTTAATTGTGATGATTTTGGCTCACATTTAACAAAAACCCACCAATTCACTCTCAACAATTTAGAATACTTCATTAGACCAATAAAAAAAAAAAAAAAAAAACATTTTTAGTGAATTGTTGGCCTTCTGGAAAGTATGTTAATTTACTGTATATGTACTCAATACTTGGTAGGGGCTCCTTTTGCTTTAATTACTGCCTCAATTCGGCGTGGCATGGAGGTGATCAGTTTGTGGCACTGCTGAGGTGGTATGGAAGCCCAGGTTGCTCTGATAGTGGCCTTCAGCTCATATGCATTTTTTGGTGTCTTGTTTCTCATTTTCCTCTTGACAATACCCCATAGATTCTCTCTGGGGTTCAGGTCTGGTGAGTTTGCTGGTCAGTCAAGCACACCAACACCATGGTCATTGAACCAGCTTTTGGTGCTTTTGGCAGTGTGGGCAGGTGCCAAATCCTGCTGGAAAATGAAATGAGCATCTTTAAAAAGCTGGTCAGCAGAAGGAAGCATGAAGTGCTCCAAAATGTCTTGGTAAACGGGTGCAGTGACTTTGGTTTTCAAAAAACACAACGGACCAACACCAGCAGATGACATTCCCCCCAAATCATCACAGACTGTCAACAATGGACTTCAAGCAACTTGGGCTATGAGCTTCTCCACCCTTCCTCCAGACTCTAGGACCTTGGTTTCCAAATGAAATACAAAACTTGCTCTCATCTGAAAAGAGGACTTTGGACCACTGGGCAACAGTCCAGTTCTTCTTCTCCTGAGCCCAGGTAAGACGCCTCTGATGTTGTCTGTGGTTCAGGAGCGGCTTAACAAGAGGAATACGACAACTGTAGCCAAATTCCTCGACACGTCTGTGTGTGGTGGCTCTTGATGCCTCGACCCCAGCCTCAGTCCATTCCTTGTGAAGTTCACCCAAATTCTTGAATTGATTTTGCTTGACAATCCTCATAAGGCTGCGGTTCTCTCGGTTGGTTGTGCATCTTTTTCTTCCACACTTTTTCCTTCCACTCAACTTTCTGTTAACATGCTTGGATACAGCACTCTGTGAACAGCCAGCTTCTTTGGCAATGAATGTTTGTGGCTCACCCTCCTTGTGAAGGGTGTCAATGATTGTCTTCTGGACAACTGTCAGATCAGCAGTCTTCCCCATGATTGTGTAGCCTAGTGAACCAAACCGAGAGACTATTTTGAAGGTTCAGGAAACCTTTGCAGGTGTTTTGAGTTGATTATCTGATTGGCATGTCACCATATTCTAATTTGTTGTGAATTGGTGGGTTTTTGTTAAATGTGAGCCAAAATCGTCACAATTAAAAGAACCAAAGACTTAAACTACTTCAGTCTGTGTGCACTGCATTTATTTAATACACAAGTTTCACAATTTGAGTTGAATTACTGAAATAAATGAACTTTTCCAAGATATTCTAATTTATTGAGATGCACCTGTATGTGTTGAATCACCCAATAATAAAATGTGACATTCTGTAGGTTTGTCTCATATTCATATTTTAATCATATTTTTAAATGTCTTGACTCTACAGCCAACAGAGCAATTTTGTATTTACTGTTCCAATACTTTTGGAGGGCACTGTATATTTGCAGATGTATTTGCAGATAATATAAGAATGAAATAAAATTCCACTTAAATGCACTTACAGAGAGACACTTTCATGACTTCCTTAACACGTAAAGACACTTTTAAAACGTGCCCTTTGTAATATAGAATTTAAAAGTTTTAATTGAAAGTACATTTTATATCATGTTTTAATATTTTTTTGTCGTGCTTTAAAGAAGTGGACTTAATACATGTTGACTAAGATACAAAAGTACAAACAGAACTACTGTATATTGTTATTTCATGCTAATTTTAAATTATTAATTTAAGTTATTTCATTAAAATGTTTAAATGACTTTTTAAATGTATTATATTGCAACTTCGTTACAAATGTGTAATTATACAAATAAATCTATAAATAGAAATTACATCCCTTCATAAACTACCATCAACCATATTTATAAAAAGGCAGTTACAAAAAAAAAAAAAAAAAACTCTTAATACAACCTGGAAAATGAATTAAACACACTTTATTAAAATAACTATTTTACTATTTATTAACTATATTTTTTAACTACTTTTTTCCCCCGTCATATACAGAGCTGAGGAGGGTTCAGAAGTACTCAGGTATGTTTGATCTGTCATTCATCACTAGTCCAACTTTGCAGTCAAGTGTGTTTATCTCGTCCTGGTCTGTTTGGTTTTTCACTCATTTGTCTGCTGTATGTTTCCTATGAAGTGGACATAACGTTTGACCCGGACACGGCGAACCCCTGGCTGCAGCTGTCCGAGGACGGCCGTCAGATGCGTCATCTGGGCACGTGGCAGGACCTGTCCGACACACCGGAGCGCTTCGATACGGTGGTGATCGCTCTCGGCCGCGAGGGACTGTCCTCGGGACGCCGTTACTGGGAGGTCCAGGTGGGCGAGAAGGATGACTGGTACATCGGTGTGGCCCGGGCATCCGTCAACAGAAAAGGCCGGATTTCGGTGAGCTCAGCTCACGGCTACTGGGCTCTAGCCATGAAGAAAGGCCAGGAATATCGCGTTTCTTCCACTCCACCGCTCCTGCTCTCCATCGAGCCCAAGCTGAAGAGAGTGGGCGTCTATGTGGATTGCGAAGAAGGACAGGTGTCGTTCTACGACGTACAAAACAAAAGTCACATCTACACCTTTATGGACTCGTTCAAAGAGAAACTCTTCCCGTTTTTCTACCTCTACTGCTGCGACAAGGCCTCAGACACCATGATGATCTGCCCTGTACAGGAGACGTCTCATACTAAACAGTGCTGAACCGTGAGCCGGACAATGACTCTACGCTACAGTACTGTTTGCGCTTGGGAACTGCTTTCTTTGTTTTTTTTTCCTAATTATTATATGGATATTTCTATAAAGAAAATGTAGTTGGTTTTATTGCATGGCCACATAAACTGAAAATTGAAACACACATGAAATATATGTAGTGAAATAAAATTGAAATGTATATGTAAATCTGCGCAAGTGTGTCAGTCCACTTTTCATATAATTGAAAATTAAAATAAATGTACATTAGCACAGATATTTCTACAAAAAAAAAGTAAATAAATAAAAACTTATCTGTTGTATTGCATGGCCATGTGAACAATTATGACAAGCAAACAAAGCATATAAAACAAATGAATTAGTATAATCCATGTTTACACATTTGTACTTGTATGTGAATAACTGAAGATGGAAATAAAAATGTGTATCTGTGTTTATTAGACCCGTTTCCACAAATTATTAAGCTACCAATGCAAGTGTTTGGTATGTTATTGGAAATTGGTGTACAATATCAAAAAAAAAAAACTTTTGGATGACATTTTGGGAAATCTGGTCAAATTTCAAAGAAGATCAGAATGAATGGTAAAGGATGTGCTTAAGAAATATTCCATGAAATTCAAAATAATGGATGGTCAGTATGGATGACCTTAGACACTGTACTCCACGTGTTAGAAAATAAGCAATGTCATCATTACTGGTTATACTAGATAGGACAACATAGGAATAATCATATCCATCACCTCTTTGAAGAGGTTTTGAGTGACCACATTACAAGGAGAAGAAGCAGTTTTGTGAGATTAGATAGCTGCCTTGATCGTTCTTTTATTTAAATGCATTTTTTAGCAACAGAACATACTGCCAGCACCTGTATGTATCACTGTAAATGGGGATAGTCCTCACTGGCGACATCTTTAGTTGTGTTTTTGTCACTACAGCAGAGTTACCAGCTCAACACAATTCAGCTGAAGAGCAAATGAAAGCCATCTATGATAAAAACAAGGAACTCATATAATCAAGCAGATCAATCATTTTTGTTGCAGAAGTGAATATATTATCAAGTTACTTTTCACAAAATTTGAATTAACGTGTCATTTGTTTGGCAGAAACGATCAACAGTCTTAGTTCATCATTGAACAGTTTAATTTTACTGGTTTTGAAAATAATGCTAAAAGCCATTCTGATCATTTGTATTTACGGTGTTTCAAATTATAATGCCATGATTTACAGCATTTTAACTGTATATAGTGCTATATTTATTCATTGTGAGTGATGTGATTTTAGTAGTAGTTTATCATTATGGTTGGGGTGACAGTGAGGGTTAAAATTATGTTTCTTTGATAACACTGTTGTTCCAGGACCAACAAAACACACTGGTCTGTGAATTTTCAACTGAACTGACAAAGCAAATGTGATGTTTTTATCATGATGTAAAAGCTCACCTGACCTGACCCTGACACAAGTTCTTCCCAGAATCCATCATTCGACTCCTGCAGCTGCCACAAAATAGCTCTGTGAGGAGTGTCAAGGACTGGCTGACTCGTCATTTCTCAGAGTAGTTTGCGTCTTGAAGTCTTTAGAAACACCCAAATGCTGACATTTCTATTGCTTTCATCTTATGAACAATTGTCAGTGTTTCTTTTTTTTTTTTCTTTTTCTCAGAGTTTTATCAAACCTGACAGATTTTTTCCCCATTCAGATATTAAACTCAAGCCCGCATTTCAGAAAGTGACTAATGCAAGCAGTTAGAAATAAAAGTAATTATTTTTCTGAGAACGCTCAGCACTCCTCTCCAGTCTCTGGAACAGGCAAACACTTCCCTGTGGATTTGCATGCGTAATTCACTTCCTCTGTCCTGCTCTCATGCCGTGATTTACATGGACAATAATAAAAGCAATGTGAAAGATGAGATGAGAGAGCTGTTCACGAGTGTGTGGACAGACAAGCTCTTCCTCGTATACCTACAATTATTGTTAATCATCAAAGATGAGGAGTAATGCATTATTACATTATAAAGTATATTACAATAGATTACAGATTTTAAATTGTAATACTATTTCACAATGTTACTGTTTTTTTTAAGTGTATTATCAAATAAACACAGCCTGTTTTCTCCTGTATTTTATTAAATAAATGCTGCATTTCACATTCACAGTTTAATAGTTTCACAGTTACATGTACACTGGAAAAAAAAAAAAATCCGTAAAATTTACAGTAAAAAAACGGCAGCTGTGGTTGCCGGAATTCTACCGTGAAATATACGGTAGCAACGTTTTAGTTTTACGCTTTTAACTTACATTTACAGTTAAATGGCGTAATTTCATTAACTGATATAATGTTAATATACCAACATATTGAAGTAGTGAACTCTGTTTTGTACCTTTGTATTGCACTGATAACCACCAAACGCAGAAGGTGATGAGAAAGTCACATGATGAACCAAAGCCTATCACATATCTCTATATGTATTTATAATTTTCCACCTCAAAATGTGTCTGCTTCTTAATCTACTCAAAGTACAACAGAGAATATCACACTAAAGAAGAAAACAAAGCCACAAACAAAAGGGAATCATGTCAATCTTACTGAATATTAATATTCTCATAGCTCATAGATTCAGACTCATAAACTTAGCCCTTACTTTCACACAGAGACATCGGTTTGATTGACAGGACAAATGACCAACGGGCTTGAGTTGGTTCCGTCTTTGTTGGGATGAGGATTGAAGTACGGACGGATGGCTCCGTTAAAGCTGCACCGAGTGAACGTGTAAATATGTGACAGAGCATCCATATCATAGAAGGAGATCAGAGCCTCCTCGCAGTCCACAAACACTCCCAGCTTCTGGGGTTTGGAGGGGAGATGAAGCACGACTGGAGGGTCTTCAAAAGCTCCGTACATGTTTTGACCGCAGAGCACGATGGCCCAGTAGCCCTCGCTGGGTTTGTAGGACACTTTGCCCTTCCGGTTCGCTCCGTCTCTCATCACCCCCAGCTCCCAGCCCACCTTATTCCTCACCTCCACGACCCAGAAAGCTCTTCCCGAGGTGATGCGAGGTTTTCCCAGGACTCCTCCGACCAGGTCGAACTGTTGCGGGCTGCCCGGGTTGATGTTACTCGCTCCGGTGTCGCGCACCTCTTTACCGTCTTCGGACACCTGTAAGTGTGGATGCGCCGTTTCTGCGTCCAGAGTCACGTTTACTGCGCAAAGACCAGATTCTTATTTACTGCATGACTGAGAGATTTGTAAACATGCAACATGAAGAACTAACTCAGAAATTGTTCCTACACATACCTGCGAAGCTGTGAATCCTTCTGATTTCTGTAAAAATAAAAGATAATGGTGAACAAATGTACAAATCAAATTTACAAGTGTGAGACTGTCTGTACCATACTATCTTTGATATACACCTGGACACTGTTCAATAACAATATTCCCCTGCTGAAAAAAACAATGGAACCATGCCCAAAACACAATAGAAAATGTAATGGTTTTAATGGAAACTATAATGGTGTCTACTGATATGTGATGGATTCTGGTATGTTTGGGATGTTAAATCCTATTGGGAAAATGCCCAAAACACACTACAAAAAGGTTTTTTTAATGGTTTTACTGGAAAAAGCTAATAGTATTTTAATAGAAACCATTGGAATTTCTGTGATGGTTTTTTTTGGGCTTCTATTGTTTTTTTTTGTTTTTTTTTAGCAGGGTCATAAACAATGATGCTTCAATGTTACTGTAAAGTAGCCTATATTCAATTATACAAGAGATCAGTAGCGTGTTTATGCACCATGCAACCCATGCGAAACACGTTTTTTACTACCAATAAGCTTTAGGACAAACAATACTGTTATCGATACTTGCGTTGTTTCTCTATATACTTCTGTGTTAATGGCGAATTAGAAGCTGTTCTCATAAACTGATCTCAAGCTGTACAATTCGTAGCCTATTTCTTTTTTTAAATAACTTACAGAATAATTTGAAAACTTTCTGTGAGGTATAATTTTTCAAACAGCATAAGTAAATAAAAAAAATAAATAAATAAAACATAAAAATACAAAATCCTCCCTCCCACAAGAGTCACATAAGAGGGGATTTCACCCCATTTTCAAAAATGAAATGCAGGCCCTGAATAAATGCCTGTATTGTAGTATCACTACAAATAATGCTACATGTTAAAAAGAAGCCTGTTTTATCATGTAGATAAAAACAGAGATAAAAAAAAGTCTCTCTAAAACAGAGAGGGACAAGTGATACACTTTAAATTTTAAATATCTTCTTACATCATTTATTTTTCCACCAAATTATAGAGAGTAGAATTGATAACCGTATCGATAAGCATCGTATCGGTATCAATAAAATGTAAACAATACCCATCCCTACACCGGAATCGATCGCAAAATCCCCCGAGGGACCCCCAAAACACTAAACACGCCCCTGCAAGAGACACCATCATGTCCACCTCTCCTCTTCAAAACAACAAGATCTCAGGTGTTATTCATGCCTGTGCATCTAATTAAGTGCAATTGATTGTTTTGAATGTGCATTTAAAACCTCAAAAGTATATTTTAAAACTGTACTTGCAGATAATATAATATTAATGGAATAAAAGGCTACTTAAGTGACTTAAAGAGAGACACTTTCATGACTATGTTTCTTAACACTCAAGTACACTTTTAAAAAGTGACATTTGTAATAATGTCACATTAAAAGTTTTACTTTAAAATACATTTTGAAGTTTCAAAATAAATTGCATTAAAATATATTTTAGTTTATCATAAATGCTTGTCAGTACATTCAGCAGTACGTTAACCATATTTCAAAGACAATAAATGTAATATATAAATGTATACAAATATGTACTTTTAAGTTGGTCAAAAACACTGTAAAGTTCAACAAAATCACATTTTATATAAATGTAAACTGCAATACATTTTCATTTAATGAAAGTTTCAATTACTCCTTTTAAACTCCACAGTTAAGTGTCTGAAAAACATTCAATTAAGTTCACACTTAAGTGTGTTCTTTAAAAAAAAAAATGCTGAGTACAATATGGATGAACCCAGCGGTCGGGTTACTGCCCAGAAGGTTGGGTTAAACATTTAACCCAACTGTTGGTTGAAAACAACCCGATCGCTGGGTTTGTCCATATTTAACCCAGCGCTGGGTCGTATGGAGTGTACTCTCTCTAAAACTATGCTGAAATACAGCCTAATTCTTTTTCATAAGGGCAGACAAACAGTGTAGTATGAGTTCAAATAAGCCTATCCAAATGCTATTTATGAGAAACTGCATCACAACTCTCAGATATAATCACTCACCAACAGTGCAGAGTTTCTCCAGATGCGTCTCAATCTTATCCATTAACTCTGCCTTTGTGTTTCTCATTGTGCCAAAGTTTAACTCAGTGTCAATGGAAAGTGTCCAGTCATCTGTGATCTCAGTTGGCACAGCTGGATGGGACTGAGAAAGGGCAAAACACACACTAAACATTTAGTAATTAAAATTATAATTTTTACTTCTTAAAATGTTAGTCAAGTTTGACTAACCTGGATGAAGAGGACGTCGTCTTCCTCATTCTCAGTGCGATTCAAAGACTCGATGGCTTCCTTGTATTTGAGGATGTCTTTTTGTATTTGCTGCATTTTTTCATCCCTCTCTTTCTCCAAACACCTCCTTCCATCCTCCAGAGGAGCGAGCAGCACCTCCTGTGTTTTCCTCAGCACCTCCATCAGTGCAGCAAACACCTCCTGTATCTCCCGCTGCTCCTTCTCCATCAGAGCCTGTGAGGAGCGGACGCATGTTGAACACAAATGAAATGCATATTCTTGATCTGGCAAACTCTAACGGATTGGCTCGCTTTACATAATTTCTTTGAGTCTGGGTCAGTGTTGTTATTAAATCTAAATCTAAAGCAAAAATTATTTTTGATAAATTAGATCAAGCCAAAATAAAATATAATATGAAAAAATATAATCATAATTAAAATTTAATATATAATGCTAAAATGCCTAAAAGTGAAAAGGAAATAAAAAGAGCTATTTCAAAAAAAAAAAAAAATAAAAAATAAAAAAAAATAACAGCACAATAAAATCAAAACTTTACAATTACAATGAAAACTGAAAAATTGGCTAAATATAAATGTATGAATTCTGCAATAATCACTAGTACTAATTACTCCAAAATTACGAGTACATTTCAAAATCTATTAAAAAGAAACAGCAAGTAACACATTTAATTAAACGTGAAATTTTGATGTAGAAAGACTAAACTAGTATATTATTGTAAAACATATTTGTCCAGCCCAAACTCTACGGTCTGTCTACGTGAGACGTCTTTGCATAATCTTTGCGCATTCTTCTTCACAAACACCTGCTCATGAACAGATCTCTCACAGACTAAAATGTCCTTTGTTCCCTGCCCTGCTATGATTATATACGTGTGTCATGTGTCATGCTGTGTTTGCCTCTTGTCTTTATCTAGTGTTGTTTGCTGAATGAGGCAGGGTTCGCACTGTAAATCAGATCTTTATCTTTTTGTGGAAAACTAGATTTTTGTTATCGCGTCATAATCATCCATTTTCCAAACTGCTTGTCTAATTTAGTGTCTTTGGTGCCTGTGCATGTCTTTGGATTGAGGAGGGAACCCAACTGAAAACACAGAACGGCCTCCTGGTTCAAAATAATAGGATTATGCAACAATGAGTACACTTGACCTCATTTGATTTAGAAAGTGTTGTTAATGAACCTTGGTTGAAGCTTGTTAAGAATTATTTGCATATGTTGTACTGTATGTACCTGGTATTTTTCAGCTGATTCCTTAAGATCCTCAAGTTTGTGCTCCCTCTGATCGATCATCCTTTCCATCACTTCAATGTTGTTTTTATGCACGGCCTGTACAAACACACACAGACACACGCCAAGCTGTCTGAGTACTTTGAATTCATACAAAATCAGTCAATTCATATCAAATCTCAGTGTCAGAAGTTTCAGGCAGAAATTGCATCCAAAAACAAAACAAAAACAAACAAAAAAAACACCTGAACCATAAAGTTACAGAAGTTTACAGAAGATTGTGTGTCAGAAATGTCTGGTCCCACACACTGGTATATTTCGGATTATGAAAATCGTCCCAAAACCAGTCAATTTTCTTTATCTGAAATGTTTACATAAATTAAATCAGGGAAATGGCGTTCCTGTAGCTTAGTAAGCATGAGCATGCATGGGTTAAAGGGGATGCTTGAACTGATGGAATTTATACCTTGAATCAGCGTTATTATAATATTACGGATATAGCATTATAGTTTTTTTGTCAAAAAATAAAAATAAATAAATAAATAAAGTACAATCAATTTGGATAAAATCATCTGCCAAATTTAAATGCATTGATTCAATGGTGCTTTTTTCTCACTTGATTGAATTGTTTGCTCTTTTTGGGAAACATTTTGAACACCAGCTCAGGTGAGAAGATTGATCTGTGTTGTTTTCCGACAGGTTCATGTTCTCACCTGTCTCCTCTCTCTCTCGGCCTCCACAGGTATCACGTCTCCACCCGTCTTCACACACAAGGCGCAGATGCAGCGCTTGTCATGTCTGCAGAAGAGCTCCAGAGGTCTGCCGTGCGTATTGCACGCTCTCTGATCCAGCTTCTCCAGAGGACTCACCAGCTTATGGCCCTTGAATCTCACCATGGACTGGTGAGGCTTCAGGTGCTCATCGCAGAAGGACAGCAGACAGATCAGGCAGGACTTCACGGCTTTAAACGTGAGGTGTTCATCACAGACGTCGCACGGAATCGCGTCTCTTTCTCCACAGAAGAGGTCCATGTTGGGTAACTGAGTTTGGAGAAACTCTCGCAGCAAGGCTTCGATGGCTTTGTTGACGGAGGGTTTGGTGGTCACGGGCTCCTGGCAGACAGGGCACTGCGGCTCGGACATGCTGATGTGCTTGTCCAGACAGCCCTCGCAGAAGCTGTGTCCACAGGCGGTGGAGACCGGATCTGTCAGCAGGTTCTTGCAGATGGGGCATTGAAGGTGGCGAGAGATATTCACAGGCGTAGCCATTGCGGTCGTGTCAGTTGGTAAACTTGAGGCTGGACTGAAGAGCTGCAACAACATCAACAACAATAACTATAGCTGAAACAGCAATTATGGGCCCAAGCACAAAAAGCTAAACGAGTGTGGTAGAGAGCATCAGAACATGGCCGTGATTTGATATATCAAGTTTCAGTGCAATAGAAGTGTTACCAAGATATCGCATAAAACACTGTGCAGCTCCATTATAGCAAATTTGACTATGAGTTACATGAAAACCGTTTGAATTATCTAAAGGTTTTTAATATCTTAATTCTAGCATGGTCTGATGATGATCTGCATTGAATGTGGTGAAGATCGGACAAACGCTCTAGAAGGAATATTTTTTTTTAACTGATGAAAAATGACAGACAGCAAAAAGTATGACTTTTGAAAAATGTATACTGCTGGATTCTGTAGGATCCAATGAAGTGATATTTATTGGACAAATAGATTTATTGGTTGTTGGACAAAATTCACAAAACTATTCACGAAGTATTACTTTCGACCACTAGGCGGCACTGACTCAAAACGTCAAAGGTACCTTTGCAAAAGACATTACGTTTTGTGCCAGCGTGTCAAAGTGTTCATTAAATATACTATTTTATGACAAAATTCAAAATGGCCGACATCCAAGAATAGCTTTTAATAGCTTATTGCAACAGTTTGAGATGGTGTTATGGTGTGGTATTGCTAGGTGGCTGCTCGGGTGTTGCTAAGCAGTTCTCAGGGCGTTGAGGGTGGTTGATAAAAAGCCAGTGGCGTTGGGGTTTACAAGTAATGTGAGTTATGTAATCAGATTACTTTTTTCAAGTATCTAGTAAAGTAAACTCATTATTTTTATTTTTCAAATAAGTAACGCCAGTTATTTTGTTTTCCCATTTATAGACTGACAGCTCTGCTGTTCCCATGTTGAGAGAAATCGGGAGTAAATTGTGTGCTGTGTGAACATGATGCTTCCTGTAGTTTTAGACTAAATGTCAGCATGCATTTACTCATCTTACTTGCACAAAAACCGATTCAGCATTCCTCAGAATGAATAAAAACAGTGAAAAGCAAACTCAGAATATGACACAAACCTGCAATAATTAAATGTTAAATAGCACAGATATCCTATATGAATTGAATCCCATTTTATTAACCGATGTATTTGCTGCTGACCTTTGATGATCAAATACAACCATACTAATAACCAAAAATGACTTTAAATAAGCAAATGATTTGTATTAATTTTTTTTAGTATTTTATTTTGTTTATTTATTTTTTTCTTTTTTATTTATTTTTTTTGCTGAAGAATGATGAACTTTCTTCTCCTGCATCATATTCTTCATTTAATCCAAAGTGGGCTCATCTGGGCTGGGCTTGTTTGTTTATATTTAATATATATATACAAGCCCAGCCCAGATGAGTAAAAGTAATGCAAAAGTAACATAAGACATTACCTCTAACATCAGAATGCATTACTTTTAAAAGTAACTTTCTCCAACACTGCAAACCAGAATGAAAAGAGTCCACCCTTAAGTCTCTATGATATTCTGGTCTCTAGATCCGGTTTTGCAAGTGCTTTCTGTGGGTTATTGTCACATATTTTTGTGTACTTGTACTTGTACTTGTTTTTTTTTTTTGTTTTTGTTTTTTTAAGAATGCAGAATGCAGGAGTTTAGTTTCTTTTAGAGCTTCTTGTTCTGTACATGGCATCTTACCGCAGCACCCATGGCGTGAGAAGCTGAAAAAAACAGCAAGACGAATCGTAAAGATGCGTCGAAAAGACATTTGTAGTGCATAAAAACAACCAGTACTTAACCCTTAAAACTCTGGTGCCATTAATGCTGCATTTTTACAATCAAATGAAACACAATATCATGTCAGAATAAGATTTTCTTTTCATGCTGAGAAATTGGAGCGATGTTGTCTCTGCCCAGGAATAACCTGAGAGATGAATAATGGGTGTTCCTTTGTTTTCAGGCTTTAAATCAAATTGAAAAGAATCAAACTTTTACGATTTTCCAGTAATCATATGTGTATTGCCCTCGTATTATCCAACAATCGTATCTTGCAGTTTGCTTGTGTGACGGATTAGAAAAGTACAAACATGATCGGACGAATCCTTCCCAGGTAACGTACCGAAGTTTGATACTTTTTAATACAATAGTAAAAACAATAGAACGAGCAATAATAAGAGTGACCTTTGCCTTTGCAAACACCACTAATGATCAGGAGAGACGAGCAGAAATCAGACTTACCTTGACGGAGGTATCAGTTGTGGATCCTTCTCTTCAATGTTTAATTTCTGCTTCTCTCTCCTCCTATTTATGTACAGTAGAGTTTCGTTTTCTCACAATCTCCATCCATTGTCATTAACTTCCATTCCTGGAAAAAGAAACCCCTCCCAGAGGTTATATCACTCCAGTTTTACATACATTTAAATCATTAGCTCAGGGTGTGTGCATCTCAGCTTTTAACACACATGCATTTAGTAAATCAAAAGCACCACATAACCAGCGTCCATCGATGACTTTCTCTCTTTGCATCCTTTGTCTGTTACTGTATTTTATTGTCAGCTGAATAAGCCTTTGTCTCATAGACACAACTTGCATTATGTTTTTTGTTATATTATAACCTGACACTCCACTCCAAGCGTATTCTTCAGCATTTCTCCTTTTGCTTTGAACAGAATCATACAGGTTTTGAACAACACAAGATTTACGACTGTGGTGTCAAACTAAACATGTTGCAACCTTTTTACAATCCGTGATGTTTCAAAGCAGTCTTCCAGAACATTGTGTCTTAACAGTTTAAATGCATGAAGTGAAAGTGAAACCAAATGAGCATTTCACCATGAAAAGGAAGCTTCTGGGGAAATAAAACTAATATGCAGAATGTGAAAATGAGCGAGAGATGAAAATACATTTGTCGAAGTAACGCTGCTGTAATTCTTATTTTTTGAAGTAAAACTAAGAAGGCAATGACCAACAGCCCTGATTTATGAGACCTTGCAGTATAAATAGTAATTTAGAAATGGATCTAAGGAGTCTAAACAAGCTCTTTTGAAGCAGGAGCTGGACAACAGGACACTTAATATGAGCCAGAACAATGCCATCATTACTGGTTATACTAGATAGGACAACATAGGAATAATCATATCCATCATCTTTTTGAAGAGGTGTTGAGTGACCACATTACAAGGAGAACAAGCAGTTTTGTGAGATTAGATAGCTGCCTTGATCGTTCTTTTATTTAAATGCATTTAAAAGGCAAGAAGAAGAAACGCCTGTGAAAGTTTGAGAAGAGAAAAGAAATTAATGCAAGTGAATCAACAAATGTGTAATATATATATAGTCGTTGAAGTCGTGAGAGACAGTATGCTTTTATGACAGAATAAAGTGGAGAGAGTAAGTGCTTTTGTTGACATCCCAAGCATTATAATCACATCTCTGTCCACAAACTTACTGTCTCATAAAATAGTATATATAGACATATATACCCCTTCCATCCAATCGGAATATGCATTACATGTGTGTGTGTCATATAAGACAAAAACATGTTTTTATATAAAATAGAATATCAGCAGAATGTTCTGGGAGAAGAATAATTTCTTCCCAGATGCATCCTGTTATTCTAGCTGATTAAACATTAAAAACCTTGAACAAGCAGATATAAACAAGAGATACAGAGATGGAGAACTCAGAAGGAAGGATGGAGAAAGAACACAAACAGGCAAACTCACAGAGATATTTGGCAGACAGCATGATATTTTCTAAAAATGTTCATCACACTTAACTAATAATCTACAGGAAGTACAAGAAAATTGTGGTATTTGTATCTAAGTACAGCAGTAGATTTCAAAACAAATATAATTTATCAAACATGCATTGATAATTGCAAACATTTTTTTTTTGTATTACAGGTTTTCTAAAATTGTTAGGTTTAAATATGCAAATGAGTAATTATTTAATAAAATATGCACTAATTTGCACACATTTCTAGTACAAAAATCTAAACACTGGGTGATGTCAGTTTCAAAATTCTTGTTTAATTTTCTTTTTTCTTTTTATTTGATAGTTTAGAGTCAAAAGTTTTTACAGAGGGAATTTTGGGTATCTCATTTTTGTCACTCCATAATTCAGAAAATGCTTAGAATGGGCAGAAAACACTATATTTTTACATTTTGGGGGGATTAAAATGTTGTATTTAACCAAGCAAATTATATATGAACAAATCCCTCTGTAAAAACCTTCAGGATATAGATAGGAATAAAAAATAAAAAATAAAGTTTGTGTGAGTGAGTGCTACTGAAGTGGAGATTTATGGCTCAGTGTAAGAGAAAAAAATCATTTTGAGAAAACTAATATTTGAAAAAATATGTAGAGCTATTGTAATTGAAATCCATTGACACAAATAGATAAAGTGCTATAAAATAATCACTTGACAGTGTCTTTTGGATGTTTTCTTTCCACTAGTCTGAATAAAACACTTTATGAAAAACCAAAAAGCCCAAAATCTCAAACTTGACAGGTGCATGGAAAAACAGTGTTTTTGCCTGCAGTGTCTCCCCTTAAAGACAGTACATGCCATTGGATAAAACACAGGCAATACCTTTTCCCTTCAAGTTTGAGCTGCAGCACATCACGCATTCAGACAGAGTACTAATACAAACTGATTCACTGTCAATAGCAATTAGTGGTGCTATCAACCCTAAAAAGAATCACAAATATTAAGCATATGTTAGCGTATATGTGGTGTGTTTGGTCTTTTCATGTCTCATACAGCCATCATGAGAACCAAGATGAAGAAGAACACATTTCAAACTGATAACACTTTTTTCTCTTAATAAAATATAACATTTGATAATAATTCAGATACAATATTACAAAACAACTACATATTTATTTTCAGGAAGCCAGACATGAGCCAGTCACCTCTCAGACATTGCCTGTAGCATAATTACCAGAATAGATACTACTTTTAAGAAAACTATGATTGTGTATTCATTATAAAATAATAATCATAATCAGAGATAATAGGCAAGTAGATAAACATGAAAATTAGATGAGGAACATTGGTGTCTGCTATTAGCTGCAATTAAACATGATTAGTTGCAGTTTTTGGTTACTTGTATATTCTTCATGTATACTCTATTTAGTTACATTTATGCATTTAGCAGACGCTTTTATCCAAAGCGACTTACATTGCATTCAAGTTACAGTTTTTACATTTTTTTTTATCAGCTCCTGCTTTCCCTGGGAATTGAACCCATGATCTTGGCGTTGCTAGCGCCATGCTCTACTATATGAGCTACAGGAAAGCGATAGATACGTGCATATTGCCATGGTATGCTTGGAAAAAATTGTATTTGGTAAAAATCTCCGAGCTTCTTCTGAAGATCATGTATTGTTAATTCCTGCACTCTGCCATTGTTGTCCGGTCCATAGTAGCCCTTCCCTATGTACTGATTGTTCTTTAGACAGCAGGTGGCTCTCCAGTAATACTTTGACACAGTGACTCTATTATTAATTTTGTGGTTTGTGTCAGGAACTACACCAGTCACCACATAAGCTTCCTTATCACATGATTTCAAATCTTCAATTACAGCTTTCTCATGTTCCAGCCAATTGACCCGATTAAAACATCTGTCCTGCGGAGCCGCATTGGTCAGTGTGGATGTGGCCAGCATTGACAGATGATTGTTGGTGTGGAGCACAGGATAGAGGTGACCTTTGTCATAGCCAGAGTTCTCATAGTCACTATTCAGAGCCTGATTAGTGCCAATAATTTTAGCATAGCCCCTAGGCCGCATACACGGCTCAGGATCTCCATCCAGCTAAAGGGAAGGAGAAAAAGAACAATAAAAATAAAAAGAGCTAAATACCTCAGAAATTATTTATTGTTATTTCAAATAACTTTTAAGAACAAATATGCACTTTCTGTGTCTTCAGCAGCTTTGATTTAAATTGCTAATATAATGACTCATGTAATGATTTTTTTAAACGGGTTTCTCAAATATTCCCTCCATTTGCCATTAGTCCCACAAACTATTTTTTTAGGAATCAGCCTTACAGTTGTCTGCATTTAACGCTGAAATGTTTGAGTATTTTAATATCCAAAAATTACACACACTGAATTTATACAATATTTACCTGAGGTTCAATGTACCAAGTGTCACATCTCCCAAAATTTGGATTGTGAAACACATACGCCGAGTAGACGGGGATCTTCCAGGTCGTGCTGTACAAAGTTGCATAAAGATAATGTTGCTGATCTTTCTCATCCCAAAGACACTGACAGATGGGCTTGACCGAAACGCCCGCTGGTGGTGTGAAGTCTGGAGGTGCGTTGTTCAAAAAGAACTCCTTGCATTTACTAAAATTATTATCTACAATTTCACTCAATGTGAAGAAACATACAGAAGAAAGTAACAGAAGAAAAGCAAGCTGTCTCATGATGAATCTCTGAAATTCTCTGTTTGTCTGAAAACAGAAGAGAGTCTGCAGAGAGGAGGTGAACGCTGTCCTTTATACAGTCGAAGGGGACGGACGGGAGTCACGTGATTGTAGTTTACTTTGGTGATTTACACTGTAAAAAAAAATTCCGTAAAAAAACGGATAATGTACTGGCAGAAAATTACCAGGACATTTTCTGTTAAATTTACGGACATTTCCTTCAACATTACAAAGGAAAATTCTGTAGATTTACATTTTCTTCTGTACCATAAACGGACAATCCGTTTTGCAGAAATTTCGAAAATGTTTTAGCATAGGCCTATCTTTAGTAGCAAATAAATGCAGCACAATATATACAAATTGAACATGGTTTATTTTTACCTCGTGTAAACATTCTTAAAAGTGCGTTCAGTAGCTTTTATTTGCCTTTAACAGGTGAAGACAAAAATAATATTACATCAATTAATTTAACCATGTGTTTTAGTTTTAAACAGCACCAGGCAGAAAAAGAAAACATGAGCAGGTACTTGTACAATATTGGTGTTGCACCCAATAGTGGTCACAAAGATAAACTTCACTGTGAAAACAATTTCAGATACATGGGAAAAAAAATAATACAAAGACAGGGCTGCCATTAATAACAATTTCTACAGACTTCTATTCAATAGTCAAGTAAAAGGTTATTTAAAAGGACAGTTCACCCAAAAATGTGAATTCTGTCATCTACAACCGACTTTTTTTTTTCCTTTTGCTGCATGTTCAGTCCAAGTTCCATGTTGAGATTTGAAAAAAGTTCAAATTGTACATGGATTCTCGAAGTTGTTCATACATGAGTCTTAGAAGCAAAGGTTCCCTTCATCTGAACCGTCGACCCTCGTTCAGGATTTCTTCACAGAAAGACTGGAAATGACAAAAAATTAAATGAATGAAAGTGAAGTATAGAGTAACGTGCAGAACAGGTTGAGATTGAATGATCAAATTCCAGTTCAAACATTGCTTATAAAATGCTAAACTTGCATTTCCAGTGGTCTCCAATTGTATCCGTCATGTGATCTTGTCAACAATGTTTTATGATATACTTAAAGAGATAGTTCACCCAAAATGAAAATTCTATCATTAATCACTTACCCTCATGTCGTTCGAATCCTGGAAAAGCGTAGTTTCTTCTTCAGAACACAGTTTAAGATATTTCTGGCCCAGAAAAGTATGAAAAGCATCGTCAAAATAGTCCATCTGCCATCAGTGCGTACCTGTTCTGCGTACGCTGTTCTGTGTCAGCCGAACCACACGGATACGCTGTTTTTGTTAAATAACGACTTGAATAAAGTTATTTTTTTTTTCTTTGCGTACAAAAAGTATTCTCATCGCTTCATAAAGTTCAGATTGAACCACTGATGGCAGATGGACTGTTTTAACAATGTCCTTATACTACGTTTCTGTGCCTTGACCGTGTAAGGACCCTTGCTGTCTATGGAGGGTCAGAAAGCTCTCAGACTTCATCAAAAATATCGTAATTTGTGTTCCAAAGATGAACGAAGGTCTTATGGGTTTGGAATGACATGAGGGTGAGTAATTAATGACAGAATTTTCATTTTTGAGTGAACTAACCCCTTTGACTATTTTCAACTAAACAGCAACACAACAAAATGCTTTATACACAGTTTCATTACATAAGTTCCTTACATTTGTATGAATTCCAATGTAGGTGCCATCTCCTCTGGATGTTTTATGTTTAAAATAAAATGAAGAGAATGTGTAGCTCAGCCACAATGGGGGAGGAAATGATAAGTTCTTGAATGACAGCAATCTGGAATCACCAATAACAATAAAAAAATAAGAAATTATAAACAACACATTGTAAATTCAGAAAGCCACTCCAAACATTGATTAAATCTTTCCTACACAAAGAACTTCAATAACAAAGTAAACTGAATAAACGACTCAATTACTAATTTTTGTCAGTATTGAACATCCCTAAAGGTAAATACAAATGAAAGCATTTGGGTAGCAAAATACAATTTGAAATATGCAAAATGGCAATGCATTGCAATACATAAAATGGCAATGTAGTTCTGTATTTTTATTTTGCCATACATGTGTCCAAATTTTATTACGCAGCGCCTGAAAGTAGTCCCCAGCTATATTATAACTAGTTACCTAGCTGGGGACTACTTTCAGGCGCTGCGTAATATCACTGCGCCTGCTGCGGGCATGTTACGGCAGCAAAGTTCCTTGATTATTACGCCGGAATGAGAGTATAGTTCCGACTGGGTTAAAACGTCCAAAGAATTTAAAGGTCCCATATTGTCAAATCTGAAATTTCTGTCTTTTTTCATGATAACAGAGGTCTAGGAGCAAAGTAACTACCACATAAGTTTCAAAACAAAGCGCACACAGCCTGCATAAAGTAGCTGTGATTTTTCACGAGCCGCTGTGACTTCTGTAAAAATGTGACGTCCGAACTACTCGGGCCGTTTCTCAAACGGAAGGCTGCATCCTCCGGAAGTCGCATTTGTAGGCTGCATACATCATCAAGCCTGGTTTATTTCAGTTGACTGAGTCAAAAGCATATTACAACAATTTACACTTAACTGAGAATAATGGTCAAATTTATAACCATTAATATAGTAAAATAAGATCTTCTTTGTGACGTATGCAGCCTACAAATGCGACCTCCGGAGGATGCAGCCTTCTATTTGAGAAACGGCCTCGGTCACCGCCTTCAGTCACCACCCCAAGCACCGCCCACCGTCCTTTAGCCAAACCCCCAGACAACATTGCGTCCTTCAAATCTTCAGACACACTCATAACAACAAAAGACAATACTTTATTGAACCTTTCCTGATAAGAAGTGTGCGCTGCAAACGCGATTATTTTAGACGATCATTTCTGTCCAGTCCGCTCATTTTATCCCGTTTAACCACAGCTGTCATCGGTTTTTTGTCTGGCAGTGGCAGCAGGTATGCGGTCAAATTTGTAATTTGAGGCTGTATTACATCGATTCTGGCACTCAACATCCAACAAGATGATATTTTAAGCTCTTTATGTAGCCGAAACTGCGCTGGTTTGAATGGGCCGCCTCCTTTGTTTTGCTTCCAGCTTAGCGCGGTGACGTAATTGTGACGTCGGCCCTACATGACCATAGTTACCTGTGATTGGCCTAGCCGTGCGTCACTCAGAAAACATCAGGCAAATCAGAAGAGAGGCTCATGAATATTAATTAGACAGGAGAAATCGACCTGTTCTTCCCAGAGATCATAAGAGAAGAGCTGTAAAAATATATTGAGATGGTTTTTGGTACTTATACCGCAAATATATATTCTTAAGAACATCAACACCTCAAATAAAACTCCAGAAAGGTGTACAATATGGGACCTTTAAATTAAAATTACTTTTAACATTATAATAACACACTTTCAAATTGTAAAACTTGTATTGCTCATAGTGATTTACTACAGATGAGATTTTGCCAATACCTCCCTTTTTATTTATGTACAGAACACAATTATTTACATATAAAAAATCCCTGAAAAGATATATATATATATATATTTTTTTTTTTTCATGTTCCAACGGTTGTAGTAAGTTGCTAGGTACAAAACTGACTTACTTCAGGTTAGTTTTTGCCAATATCTCCCTTACTGTATGTACAATTTACAATTATTTAAAAAAAATAAAATAAATAAAATCTGTAAGACCCCAAAAAGGAATTGATCATGTTCCAAAGGTTGTAGTATAAAATATTGATGTACTTTATGTATATTAAGGGAGGTATTAGCAAAATGTCACCTATAGTAAGTCAGTCTATCCACTAGGCATGTACTACAAACTTTGGAGCAAAAAAAAAAAAAAAAAAAAAAATTTGAATTACAGTAATTTCTTAAGAATAATTATATATTGTATGTACAGTGAGGAAGATGTTGGCAACATTTCAACTGTAGTAAGTCAGTCTGGTCTCTAGTAACATACAACATTTGGAACAGGAAAAATCCCATTTTGGTGAATTACTGTCATTTTTTTTCTTAAAAATATTTGTGTAGTGTACATACTTAGGGAAAGTATTGTCTAAGGCGAGTCATTGGCAATATTTATTTAGTAGGTTTGAGTAAATTAATCATTTACTGTGAACATCCATTTGAATAAATTATTGGAATTTAATACTTAAATTTAAATAATTTAATTAAATTATTACTTTGTTTTTAACTGTGAGATAAATTTACAGACGGTCCCTAAAGCAGCCAAAGCGAATATGCAGCGAATACCAAACCTAAAACTAGAGGCCAGACATTTTTAAGTGGGTAGGCCTTCATAAAATAGGGTGGGCAAAACGAAAAGTACTGTATGAAAGCTGCACGCCAAATTACGCAAAATAAATAAATGAAAAACAATGCAGCACAAACAATAAATAACACAACAACAACCCAACCTATTTTCTATAAAGTATAATGACACTATAAGCATTAGATATTTTTTTTTATCACTATAAACATTGAGAAAATTAACTTACGTTTACATGTCCTCCTACAATATTAGTCTGAGACGACGGGGCTTCTGGTTAAACACAGAGATGATCTCGTCTTAATCAAGTGTCTCTATCAGTTCACGTTCAAAAGAAAGCAGAGACAAATTGCTTAGGTGAACAGTAAGCATTGAGGACCGTAGACATGTTTTTATGCAGTTTGTTGTGGAGAACAATCTTTGGACACAGCATGATGTCATCGGGAGACTAATAAGTGCTCGTATCATTTTGTTGACGTTTGGAAAGATGTCCTCAGGACAGTTATCCAGCACTTCCATGAGTGATGGGAGGCCCTGTCCAGCATCTGCCTTCCGTTTTAGCTGCTGCATGAACACTGTGAGCTCAGCATCACCAATGTCTATGTTATAGTCTTTACTTGCAACCGTTAGTGAGTCTCTGTCTCCGAAAGTATTTGAACCGGGTAAACAGGCAACAGCAGCACTCATGAAGCCATGGGTGTCGTCATGGAAACGACTGTTCAGCTCCCTGATTTGGAGATCGAACACCTCACTCCACAGATGCCTCAGATCTTCATCACTTTTAATGCTGCCACTTTTCCCAAGAGAGCTTGTGATTACGGAGGCAGACAATTTAGCAGGAAGTTTCCTTTCTCGGGAGGCAGTGATGTCCATTTTGTATAGCCTACGTCATGTTTTTCCATCAGGTCATGCGTTAATTTAAGCACTTTCTCAAAATCGTGATTTGTGATGTCTCTGAACACTTAAATTTGATTTCTGTCCCTCAATCAATTAATGCAGTCTGTGACAGATACTGTTTGTGACTGTAGTCCTTTTGTTGCAAAATCGCTCATTTAAATTTTTTTTCCAAATGTTACTAGAAGAAACAAGAACTTTTTTGTTTGCATTTGCTGCAAAAGAGAGTCAGCTTCTAGTTTAGTTAGACCACTGCTGGTTTCAGAATACTCAGCAAATGTTTCTAAGATCGCATCAAGTAGTGTCAGGATCTTGGTGACCGAGCCCGACTTGGAGCCCCACCTTGTGTCCACTGACCGCTCCAACTCCAAGCAATGCCGCGCTGGATTCAACTCCTTTTGAATGCCCATAAATCGTGCATGACGACTACTTCCAGACTGAAGCCAGACTGAACAGAATTCAGTGTTTCAAAGAATGTGTTGACGTGTCTAGATACTTTTGCAACGCTGCTTAAAATGAGATTAAGGCAGTGAGAACAACAGTGTACATACACCGCATGAGGAAAAGTATGTTTAAGGATAGTCTGCACTCCTCCTTTTGCCCCTGAGGCACCGTCAAAACAAAATCCCACACATAACTCAGGGTCCAGGTCAAGTGGCGCTAACACCTGAAGTATTTTCTCTGAAATCACATCAGCCGTCATGTGGCATGTATCCAAAAATCCAATGGCCCTTTCTTTTATAAGTCCTCCATGCAAGTATCAAATGCAAATTGCAACAAGTTCTCTCTTCGAGAGATCTTTACATTCATCTGCAATAATGGCATAATACGTGCCTGGTGTCATTTGTAACTCGCTTCTTATCTTGCACAGCAGCAAGGAAGCAGCCGCTTCAAGTAAATCATTGTGAATATCTGAGCTCATCATCGTCGCATTTTTAGGCAGCTGGTCAAGCCGCGTTTGAATTTCCGTATCATAGTTTGAAAGCAAACGGAACAATTCCAAAAAATTACCCCTGTTTAATGCTTCTTGGCTTTCTCTGTGACCACGCAACGGGATATCTTGCTTGGCACAAAAAAGTACAACATCAAGCACAACTTTAATATGTTCTCGATTTCGTTCCACAAAAGATGTATTTACTCTGTCTCTCATTAGTTGATCAAACACTGTACTTCTGCCATCGGTCTGGTGACTTTGTCTGTAAGCGGCTAGTTTTGTTTGTGAATGCAGGTGTCCTTTACTATCCTGATGCTTCTTACATGCTTGACTTAGATGTTTCCAATCTTTAAATCCATCCGGTGTAAATGTTGCTTCACTTAGCTCAGGGAAGTGCCTGCAGGATTTACAGAAAACTGCATTGCTGGCTGTGCTGTATTCCAACCAGTTGAATCTCTCATTCCATCGCACAGAAAAACATAGTCGTTTTCGTAATATTGTAATAACTGGAAATCGTTGCAATTTTGGCTGCATGGGTGGGTCGTCCATGTCAGACTGGTCTGGTGGTGGAGTTCCAGAATCATTTGACATCGACGCTTTTGGTTCATTAGCAGACGCCCCGTGTTTAATTGATGGCGACGGTGGCCTAGGCTCATTAGCAGGAGATTGAGGCTCATCTGCAGCCACAGGTGGTCCGGTGTTATTAGAGTTGGTTTCTTGCTGCTGTACAATTATATCCAATTTAGGCTTTTTAAAGTACTGACTAATTGATATTTGCTTCGCCATTTTAAAATCAAACTCAAACACACGATTACTACTATTACTTCTTTACGTCGTAAAGCAGGTGGACGTAACTGAAACTGACAAATCATATTTAACTTTTATTTTTGACAAGCATATTTGATAAATTGCATTTAATAATTCTTTATACATTTATAAAGTTTTAATGTGATAAGACAGTTACTATTATTATTTTTATTGTTGTTAATTATTTGGAAAATGACTGATTTCTGATTGGGTGGGCCACAATTCAAAGTGTAGCTTCGCCAATGAACAGAACTGAAATGATATCACGTTTATCAGCAGCACAGCGCATGAGCGAGAATAACGCGATATCTGCCTTTGATCTCAAGGTCAGAACGGTCCATCTTGACTGCTCTTATTTCACTCCTCTCTCTGCAGCCGCTTGCTCTCACCTACACTTCAGGCGAGGCGCATCTCAAACAAGCCTAATAGCTGTCATTGTGTTAAGCCGCATAATGCATTTTTTTAACCGACTTCTGAGGGAAACAGCGTGAAACCTTGCGCGTTCCTTCATATTCTACACCTGTCGATCTAGTTTGCATAATGATCAGTAAAGTGTATTCTAAGATCTGAGGTCTTATATCACTGTATTAGTTCACTGAGGCGCGTTGGGGAATCCTGGAGTGTGACCTATGAGGGCAACCCCAGTATAACAGCACAGCGTCACACATGATACAAAGTTACAGAAACTAAGCAACCGAAATAAAGGCCCCGATAATCAAAACTTCTACTTAGTGCTTGTTCCATTTCTGCAAATCAGTTTTTGTAAATGAGTTACTTGATCCACATATGGCCTTCAACAGCCGCTTGCGCCACCTGCTGGTGAGCGGCTGACAGCAGCTGGAGATCATGCATCGGTGCTCTACTGCTATTCCTGCGGTTCCCGGATGTGCCCCGCTAAATTTTCTGACGAATTTCAACCACTGAATTTGTGGCAGCGAATTTGGAAAGTGAAATAAAATTACCGAAATGTGCCCTTCAAATATTATACATCGTATTTTTAAATAGATTGAATATTTTGGAAGTGAATTCTGGAAGGTGAATCTGAATTATTGAATTTTTAATTATGAAAATGTGTGTGAAATATTTTGAATTTAAATATTCACAGCTTAAATAACCAACTATGTTAAATTGCAGGACCTAAAAATGCAAGCCCTGGAAATACAAGGCATTAAAATGCAAGCACTGTTAATTGCAATGCATCTTTTTTTACGATTTGTGGAATTCAGCATGCTTTATATTTCAAAAAAACTATTGTCATTATTCTGCTTCCATATTAACATCACCTCAGTAACGTTAATATGCCGGACGGCACACGCAGTAACAAATACACCGCATCAACAGATGTGACGGTGTGCTGAAAATGTAAAATGCTCCGACATTCATTTGCCAAACAAGGAAGACAGCAGCTAGGTTAACGTTACAGTTTGTTACATTTAAAGGAGTGGTTTACTGCTTTTTTTCTTTGCTTGATTGTGTTTATGGGGTGCAATATAACATGTCTTCATGTTTCGTTTGTTAAAAAACGCCTTATTTTTCATATAGTTCACCTTTATTGTAAGCCGCTTACTCCTCTGTCATTTGAACGACCGGTTGACTTCCTGATTCTCTGAAACCACTCCCTCAGAAGCAGGCGATGGGCTCAGATTGGTCAGCTGGGCCGGTGTGCTGTGATTGGCTAAACTGCGTACTGCACATTGTCCGGAAACTTTACGCCCATTACCTTCACGAGCGACAGCTGCACGCGCTCCGGTCAAATGTAAATAATGGTGTCAATATTGCCGTATCAGTTTGAGCCAGAATCAGACCCAGAAAGCGGTAATGAAGAGAATCAAGCAGAACTTCCGCAAGCACGGCTCTTACAAACGTTTCTGAATGGAGGTTTGCTGTTGTGATTACATATCATTTTTTGAAGTTTGTACACATTTGTCTTATACACACAAAATAACATCAAACTAACTGGCTACTAACCAAACAGCGCTGGCTTGTGTTTATGTTCTTGATCAAATCGAAAAATTACGTCATAAAGTATACATGGAAAATACATTTACAAAATTAGTACATAATTACAAATTCGGGTCCAAAATATTTGTACGCGTTTTTCATAGACACACGAAATAGCATTTAACTAACTGGCTACTACATTTACATTTATGCATTTAGCAGACGCTTTTATCCAAAGCGATTTACATTGCATTCAAGTTACAGTTTTTACATTTTATCAGCTCTTGCTTTCCCTGGGAATCGAACCCATGATCTTGGCGTTGCTAGCGCCATGCTCTACTATTTGAGCTACAGGAAAGCTACTAAAGTCAGCGTTGGCATTTGTTTACGTCCTTGATAAAACTAAAACATTACGTCTGAAATTATACATGCAAATACATTTAAAATTATGAAATCTTACAGTTTGTGGCCCAACAGCTGCTGCCTCTGGTTTTAAAGTTGGAACTGCTCCATGTTTTAGTAATAGTTTCTGTGTGAATCCGGCATTGAACTCGTGTAGATTCTGGAAGCTGTCTTCCGTAAAATGCGCAGCACAGAGAGCTAAATTAGGATTGTAATTGTCAGGAACATAATCAAACATAAATTTTAACCATTGTTGACGAACTACAGCGTCCGTAGGAAGCCTGAACACAGAAGACCTGACAGCTGGGTGAAAATAACACCGTCTCGACGGCACGGCTACAACTCTCCACTATAACTCTTCCTCTTCGACAAAGCCGCAGAACATGGCCTTGCCCCCTTTTTTGCATGTTCCGGAGGGAGGGGTTGATGGGTTTATTTCGTATGCAACCCGGGAAGTATCTCGTTGTAGTCCCATATGAGTCGTTTTTGTTGGCATTAAACTTCCTGATTTTTAAAAGACGATATCTCCGCTTACGTTGAACTTTCAGCGCAGCAACACACTGTTTAAAATGAAAAAAGTGAAATCGCAGTAAACCACCCCTTTAACAAAATATCATTTACCAAGTGTAAGAACGGTTCCTCAAACCTGAAATCCGACTTTAAAATTATATTTTTACCGAGACTATCTCCGTGAATAATGGCGTCTACTTAAGCACTGTTTTCGCGCCGATAATCGACTGAGCTTCTTGTTCCCACAATGCAAAGGTAATTTAAAAAATATGGAGAAACACTTGTAAAAACCAAATATGGAAAATTCCTTACGGTATATTGTACTGTATTTTTACGGAAGTTTTTTTACAGTGTATAGTCTGTGTTTGTAATAAGGTCACATTCATATTTTCCTGAAATTCATATTCAAACAAAATAAATGCAAACCCAGTACTAATAAAAGTCAAATAATGAAATCTAAAAATAAAGTCAAGGCCAAATTATTCAAACTATTTTACATTATATATTAAATTATAAAATGATGGCTTTTACATGGAGTCTTGGTCATTTTAATTTTTTTTTTCATTACTTATCCACCTAAATAATTTTTAAGTTTAGTTTTTTTTTTTTTTTTTTTTTTTTTTTACGGCTGACACAGGAACTGTCACAGTTCACATGCATTGCCACTTAAGTTTATAATTTGCATTTCTTTTTTAAGTTTGGCCAGTATTTAAATCATTCAGCACTCGTGCGCTCTCCAGAGACGGTGTGACCGTGCACACTCAACAATTGCCCCATTGTAAAAACAAAAATACACAGCATGATCAAACATTTAATTACATATTTAAAAAACAAAACAAAAAAAAGTCTAAAAATTCCTCCCTCCACTGCTCAAAAAAAAAAAAAAAAAAAAAAATTAAAAAAAAAAAATCCTCCCTCCCACAAGAGTCACCTAAGAGGGGATCACCCCATTTTCAAAAATTAAATCCAGGCTCTGAATAAATGCCTGTATTGGAGTATCACTATAAATAATTCTGCATGTTAAAAAGAAGCCTTATATTTATAATTTAGATAAAAACAGAGATAAAAAAAGTCTCTCTAAAACAGAGAGGGACAAGTAATAAAATAACTTGAAATTTTAAACATCTTTTTACATCGTTTATTTTTGCACCAAATTATAAAGAGTAGTATGCATAACTGTATCGATAAGTATCGGTATCAATAAAATGTAAACAATACACATCCCTACACCGGAATCCACCGAGGGGGGCCCCCAAAATAGAGGGTGACACGGGAGTGCATTTTCAAACCTCTCCCGTCCCACTCCCACAAAAAAAAAATCTTGTCCCATCCCAATCCCAAGAAAAAACTGGGGGAAAATCCCGTCCCGTTCCACTCCCGGAAGAATTACTCCCATTCCCTCCCACTCCCATTTTTTTTTTTTTTTTTTATTAATTATTTTTTGGCCGAAATCTGTCAGTTACAGTAAAAATATAGTATAGATCACAGCGTGTCCACCTTGAATAAAAACTGTAATGTAGTTGCTTGTTATTATATTGAACTGAAAGCCAGTTTATGCACAGTGTAGGCTACATTGCACACATAAAATATTATGTAAATCATCCATGCTAACACACACGTTTTCTATTTGATTTTTTTTTTTCATTTGAAAGTAGACATTTCCAGGAAATCCTCATGTCTATAGACAATGAGACAGTAATAAACACAGTTGCAGAAACCAGTGCACTGCTTACGCGGTTGTTGATGCTGTAAGGCTTTGCCATGTAAACCAAAACTTGTGAAGAATAGTAGAAGGCCTTTCTTTCTTTTTCTTTCTTTCTTTCTTTCTTTCTTTCTTTCTTTCTTTCTTTCGTTCTTTCTTTCTTTCTTTCTTTCTTTCTTTCTTTCTTTCTTTCTTTCTCTCTTTTGAGATGCTTACTGATTTCCATTTAGTTATTGATGACTGCTTGGCAGCTTTCAATTTTGAATTTAACTTTTTTTTATATAATGTTACTGTTGTATGTTTTGTAGCAGAAATGTTTCATATCATTTATTTCATTATTTTATTTATTACATTGACATGGATATAAAAAACAATAGCGCAAAAAGTATATTTCTTACAGCACTACTTTATTTTTTTTGAATGCAAACAATTTTTTCAGAATGTAACAGTTGGACTCCTTGTTGCAAAAAACTCAGTATGGGATTTGTTATTGATATTTATGGCCTTATTTACATTATTCATATTTTTTTTTGAAACATGTCAAAAATAAATATAACAGGATAGTAAGAACAGATCTGTCACTTCATTTATCCAGATTCCACCAAGATGGAGGGGGTTGGATGGGGATCGGTGGTGGGCTGGTCTTGAGCACTCCGGCCCTGTTATGTACAGTAGAGTTTCATTTTCTCACAATCTCCATCCATTGTCATTAACTTCCACTCCTGGAAAAAAAAAAAAAAACCCTCCCAGAGGACTTTCTCTCTTTGCATCCTTTGTCTGTTACTGTATTTTATTGTCAGCTGAATAAACCTTTGTCTCATAGACACAACTTGTATTGTTTTTTGTTATATTATAACCTGACACTCCACTCCAAGCGTATTCTTCAGCATTTCTCCTTTTGCTTTGAACAGAATCATACAGGTTTTGAACAACACAAGATTTACGACTGTGGTGTCAAACTAAACATGTTGCAACCTTTTTACAATCCGTGATGTTTCAAAGCAGTCTTCCAGAACATTGTGCCTTAACAGTTTAAATGCATGAAGTGAAAGTGAAACCAAATGAGCATTTCACCATGAAAAGGAAGCTTCTGGGAAAAATAAAACTAATATGCAGAATGTGAAAATGAGCGAGAGATGAAAATACATTTGTCAAAGTAATGCTGCTGTGATTCTGTTTTTTGAAATGACAATAATACGTAAAACTAAGAAGGCAATGACCAATAGCCCTGATGTTATGAGACCTTGCAGTATAAATATGAATTTAGAAATGGATCTAAGGGGTCTAATCAAGCTCTTTTGAAGCAGGAACTGGACAACTGGACACTTAATATGAGCCAGAACAATGATAATCATATCACAATAATCATATCCATCACCTCTTTGAAGAAAGAGAAAATAAACAAATGTAAGTGAATCAGCAAATTTATTTAATTTAGATATCATAGTTATATATAAAAAATAAAAAAAAAAAATAAATAAATATATATATATATATATATATTTTTTTATATATATATATTTTATTTATTTATATTTAATATATATATTTATTTATTTATTTATTTTTTTACTTACTTTGATATCAATGTTAGTATGTATATGTATGTTTGTAACATATACATACACATACATACATATGCATACAGTAATCAATATTTTAAGTGGATCAAAAAAGTTAATCAAAGTTGTCCTAAGACACAAAAACACATTTTGGTTTTAGGTTTTACTTTTACTAGGTTTGACTATTATGTGGAAAAATCATCAAAGTTTAAGATACACATAGCTCAAAAAAAGAAACAAAACACTCCAGAGTCACACCTTCTTTACATGAATCTTTCTTAACTCATTAAAGGCTATCCTTGAAATCTGCTCAGTTAAGTTAGCCTCTGTCTCCATCTGATGGTAATAAATATCAAACAGAGAAAGAACTCAAAACCTGACCTGGAATTGTGCACCCGAATCCTGATTTTAGGATCTGGCTGTCCACACTTCCTTCACAAAGTGTGTCTTCTACATACTGTAAGTATTATAACTTGCACATGTCCAGTCCAGTAATTGAGAAACAAAGGACGTGAGAAACAAAATAAACTAACAACCTTTTCTTTGTTGGATTTCAAGCCACATAGAGACGCATGTTTGTAAAATCACATGCCTTTTTGCTTACTGACGACAAACAAAACATATCCGAATCACCAGATATGTCAAAGAATAGCCTTTTTTTGCAGACTGTATGACAAAAAGCCATTTTTAAATGACGTCCCACAGGAGTTTTCAAATATATTAGTCAAAGGGAATGAAATTGTAGATAAACATGAACATTAAACGAGGAACATGGTGTTTGCAATATTATCTGCAATGAAACTTGATTAGTTGCAGTTTTTTAGTTACATGTACAGTATATTCAATTATGGTTTTTCACCCATGGGTTGATTTAGCGGTGGTATGCTTGTAAAAAAATTATTTTAAATTGTTCTGTAAAAATCATTGAGCATGTTTTATTTATTGTTACTTCCTTCACTTGGTCATTTTTGTCTGGTCTAGTAGCCCTCCCCTATGTACTGATCGCCCTTCAGGCAGCAGGTGGCTCTCCAGTAGTACTCTGACACAGTGACTCTCATTAATTTTGTGGTTTGTGTCAGGAACTACACCGGTCACCACATAAACCGCCTCATCACAGGATTTCAAGTCTTCAACTACAGCTTCCTCGTGTCTCAGCCATGCGTTCTGATTGAAATCTGAATTCTGTGGAGCGGCGTTGGTCAGTGTGGATGTGGCCAGTACCATAGCTTTTATTTCAAATGCACAGCTCAGTATCTCCATCCAGCTCAAGTAATGAGAAACAAAAACAACAATATACCTATGCAAGTTGTGTGAGATAACCCTAAATAAAGCTGCCTTAACTGTTCTTTGTTCTATTAAATTAAAGATCACGTTCAGCTCACCTGCGTTCCTAAACTCAAAATATAAAAGTCTTGTAAATATAACGGAGGTGCGGGTAAACCTCACTCGTCTGATCTCCTCTGATCTCTAGCGACTGATGCCAGAGGCTTTGGTGTTCAGCTGCATCTCATCCTGGAAACATGGGTTTGAATCCTGCTCGCCACGAGTGAGGCGAGAAGAACCGGAGGGGTTACATGAGCAACATGCTGAATTTATCAAAGCCACTAAAATGCAGTCAGAATGTAAAATGCATTATGTAATTCTGCCAAGATACAAAGCTGTTCATTGATTCATTTCTTACTAAACTCCTCACAAAACATTACTGAAAACGAATGTTTTGTGTTGGTGAAAGTGCAGGTACAGACTCCATGTTTGTTGTCATTCTGAAGTTCAGATGGCCACCAACATACAGTACAAGTGTTACGTCTATTTCAACTTTTATTCTTATTTAAATATATTTTACCTTCTGGTGTTGTTCATTTGAGAGTTAAACTTGTGTTGTCTGCAGACAAAAGTGACTGGACACCTGAAAAGAATTTTTTTTTTTTACATTTTGTTTTCCATAAAAATCAATGTAATATATTTTTGTTCCAATTTTTTTTTATTTATTTTTTATTTTTTGTATTCTTAGATCATTTCATGGTACTAATGAATATTTAAGCAATACTTATTATCAATTTTTCCCATTGAAAATAATAAAATTTGTTTTTTTTTTTGTTTTTTTTTTCAAATATTTGTATTATTTTTCAATTATGGCAGTATTTCATGTTAAAATAGAGACAACGCCTTTAAAATCTAGTTTTTGAAATCAGATTAGGAGCAAACAAACAGATTTTGCTCATGTTTTTTCAATCTGTAATACAGAGTGTTGTACACTATGGAATATGTGCTTGGCACAGCTGTCTCTCTGTTCAACTCAAAGCTCGACTGGCGAGATTGATATCTAACTGTTCTAAGATTGTGGGTCAAATGCTTGAACCACGTTTCCATGAGTTGTACAAGAAGAAAATGTTGTTCCTGACAGGTAAAATTATGTCTGATTCTTCCCATATTCTGTATGAGGAATATCAACTTTTGCCATCGAATAGAAGACTGAGAGTACCATATGCCAGATTGAACAGATTAAATAAATCTTTTGTTCATCAGTCAGTAAAATTAATTAATCAGAATAGGGGGTCTAAGTAGGCAGCAAGATTCTTAAGGACGGAAGGTACTTAAACTTTTTGCATTGTATATATATATATATATATATATATATATAAAAAGGTTGCATAGTACATCATTTATGTATGTGTTTTTCTTATTACTTTTTATGTACATGTCTCTCCTTTATATTTACATATACGTATAATGGCCACATATTGGCAGACTTCAGGATGGATTTATATATGCACATAAAATGTATGCAATATAAGCACACAGTGCATACATCTCAAATTAAGGTAATTACTGTATGTTTGAACAGGGTTTGGGAACCCGTATCGATATAAATCATTATCATTATCTCATATGTGCTAATTTGCACCTTTTTTAATGAAAGAGTATCATTTTATAAGGTGACAAATTATTATCACATACAAACATCCATTTATAAAATGTCCGTAGTAAATTGTACAATACATTGTATGTCTATAATAAACCCAAACATAAAAACTGAATATTTTGGGGATTTCAGTTATTGCACAGTTATTAATTAATTCAGTTATTTAAATTATTATATAGTTGTTTAAATTATTATTGTGTTTAATAAACAATGCATATATCTCAAATGAAGGTAGTTACTGTATTTCTGAACATCATTTAGGAACATGTTTTATATAAATTGTTGTGATTATCTCACATGTGTTTCCTCAAGGAAAATAAAATACAAACAGCGGCTTATACTGGTGTGCTGACTGTGCAATGTGACCGTGAATGATGTGACATCATATTGGGGGACCAGGGCCAATGTAAAATGTTGGAAACTCAGAAGCAAAGACCAGGAGACCTTTGGGAATCTTCAGCAGGATTCTCTTCTGAGAACTTGCTGTGTGGTGCTGCAGGGTTAGGGTTATCAGTCACACTACTGTTAATAATAACGAGGACACTATATCCATCTCCAATTGAAAGACATATTGAGGGACCACATCATAAGGGGAAGAAGCAGTATTTATGTGTAGAAGTATCTTTTAGGAATACTGGCTCAAATTGCTAAAATAATTTGGACTTATAATTGGCCAAGACAGATCATTCACTGAAGGCAAATAAAGGATTGTGTCTCAAGAACCTTGTCACTGAAAAATGTAAAAAAACAACAACAAAAAACACACGTTTCAATTACTTGTGTCTGTAGAAAACTCCAGCTGCCCCATGACCCTGTATAGGACAAGCAGTTTAAAAAAAATAATAATAATTTATGGATGAATATGTCTGTAGATGAAATAGCAAATAGTGGTGGCCAGATGCAGTGTTTACATTATTACACAAAACTCTAGGACTATGCAAGTTTCAAGATAACCTTAAATAAAGCTGTCTTACTGTTCTTTAGTATTTAATTAAGCACTCTTTTTAACCCTTGTATGGCATTCGGGTCTGTGGGACCTGTTTTCATTTTTGATCAAAATAAAAATGATTCAATTATTTTTATTTATTTATTTATTTTTTCATAAAACAATGTTATCTAAAATATAATATCACATGACAATAACTGTGATGTCAATGTAAAGTACCGAAAACGTGATTTAGTCTGACAATATCTTCCTCCTACAAATATGGACCAAATTAGACATAAATAAACTATATTTTGCTTTCAGTATTGTATGTTTATTCTGTATCTGTATCACTGTATCACACATTACAGTGAATAACACGATGCTAGAAGTTCAGGGACATGAACTAATGTAACAATCTACAGAGAGTTTTCTATTGCAGTTACAATAGCACTTTCTGTATTGACATAGTATTGAATAATTGTATATTAACATTTGAGATCTAGCACAAAGAACCCACTTAGTTACGGATGTTAAAGCAAAAAGTGGTCCCAAATCTCCACTATCTTGTATGCTGAGCTGCAAGGAAAATATCAATTAAATCAATTACAAAAATGTTTTTTTTAACTAATTAAATGTTTTAGAAAAAGGATGATCCTGAAATCTGCTCTGTTAGTCTCTGTCTCCGTCTGCTGGTGTGAAATCAAGTAATCAAGCAAAGACAACCATCCAATTAACAAAATGCACCCGATTCCTGGTGTTGTCTGGTGTATCTTCTACATCAGTTTCTGCAGTATCAGCGTCACACGAAGCCAACAGACTGGAGTGGAAAAAGAGGACGGAGAATTGGAAATGTTGTCTAGTTTTGACATTTCTACGATGTCTCACTGGAGTTTCAATCACATATTGTAAGAGGAAATATGAGAGAAGAACAAAGTTACACAAGAGGAGCATATAATCTGTGTCAATGAACTGCATCACAGCTAAGGTTTATTCTATCTTATTCTCGCTCGCGTTTTCTATTCAGTTTTTGACAAATTTGGGCTGGAAAAATTGAAATGGGATGTTCAAGTTTGTAAAATATTTTGAGCTTATCCTGAAGTTCTGCTATTGTGAAATTTGTTACTTCGCCACTGTCGTTCGGTCCATAGTAGCCGTGCCCTATGTACTGACTGCCCTTTAGACAGCAGGTGGCGCTCCAGTAATACTTTGACACAGTGACTCTGTTTGGCGGTTTGGTTTGTAAGTCAGGAACTACACCAGTCACCACATAAGCCTCCTTATCACAAGACAATGTCAAGTCTTTAACTACATCTTTCTCATGTGTCAGCCATGCTTTCTGATTGAAATCTGAATTCTGCGGAGCGACGTTGGTCAGTGTGGATGTGGCCAGCATTGACAGATGATTGTTGGTGTGGAGCACAGGATAGAGGTGACCTTTGTTATATTCTTTGTAGTTCTTATAGTCACTATTCAGAGCCTGATTAGTGCCAATATTTTGATTTCGGCCTTTAGGCCGCATACATGGCTCATCCTCTCCATCCAGCTAAAGGGAAGGAGAAACAAAAACAACAAAATACCTCAATGTACCTTCAAAACAGACATTATTTATTGTTATTTCAAATTACTTTTAAGAAGAATGATGCAACTTCTGTGTCTCTAGCAGCTCTGGATGAAATTGCAAAAATAACTTGTATAATAATATAATTGTCACACCCCTGGACTGTTCTGTCGTGTTTTCATTCCCCATGTGCTCTGTGTGACCTAATTTCCACCCTTGTCTGATTGTGTTATTATGTTCAGGTGTGTCCCCCTCATTAGCCTTAATTACGTTCCCTTTATAAGTTCATTCAGTTCTGTCTTTCACTGTCCGATCTCGTCGATGTATGTTTGTGATGCCTTCCCTTGTGTTTGGATTATTAAAGACTGTTGAGCACTATCCTCCTTTGTCGTCATCTCTCCCGCACCAAACCGTGACAATAATATATTAAATAATGACTCAAGTAATAATTTTTAGACAGGTTTCTCAAACATTCCCTCCATTTGCCATTAGTCACGCAGATAGTCCCACAAACTCTTTTTAGGAATCAACCTATGAATGGCGTACTTACATTTGTCCATCCATTAAACACTGAAATATGATGATTTTAATATCCAAAAAACTGCACACTCCACTTTTAATCTTCATCACATAATATGAATTTAAACAATATTTACCTGAGGTTCAATGTACCAGGCGTCACATCTCCCAATATTTGGGCTGCCAAACACATACGCCGAGTAGACGGGGATCTTCCAGGTCGTGCTGTACAAAGTTGCATAAAAATATCTTTTCTGATCGTTGTCATCCCAAAGACACTGACAGATGGGCTTGACCGAAACGCCCGCTGGTGGTGTGAAGTCTGGAGGCTTGCTGTTCAAAAAGAACTCCTTGCATTTACTAAAATTATTATCTGCAATTTCACTCAATGTGAAGAAACATACAGAAGAAAGTAACAGAAGAAAAGCAAGCTGTCTCATGATGAATCTCTGAAATTCTCTGATTGTCTGAAAACAGAAGAGAGTCTGCAGAGAGGAGGTGAACGCTGTCCTTTATACAGTCGAAGGGGACGGACGGGAGTCACGTGATTGTAGTTTACTTTGGTGATTAAATTCTGTGTAAATTTGTCAGAAGGACACGTTCATATTTTTCTGAAATTCAAATATTTAAGGTTCAACAAAAGAAACACAACCCAAACCTTTGTTTGCTATACGCATAAACATGTTCTTTTTAATTGATTTATATTTTATTTACTTTTTTGAAATTTTTTATTTGCTTTTTCATTATTGTTAGACCTTGTACCAGATCATTGGCACACTGAAATAATAAAAGTCAAATAATGAAATTAAAAAATAAAGTCAAGGCCAAATCAGTCAAACTATTTTACATGATATAAATAGTTCTACTGAGTAGAGTAGAAAGTATTTAATTCACAAAGACTACCAGACAAAGCTGTTTTGACGGATCGTTTAGCTAAACACACAGAAACCATCAGCATCAACACATCTCAAATGAAAGTAGGTAATGTATATTTGAACAGCGTTTGGGAACAGGTTTCAGTATAAATCATGACCTCATATGTTTCCGCTGGGAAATGAAGTACAAACAGAGGCTCATACTGATGTTCATCATGTGTGCTGCATGTGTCCTGTGACCGGGGGCCCGGGGCCAATCAGCATCTTATTTACAAATGACACTCTTACATTAAAAGGTGATAAACTATTATCACATATAAATATTATTTGGATGTCTGAAGATCTACGTTTACAACATTTATAAAATACCCATAAAATGTACAATACATTGTATGCCTATAATAAACCCAAACATAAAACAGAATATTTTGGGGATTTAAATTATTGCCCGGTTACTCATTAGTCATTACTGCCCAATAATTATTCAGTTAAAGCCAGTAATATTCACTGGGCTTGGAAACAATATGTTATTATTTTAAATATTGTGCCTTAATGTTGCCATGTTAGATTATATTGTGGAACTCAGCACTTTATAAATCATGCAGCGCTTCAGTGTTTGCTTTACGTGGTGAGAAACTGATTGCCATCTACAAGGAAATGAAACTGCACATGCAATCTTGAGTAAACGCACACACACGCACACGCACGCACACGCACACGCGCACACGCACACGCACACACACACACACACACACACACACACACACAAATATGACACTCAGATGAAGAGTCTTAATTGATGACCTTTTCTTCCCCCATCACTTCTTATTGCATGTATGTTAAAATAAAATAATCCACATAATCAAGGATTATTAGATTTTTTTACTTTTATTTAAGACCTTCCAGTGAGCATAATTTATTCTGCTCTAAAAGTCAATAAAAAATATTAAAATAGTTGATATTACAAGGCTTTGCTATTGTTTAACAAACACCACACATGTTCTCACTGGATGCGTTTCATTGGTAGATTAACAGGTGCAGTGAGCTGAAAATACAACGTTTATTTTCCTGAAGAACAAGTGGTGCAGAGCTAAACAACGAGACAAGACGTCCTCCAGACGCCAGTGACGGGACGGCTCAGTCTGTGACGGTGTGAACACAGACACACTGATGAGTTCTCAAACACGAGTGTATGAGATCATTTATTCATCCTCCTCATCCTCATCATCATCGTCATCGTCGTCATCATCATCATTGGAGTCGTCATCATCATCATCATCCTCCTCCTCCTCTTCATCATCATCATCATCACCAGGGTTGATTCTTCCAGACATCACGTCTTCGATCCAGGTGTCGAGCTCGTCAGCGGTGGGCATGTTCTCTTCATCATCCATCTCCATCCACACGCTGTCAGCCTGAGAATCACACACAGAATACATTCATATGGATTAGCCAGGGAACTGCCACGAGATTGTGTTGGACAAACACACTCAGAATAATCACAAACATCAAAAACCTCCATCCAGCAGAAACAAAAGTTGCTTCTGAAGTACGTGAAGATATCAGACACGGGAGACTCGAGATACATGACTGAGTGAAGGAAATTACTTGGACTCGAGAATAACTTTATAACAACTGTAATTAAATTATTAAGAAATAAATCATCATTAGTTGATAAAACGCAAGCCCCACTGATCAGAGTCTCATGACTATATATATATATATATATATATTAAACATATATTTAAACAATATTTCAAGAATCAACATGATTGCAAATGTCTGTATTGAAATGATACAACGATATTGTAACAAAAACATTTTAGACATAATACTGTGAGTTTTTGCTGTGTTTCTCCAACAAACATAGTTCCAGACAAAGCAAAACGTTTTGCATCTTGGAGCAACACAGCGGTGTTACGTTACTGAACGAGTTTTGAACGAATCAGTTCAGAGATTCAGTCTCCCGTTCATGAACACAGTATTGCTTTGCTCCTGAATGAATCACTGTTTTGAACAAATCAGCTGAATGAATCAATCAATGACTCACTCATGAAGACACTCATTTGCCAACAAGTATTTAACCTCATGCTAAAGACAATTTGTTTTAAGAACTGTTCTTGGTTCTTTGGGGAACCAGGAATAGTTCTTCTATGACACTGCTGTGAAACCCCGTGGAGTTGGAGTTGATCAGTGGCATTAAAGATAAATGATGTGCTCACGTCCTCAACGTCCACCACGCCGATCTGAGGAGACGAGAGGTCGATGCCGAAGGTCTTCTCCCAGTACGGCACCATCTGAGGGGACGCAGGGGTCAAAGGTCAAACCTTGGTTCACATACATGTAAGTGATGCATTGTGAGAAGTTGTATTTGTAAAAGAGCATCCACTCAAACTAAAAACAAAAAGGTAAATAATTTTTTTTTTGTTTGTTTTAATACTTGGAGGTTTTTAGAGCTGATTTGCCCTGCATGCTGATTAAACTCATTCAGTGGTCAACCATCTCCTGCAGAGGGCAGCAGAGTCAAACACACATGATCCTTGTGTTGAAGCTCTGCTGAGCATATAATGTTGTATATGTGATGTAATGCATTGTTTATGTCATTAAATATATTTTAGGTATTATGGAAATATACTGTATATCTACTATATTAACAACAGAAAAAAAAAAAAAGAAAAAAAAAGATGTTCTTGGAGTAATCAAGGTAATGTTTAATGGATACAGTATTATAGAGGTTTGTCATAACCAGTGTTGGGCATGTTACTTTAAAAAAGTAATTAGTTATAGTTACTAGTTACTTCTCACAAATAGTAACTGAGTTACATCATTATAAAAGTAACTAATTACCAGGGAAAGTAACTATTGCGTTACTTTTTTAAAAAAAATGTTCAAATGTCAAATAACTTTGGATGCCCCCAATATTAAATATGTTAAATTAATGAAATGGACACTAAAAAGAATAAATTATTATTATAAAACATTGTACATTAATCTACACTATCTACTGACAATTAGTATCAGTCAGTCAAGCATTATAATATAATATTATGGTAATTTAATATTATATGATGATAGAACTTTAGTAATTATAATAACCAAGTATGAATGCATATTTGTCATCAATATAAAACGCACCGAGGATTAATGAGCTGCTGGGTTCATGAATATTAATCACGTTATCTGCGTTCGCTCGAATTGATTTGCTGAAATCAAAACAGGGACGATAATAGATGAGCGCCAGCCAATGAGATTGTGGTTTGCACATTAGCTCCGCCCACTACAAGAGAACCCGGCTGACGAATTCCAAAAGGAACTCCGTTATTTTGACAGGAAAATACAACAAAGAATATCGTTTACATATAGCGCGTCAATTCTGCATGTTATGAAAGACTCTCTTGCTCTGTATCTTTCTTTGCGTGCGTTTATGTGAGAGAAAGCGACAGCAAGCGAGCAAGCAAGCAAGTTTATGGTACGTCAAATACAGCTGCACTGCGCATCCATTCAGATGAACTGAAAAAATAAATTCTAATAATATATTATAGTAACGCCACTTTTTTTTGTCAGTAACGGTAACGGCGTTGTAACGGGGGAAATAGTAATTCGTTTGATTACTAGTTACTGAAAAAAATAACGCCGTTAGTAACGCCGTTTATTTATAACGCCGTTATTCCCATCACTGGTCATACCAGGGCAAAGTCGTCAGGATCGATCCAGATGATGCTTAAGTCTGGGTTCTCTGTGTTTTCTTGAGCCACTTCCTTCAGGATCTCCAGGAATTCATAACCGTCTGGTAAAAGTCAACATTCGATCATTTGGAGTCACGGATATGAAAGCCCTCAACGACTCTCAAACTCAAACCAGTGTTTACCAGGGTCAGACTCCTCAGCAAAGGCCACAATGTGCTGTCCGTTAATATCATCTTCCTAAAACAGCCACAAATCTCAGAGTTAGTAACAGTCATGACAACTGCTCGAAGTTCCTCATAGCTTTAGTTTTGGATAATGGGTAGAGTTGGTCTTTACCCAGATCTCATACATGCTGTGGGGCTCCAGCTTTCTTAGAGTTGGCCTGAAATAAGAAAAAGCAGAACTGCAGACTTCACTCAAGCATCCTTCTGAGAGGACTTTGAGGAAATGTTGTGATGATTGTATTGTTATTTAGCTGGTTCAGCAGAGTTCACCTGTCGTGCTCCTCGATGAAGCTGACGATGTCGTCCTCCATGTAGGGTTTGCCGGGGATGGTGATGGGTTTGTTCATGAAGGGCTCGAAAAAATCCACTTCGTTCATCTTCAGATTCAATTTCTTAGCAATCTGGAAACATTCAGAAATAACTGAGATAATATGTATAATATTACGATAATAGGATTAGATAATAAACAGGCACAACACCAGCTATAATAGCATTTTATTTTTATTTTTTTTTACTTTACTCAACTTTTTTTTTTTTTTTTTTTTTTTTAATGCACATTTCTTACATTAATTGAACGTGATACCACCTATTGGATATGAATGGTATAGCAACAACACAATAGTAAGAGAGCACAACAATAATGTAGACCAGACACAATAAATACAAAGATCATTAAAGGATTCTTGTTTTTAAAGGCTTCTGATGATTTAAAATAATACAATAAACCTATTTTTCCTGTATCGGACAGTCTTGTGGGCGCTCTAATATGTAGAGTAAAACATATAAATATAAGAGCTTATCACAGGTCTGCCTTTAAAGGGTCATGAACTGAGAAATCAAGATTGCTTTGATCGTTTGACATATAAGAGGCCACTGTGCTACAAAAACATCCTGCACGTTTCAGATTGTTTGATATGTATTATATGAGTTATATATGAGTTCTTCGTGTGTTTTTGACTTCATTGACCGTATGCACGATGCCTTCCTGGTTGTAGATGAGCCAGCTCAGTCATTTCCGGTCAGCTGTACTGTGCTGTAAGTGGAGCATCCTTTGCTCAGTTTCTCTACATAATCCATTCACAATTTGGAGAAAAGTTTTGTTTGTTTAAGTGGACCAAACGTCCACGTATACTGTTTCAGGAATGACAAACACAAATGTTAAATTTACGTGAGGGAATCCGGTAAATCATGCCGCGAGTCACTGCTATGATTGACAGCGATAACAGATCGAAACGTCTGTGCATTACGTGATTCAGACTAAATTCAGACGAACAAAACTACAGCAGCAGCAAGTCTGTGTAGGATAAAACTTAAACTATGTAGTTATTAAAATGAAATATAAACGTTTCAAAATATTGAATGCATTATTTAATTGTTATACCAACTTATTTAATATGTATTTGACTATAGGTATAATTCAGCATTAGGCTGTTGTCTGGCCTTATTTATTTATTTAAATGCCAAGTGACTTTGACTTCCTGCACTTGCTAAATTTGTTATAATATTTATTTTATAACAAATCAAAAAAACGTGAAAAAAAAAAAAAAAAACTAGGCAGCTGCAGCCAGTGATCAATGATTTCTTCATAAAAAGTCTTCGAAGAGACACGTTTTTGCTACATTTCTTCATGTCGTCTTCATGAATGAAAAGTGAACCTTTAATAATGTGGATTTTACAGCACAGAGTTGAGCAATAATAAAGGCTTTAAAATTGTATAAGATTTTAAAAATGTGTTCATGGCTCTGAAGGTAAGATACTGATTATGGAGAATACCACTACGATGTCGTTTCAGAGATTAGACTAACTGCCTAAACAGTTACGATAGTGTTTATTTATCAGCATTTAAATGTACAGTTACGTGTCTAGGTACTTTTCTGGGATTACCAGACATAAAACTGTATGTTAATGCCACTGTCATTATTTACGGTGTTGCAATTACTTTTTTTCTCAGTTTCTGATAAGAATGAGGCAGGAGAGGTTTCTGCGAGAGTCTCTATACAGAGCACATATAAAATGAGCTTCACCGGAAGATTATGAGCTGGCTTATCTTTATCCGGAAGTTCAAAATAGAGCTCCGTGCATATGGTCCATTCACAGCAGCGTCCATCTGTGAAGGATGTTGGCTGTCAATCATATACAACTATTAGCCAATCACAGCAGTGGGCGTAACTTCTGAGTCTACAAAAACCTATTTTTAGTATTATTTAATAGTCATATGTCTCTTTGTGAATGAATGAACGAACAAACAAATTAATTAATTAAACAAATGAGTGAAAGCACTTGCCTTTGGCTCAAATGTGGCAAAGAACTTGATGAAGGGATGAAATTCTTCAGCTGCATCATCGTACTCAATGAAGTCTGAGAAAGAACAGCATTGTCATGATGGAAGCTGCTTGTTACAAGTGAACGAGTGATAAGAATTAATTCAAGAAGTCCAGCATACTAACGTGAAGATTTCACGCTCTTGAAGTAACCCATCAGTTTAATGTCCTCCTCGATGTTGTGGAAGCCTCTGAGCTCTCGGTCATTACTGATGATCTCCACAGGCTCCTCGATCACCTGACAGAAGAAGCGCTCGGTCAGTAATCAGTGATGTTCAGGTGTGAGACGGGTTATGATGATAATCACTCACATCGTAGAGGAACTCCAGCAGCGTGTCGGCCGCCAGCTCTCCATCGTACTCGATGACCTCGTCGTCGGCAAAGATGTAGATGCTGTCCACCTCCAGCAAACCTGACAAAAACAAGCATCTGAACGTTTCAGAGGTGTCTGATGGACTGGCAGACTAAAGATGGACTGGATATTATACGTATAATCATTTGCACAACATCATGTATCCAGAAAGGACTTTCCTGGAACAACATTTTTATCAGCCAATCATAATCCCAACTCTACTCTTAACATCAGAAGACAATGTTTTAATAACAATAATGTTGTTCTAGTATCAAAAAATACAGAACAAGAACATGTCATGAAGCAATAGATCACTCGAAAATCATTTGCGTATTCATGACTTCAACATCTTAAATTTCAGTCTGTTCCTCAAACAAAGTTACACTTAAAAAAAAAACATTTTTTGAAGCTATACATAAAGATGATTGGAATATGTTTTTACTGTGTTTCTTTGTTATCATTTATGAAATTTACAATCGATTTCTAAGTGAAAATCATTTCAAAGCAAATCCTAATCCCATTTTTTTTTTTTTCAGTGTATTGCAAGTTTTCAGAAAACTGCACAAGTTGCATTAATTAGTGTTACAGTAGAGGTACCACTTTACAATACGGTCACATTAATTAACTAACACTGTGTTAAAGTATTAATCTTTGTTAATATTAGTTAATAAAATTACAGATGTTCATAGCTAGTTCATAGTTATATTGTCCTTTTTTTTAGAGCTGGTCATTGTATGCTTTCGTTATAGAGCAACATGGATGTTCTACTAAATATGCATAAAAGCATCCAGGTTTGGAACAACTGAATAAATGAGCGAATAAATGATGACCGAATTTTCGTCTTTGAGTCAAAGTAAACCCGACACCGTGATTTTCAGTGTATATAAGCTATGATGAAACACAAGACAGTGTAAGAACATACAATAACAGCTAATGCTTTTGCTACAGAGAAAAATTCAGTTCAGTTACAAAGCATTAACTTTCATTTGCTGTTCACCAGCAATGTATACTTCAACACACTGATGGCTATCGGAAAGTGAAGGTAAGAATTGTATTACAGGCAGAAAATGGAAGATAATTGATCTTAGAGGCATTCATATTACCCAGCTTCTTAGCAACAGCTCGGTCTTTCTTTGAATCCACCAGGCCGAATCCAATGTCCTCATCATCAAGATCATCAAGCACCTGGGCAGCAAGCTGCAGGAATAAGAAAGAGTTTATTGTATTGTATGCAAGTCTAATTCAGAGTGTGTCAGAGCTAAACAAACAGCGCATCGATGCAGAGCGTTCAGTCGTTTAATAGCTGTGTTGGGCCATTCAGTAAAACAGCCATAATGCAGCCATAAAACACACTGACTCAATGAGGCAAAGACACCTCTCTCTCGTACTGTATACTCAAAGCCAAACGAGACACAAGGCCGTCAAAGCAAATGCCAGAAGTGCTGCCTTTGCACTTTCTAAATCTGTGTGAAATAGGAGCTGAAGATAGACAAGAGATCTGACCAATGCGGGGTCTGATCGGGCACGTCAAAGACTGGACACATGGACACAGGTGCAAACATATGGTTACTGTATGTATGCTGTCGCTTGGGTCAGCTGTATACATACACATACAGACACGCCAATGCACACGGACATCAGCAAAACATATACACATGCCTTCATACATTCATTTTCCACGTATGCACACATGCTTGAAATAAAAGCATATGTAAACCTAACAGCAACATTCAACACATTAAATACATGTAGAAGAATATCATACATAGTCATTTACCTTCAAGTTTCTAATGCACTGAAACTTCCTTTAGATTCCACCTTACCAAAGCACCTTTTTGACTTCACATATCGCAGAACCATTACATATCGCAACTGAATTGCTCACACCCTCACATTTGTAGATAAATGAAGGGTTCAAAAAAATCAATACACATTTACTCACCATCATGTCATCTATAGCCCATATTACATTTGAGTGAAATAAAAGAATAACAGAGTGAAAAAGAAGTGTGCTTAATTGTATTTTATGTGCACGTTTTAGTGCACATCAAATTTTTAAATATATATATTTTTTAAAAACTGTACTTGCAGATAATATAATATTAAATAAATAAAAGGCCACTTAAGTGACTTAAAGAAAGACATTTTCATGAGTGAACACACTTAAGTGCACTTTGGAATAGTCAAATTAAAAGTTTTACTTTAAAGTACATTTTAAATCATTGTTTCACATCTTTTGCCATTTTTTAAAGTACACTTATTTTGATGTGTTGACTAAGTTCTCGACTATCATTTTAACTCTAGTGTGTTATTCAATGTTACATTAATATATGCAGTTAATATATTTTAAATGCACTGAATTGCATCTTCATTACAAATTGTATATATTATATTATATATATATATATCAAAAATGACATATGCAATTATGAAATGACATAAATATGTACTTAAGTCCTACTTAAGTGGGTCATAAATAATAAATTGCATTTATAATAAATTGAAATAATATTCATGCATTTTCATTTAATTGCAATAAACATGCAGTTAAAAATGTGAAAACATTACATTCAGTTCACACTATATAGTATAAAAAATAATATTCACGTAATAAGTACTCTTTTTAAAATTATGCTAAAGTGTACTTCTTTTTGACAAAAGGGACCCAGGCTCTCACGATTCAGAAAAGTAGTATATATGATTGATGTGATAAGACTAAAGTATTCTTTAGTCATACAATAACAAGTTGTTATTCTCAGAAAATCTTACATCATGCACATATTTAAACTTGATGCATGACAAGAATGTTGTCAATGTGGACAGATGCCACTGGTTTCGACTAACAAGAGGGTGAGTAAATGATGGTGGCATTTTCATGTTCGGGTGAAACAGTTCTTGAACATCCCTGACTGTAACAAATCAGCACACAAACGTCAAAGTCACGTCACTCACATCAAAACACTTCAGCTTCATTCCGCCATTTCTCTACGTTAGAGTTTGTCAACATCCATCTGAACGTTTAACACAGCCTGCTCATGATGTAGATGCTGGGACAAATTCTGCTCCTCTCGAGGGTGAGCGTCGCATTCAAGAACAAGCCAATAAGCGGACAGACGGGTTAATGGCAGCGGCTGGTCACTCGTTGTCTCGGCCTCACAGGAAGTGCTATCCTGTAGAAACTCACTGCGACAGCTCTCACCGGCCACATCCAACACGTCTGAAGGAGCATCATTCATTCTCTCCATGGGTCTTACAAACCGCTCATAAGTCATAAAAGGGCTTTAGAGTGGACAGTGAGCAGCCCTAGTGAGGGGGGAAGGATGCTGTTCAGATATTTTGGATGAAGCTTTAGTGATAAGCCAGACTTGAGAAACACAGAGGAAGAAAGAGAGAACAGAACAAAACACAAGTCATTCGAGGACCTGAACATACCTGGTACGTCAGGGCGGCGGGGCTTGTTAGCAACTGCAGAGAAAGGTCAGGTGACTTTAGAGTTGAGCATGAAATAACCAACACAGCATAAAATATAACTACTTGCTGCTAGTCACAGTTATGTCAAATGGTAATGCACAGTAATTCCACAACTGCAGGTTGCGTACCTCTGCGCACTTTTTGTGCGACACCGTTTTACGTACCTTGTTGCACGTTTCGCCGCAGTTTCAAATAGAAATGTCCACTGAGTGGCGCTAAAACACAGGTTCAATATGTGAAACCTGGCACGTTTTTATTGCGTAGATATTGGTACATATTGCTGTTTTTTTATTACGTTGCTTCAGGTACGTATTGCGGCGGTTCAGAATTCAAATATCCGGGGACTGTCGCTAAAAGTTAATGCTCTATCGTGTTGGAAATATGCCCTACACCAAATCCAGCCCTAAACCTACCCGATAGTGTAGACAAATGCAAAACTGATATAAAAACGTATTAGCTGAAGCAACCGTGCCATTTGAACTTTCTTTTACACAGATTTTAACTGCTTTGTCGAACCGTAGTTACACGGTATTCGAACCGGTGCTTCTCGTCTCGTAAGTCCGTCTCCGTACTCTGTGAGCTACCGAACAAACTTATCATCTATGAAAACCCATAGATATGAAGCTGGATATGTGCGATGCTAATGTTCAAAAGCATCAGTTTTCAAATCTCCACGCATATTAATATTGTTTTGAAGTCATAGCATGATATCCTTCAAGTAATTGTGCGTAAATTATGCTTTATTAATCACAACTCTGTAAATTTGTGTGAAAGTATTCATTTATTTTATAAACTGCAGTGATATGTACTTATTGGTACGTATTTCATGTCACACTAAAAAGTGCACCCAGGTACGTAAATGCCATGAGACCAGGGGCACGTTCAGGCTCACACCGGTGCCCAATGTTTTGCTACGGTTTCCGGGTTGAACGACATGTTTCCTGGAAACGGTGTGCAACAGGGTTTGAGATACGTTTTCTCTTGTTTGGTGGGTGTGTCGAAAATGTCAGCCCAAACAGCAGCAACTTGTATATAAACCACGCGGTATTAAAGAGACAGCTCGCACAATGGGTCCAAGTGAAGTCATTTAATATCTGTCCGCTGCAGCTCAGTATACACAACAATTGAAGATATATGACGGAGACAGTCCATGCAAACCCTTTTAAACAAACAACAATGTTTTAAAATGGATATGATATTTAACTGGGAGCCAGTGGAGAGAGACCAACACTGTTGAAATATGTTCCCTCTTCCTTGTCCCAGTTAACAATCTAGTGGCAGCATTTTGAACAAGTTGAATATGTGACAATATAGACAATGCACAATACTAGGTTATGAGCTCAAAACACTTTTACCATAGTGCATGATTTGTAAACTAATGCATTTAGCATAAGCAGCTCTATACGTTTGGCTTTCCCGACATAGCAATCTTGCTCAGGAGAGCACCCGGTATAGCATAGCACCTGTGCTTGAGTGTGAGTCCGGTCAAACACGATGCTTGTAAAAGCAAGTTAAAATGACATGGTGCTTCAGCATTTATCTCATGTGTTTTTATCTCATGTTTCTTATTAGTCAGGTTTGGTTTGATTGAGTTTAGTGTGGGTGGGACACTATTTTTTAAATGTTTAAAGTTTCATTTTCAAACTGCCATGATACATGCAACAACTAGTGTAATAAAACATCACCAGTTTCACATTCATCTGTTTTAGATAAAACTGGGAAAAATATCAAACTGTTCACTATTCACAATTAATATAACTTCCTCCGCCCCCGCCCCCCCAATCCTTCAAATGTGTTTAAAGGCAATTAAATAATAAAACTATTAAACATTTTTTTTTAGATCCTGTTTTTTTTTGTTGTTGTTGTTGTTGTTTTTACAAGCATTGCTCTGTATTTGTAGCACCAGACAGTTAATTTGAAGTGTTTAGCTGTGAGAAGGTGACAGCTGAAATGTGAAATGACTCAGCTATGATTCATATTTGACAGCATGTGTTCAGACAGAGACAGAAGCTTAGAAACCGAGAAAAAAAAAGGCATTTCTTTAAACACCAGAATCATTTTTGACACAATTGTGGATGTGTTGTATGAAAAGACTGAAAGGTCAAATTCAAATGACTGTGCTTTAAATGGTAAAGAGAAACTGAATTGCCCAAAGGACTAATTTTCCCATCAAAATGTTTTATTCCTTTTATCCCATGATGTTGAACATGACCGGGGAGGTCTGACTTTCACTTTACAAGCTAATGGGTTCAGGAAATAATAATAAAAAAATATATAAATAAAAAAAATAAAACAATGAGGAAAATGTTTCTCTATATATCTAAATCTGTACCAGAGAAGGTCAATTCCATATTTGACCTTCAGGTTCAAAGGTCATTTCATAAAAGCAACTTTAATAAGTAACTTTTCTTTTTTTTCTTTTTTTTACAAAAAATATTTTTTTAATCACACAGGTTTGGAAAGTCATGAAGATTAGTAAATGACACAACTGAGAAGTGCTACTCAACTAGTTATGTTCCCCTTCAGGAACTCACGCTGTGTCGAAGAACGCTTTAGGAATGCTTCTGCGTGACCACGCTCTGAAACGTGTGTAATCTGTCCAATGGAATCATGTGACGAATGATGTAGCGACTAGGAAACATAAAAGCACACGCGTTGAAGACAGCGGTAGTGTCTGGAGAGTGAAGGAAGCGCTCTCTGTGTGCATTATCTATTTACTGTTGTATGTCTTTGAATCAAAGTATAATAGCAAGCAAAGATAAGAAGGTGGACAAGCAGGCATTCATACTGTTTGTGTCACTTGTTTGGGAGCAGTCCATCCAGTTTGAGGAGCTGTTGGAGGTAGTGACTCAAGCAGTGGCCAAGCTAAACATCGATTGGCCACTAGAGGAGCAGGAAGAGCATCCTAAGAGCAAATTAGATGAATGCTTCCTGCGCTCGCAGCCACTGCCTCCACGCCGGGGCCTGCCCTTCTTTCCCAATCTGCACACTGAGGTGCCCAGATCGTGGAATAAGCCATTATCTGCCCGCCTCTTCAGTCCAAATCTCACTCACTACTGTAATAGCACTGAAAGAGTGCGTTTATGGGGTGAGCCCCTGGGTTGAAGATACGCTTGTGAACTATCTTTGTACCGGCTGTGCATCGTCCGTCAAGGCCCCCGGCATTACCAACCAAGCCGCTTCGGACTTCTTCGGCATTAGTGGGTAAGGCATACACAGCGGTGGTCAGGCTGGTGCTTGCTTGCACACCATAGCGGTGCTGCAGGCATACCAGGCTGACCTGCTTAAAGAGATGGATGAGAGAGAAGAAATTAAAAACGGCGACATTACAGAACTGCGTAGGGCCGCAGATTTGTCCACCAAGGAGACTGCCGGAGCAATTGGGTGGTCTATGGCAGCACTGGTGGTATCACGCTTTGGTGAAACAAAATACCGATGGAGATCAGAAAAACAGTCTCTAATATGATAAATCCAACAGATAAGGCAAGGAAACCAACTTAACACAGACACAGAATGGACCAAGACTAAGGGAGAACTGAGGGCTTATAAGCATGAACCAAACATAAGGAACTAATGAGATGATTAACAGAAAACAGGAGAACTGAATAACATAATCAGGCAACTCAGGAAAACTAGGTCACAACAGAGAGAACAGAAAATAAGGCATACATGTAACAGTTTGCCCCCTCCGTAACAGGTGCATCCCTGTGCTGTATCAAATCCAACTGAGGTGGGAGGGTGGGGGCTCTGGTGGAGGGCATGGAGCAGGAGAGATGCAGGAATAAAAAGAGTCCAAAAGAGTCCATTGGGAGTAGAAGGTGGGAGGAGCCAGGAGCAGGAGGAGCCAGATGTTGGTCAAGAGACCAGCCAAGACAAGGCCCCAAGGTGAAGTCGAGGGAGGATCCATGGTGACACAGAGGATCCGAAGGGCCAAGGTGGAGCTGAAGGCTCAGGTGACCGAGGCGGAGGTGGGGATCCGGAAAGCCGCAGCAGAGCCGGAGCAACTGAGCACAAAGGTGGAGCCGGAGGAAAGGAGGAGCCTGACAGAGCCAGAGGGATGGACTGACGAGGTGAAACTGGAGGAGTGGAGTCCAAAGGTGGCGGATGGTCGACGACTGACCGAGGTGGAGCCTGAGGGACGAGGCACCCCGTTGGAACTGGTGGACTGAGGGGCCACGGTGGAGACGAGGGAGCAAGGAGCCAAAGCTTAAGAGTCACAGGGAGCTTAGGAGACACAGGAGAGCTGGACAGAACCAGCGGAGACTCATGAGACATAGGAAATAATTGAGCTTCAGAGGAACTGGGAACAAACTCTCCAAACCAGTCAATCAAATCCTGAAAAATGTCCATAAAACGAAAGCATGTGCGACTCTTTCAAGATCTTTGGGGGACAGAAAAGACTTTAGTCTAGATAGAAGTTTCAGATGAAAAAGCTTGGCCCAACTAACTGGCCCAAGTCTATTGACAAAGTATTAGCAAAACATATACAAAACTATCAAAGCTGCTCATCTACACATAAAAGGTGCTTAAAAGCTCAAATGTTCATTAATAAAAGGTCAAATCTATAGTTAGCTGACCTCTAATTGTTAGCCTCTATAGCTAGTTAACGGTTGTGATGCTAACAGTCTTTTTGAAGACACTAAACCATTCTTGTAAAGTAAAGATTCAACAGAAACATGTCAGTTGCATGTAAGAAAGTGTCAGGAACGATTGTATGTATTATTTTTTGTAACTTTAGGGACTAAACTTACCTGAAAGCAGTGAAAACAGCAGAGAGACAGCCTCTCGCTACTTGTCAGCTGAGTGAGTTGACACCGTTACCATGGTAACCTTTGAATGCTCAACGCGCGCGCCCATTGGCCCTGTCCACACGAACGTGATTATTTTCAAAACAGCAGCTTTTTCTATGCGGTTTGGCCGTTCGTCCTCACGCAAACGCTGCACCAGGTCACTGAAACCGAACATTTTGAAAACTCCTGCCAGGGTGAAGTTTTTCAAAAACTCTGGTTGCAGTGTTATCATGTAGACAGCAAAACCGGAGTTTTTGGCTTGTGACGTCGGAGCCTGCGCTGTTATCTCCGCCTACTGGAAACTTATTCAGGCTTCTGACTGGCCAACATGGCCTAAAACACGTCAAAGTTATGCATTTACATAAATAGTCAATAAAATGTCCTGAAACTTCATCATGTATTGTTTAATAGGCTTACATCAAACTGTAAATTGAATGAGAATATGAAAGCAGTGAATGCAAAACATTGCTTGATGTCAGTTGTATATAAATAAAACAACAGGATATACTATTCTATATAATATCCTTTCATATATTATCATATGAGGCATGAATATAATTTCACATGTAAACACATAATTAAACACAACATGAGCTTTATGTTATGCATTTTCAAAATATATTTCAATATATTTAACAGTGTTTCACATGTATGTGAATATATTAGCTTTCTATATGGGAAAACTTTGGGATTTTAGCCAAAAATATTTGAAATGGATTTTAAATGTGGGTCAAGATCGGCAATACTTGTGTGGCCCATCTACATTTGACATCTGGCCCATGTCTTGTGTGCCGTCTTAAACCCGGTACCACTTCTGCCAAACCCGGGCCAAACATGCTGTATGCCAGTGTCGGATGAATGCCAGCTGTGCCAGTCAGATGCATGCCAAATCTGGGCCAAATTTGTTTGCTGACTGGGAAGAGTCCAGAGTAATTCCCAGACCTTTCACAGTTGTTGTTTTTTTGTTTTTTGTTTTTGTTTTTTTTCCATACAGAGGGCCTAAACACAATTGCTTCAGTTTTACTCGCATTAAGGTGCAGAAAATTTGAGGATATCCAGGATCATATATCATTTAGACAAGCAAGCAAGGTTTCTAAGCCTTTCTTGTCAGTGTGCTTAAATAGATTTGAGTGTCATCTGCACACAAGTGAAAAGACACTCCATGCCTTCAAAGAATCAAACCTGGAGGTAACATATATAATGCAAAGAGTTGGGGACAAAATGGATCCTTGAGGAACACCACAGGTTCGAGGAGCTATGGATGAGACAGTTAGAAAAGATTTAAACCAACTGAGGACACTTCAGGTCGGACCAGGTGTTCGTCTGCTACAGTCCGTATAAGAAGGGATTTCCTGAAAACAAGCAGACCCTAAGCAAGTGGCTAGTGGATGCCATCACTACATCCTATGAGTTCTCTGATCTCCCCTCGCTGCGACTCGTTGCCATACTTCCTGCCGCCCTTTCTTTGAATTTCTATGAATTCCAATTAAATCCTTACATTCACATTTGAATTGCAGTTTTGCATCCTGTTTGCATCGTCAATTTTCAGTTCAATTTCAAGAACTGCATTGGAATTTAAAACAAAAAAACAAAACAATCAATTACATATAAAATTGATACATTCAATCCTGGTTAACTTAGCATTTACAGCGTATTTTTTAACACCTAATCTAAAGATGCAAACAAAACATAAGGATTGGACAGCTGTTGTGACACTGTTCACACTTACTCAAATGAACTGCACTAGAGCAATCGCTCCAGAGTTAATTTTAATAGAACAGACCTGCCATTAACTGGCTGCTGAGAGTCAAAGTGAGCAGCCACTGTCTGTCATTTCTTCTGTTGCGATACATTTACAGTGCATCTTTCTCCCTGAGGACGAATCTCAAGACCCTGTGAACACGTTCTTGGGGTTTCATGAGTGTCGTGGATTGGGCTGGTGGTTCAGTGAGTGACTGAGTTCGCTCTGATCACTCACCTCTGACTCATCACCGCTGAGCTCACTAAACGGCAGCGTCTGTTTCTGTCCCCTCCACACATAAAATCATCCAGAGAGAGGACTTCCAAAGCAGCACAACCCGACTGCAGCTCGCTGGTTAACAGCGATAAAAAAGAGTGATGATAGACGCCAAAAGGCCAACAAAAAAGAATGATGCTTTTAATCTGATGGACCCAAAATTTAGGATCAACATTTCGGTGAACATTTGCCGTTTGAATTCGCTTGGGAAATATGAAACGGCTATGATTACAGAGCAAGACATATTACAATCATAACTACAATCCTGAAGGCACCGAGACAATATCTAATGAAACTCGAAGCATTCAGTGCTCAATCATTTTCACGTTCAGTTTATTCTCCTCTGCCACTCAGCAATGCCCTTGTTTTGCATGATTACCACATTATCATACCAGATGGTTCTATTCATACATTTCCTTCCAGTGATTCATTGTTTTGAAATTCAAAATTGGTTCAAGTGTGAAGAAGGCAAGGAAATGCAAGGTTATTTAGCAAATTTCATACAAAGTGGAAATTCAATAAGCTTAAATAAATAAATGCATGAAACATTTCATAGTTAATATAACAAATACAAATACAAGAAGTAAAAACTGAAAAAAGGAAAATTTTATAATGAAAATAAGATTACAATTAAAGTGAAATGTTTCTACAACAAATTCTACAACAAACTGAATATGAAGGACGTAAAAAGGAAAAAAAAAATCTGACATTTTTTTTCTTATGATTGTGAATTTATATTTCACAATTTGGACTTTGTTTTCCAAAAATTGTGAGTTTATGTCTTCAATTCAGACTTTTTTTTTCCATCTCAGAAATCTTTTCTCATAGTTTATATATTGAAAACAATAACTCACAATCGCAGGACAAAAGTCAAAAGTGCAAAATACGAACTCACAATTGTGAGAAAAAAGATATTAAAAGTTTAGTTTGAGACACCTTGCAAATGAGATTCTCTGAGACACTTTTGTTTTGTTTCAGACAGTTATTGTTTTATTAAACTACATTTATTTTCTCTTATGCTGTGCATCCAGCTGCTTTTGTTACATATTGATGTCGTCAGTCTGACATGTCAGTTCCTCACCAGAATGAGCTGCATTGTACTTTAATGCTATGAGAGCAGCTGCGGATGGCAGTGGATCTCAGATATTCTGTGCGGCCCTGAGTTCCTTTCTGCACCAAAGCAGGACTGGAGTCTGTGTGAGAGATGCAAGTGCTCTTAAGAGTGTGATTCAGCTGGAATATGAACTCATAAAGAACGCGGAGCGCTCAGGCTTCTCATTTCACTGCGCAAGGCTCGCTCTCCACAGCAATGATGGGAAACACACAGAGAAAGATAATGAAGCATCTGAAGCGGCGCTTCGTAAGTGATTACTCATTCATAAAGCCTCGATGGAGTCGAGATGCATCCAGTTCATTCGGTTTACGGCTGAATATGAAGACTCACATGCAGATGTGAACAGGAATTATACCGGCGGGTAAGAGCATGAGGTTAAAAGAAAATCTGTGACATAATTGACAGGGGAATTATGTAATTGTCTAAAAATATACTCTTAAAGATACAGCATCATCTCACAAGTGTATATAATGAAAACTATCATTTAGATTGTATTATAGATTTATATATTTTTATTATAGATTATTTATATTTCACTTCTGGCGTTAAACATTTTAAATTTAACTAGCTTCATGACTGCATCCGACCAAAAAGAAAACAAGAGAAAAAAAAAAAAAAAATCCATCCCTTTAAGTCGTTTCAGAGCCCTTCATAAATATCAAAATGAAGGCCTATATTAAATATTGTTAAAAGGCTGCACAATATTAAGACATGAATCCCCTTGTGCCAAAACTAGAACAAACGAGGAACAAAACAGCCATGATTGTCTGATATGAGATATAGTTGTGAAAGGCTGCATTTGTGTCTGGGAAACAGCCTGTGGCGTGAGCCTGTATTTTCCACATTAATAAGTCATATGTGCCATGAAACACACAAAGATTATTATGTAAGACTCCACCGGGCGGCCCTGAAAAATGCACACGGCTAGTCTATATATGTGAAGTACAAGAGAACAACACGACGGGTTCAGACCATGAATGATGGATGATTTATCAAGTTCAAGGAAAAAGTACAGTACGATTAGGATTTACCTGGATTTCTGCAAATGTTAATTCTGATCTAAACCATCTGCCTCGCAACAACAGATAAACACAGTCTGCTTCAACAAACAGACCTAGCATAGAAATGATTAGACGTTCTCTTGTCTTTATGGCCCACCTTCACCAAACCACAGCAATAGTTCAACCACAAACACAGCCAATGACATCAAACCTCACTGTGCGACGATGTCAATAAATAGCAAGAACCAATGATGCTGATATATTGCATATTTGATTTAGGGTGTATACTTGAGTTGGTCAATGATTTGATTGATTCGAGATTGAATAAACACTTAAATGTTGCTCAGTCTTTCTTTCAGAATGAATGTATCAGTTCAGAGGACTTGAATTACATCGCTGGAGCTGGGCAGACTATTTACTATTTACTACAAACAAACAAAACAAACAAAATATCTTCAAATAACTTTTTTTTTTGTTCTACAGAAGCAATAAAATCATACTAGTTTGGAATGGCTATTTTTTGTAAGAACTGTCCATTTAAGCTCAACAGCTTAAGACCATTTATAACATTATATTGATTATCACAGGGAAACAAATCCTTCTAATTAATCCATTCTTTTCTTTAAATCAATCAATCAATCAATCAATCAATCAAGCCAGATATGTAAAGTTCATATTTTTAAGGCATTTGTGTGTTATTTAAGCTGTAAAGTTGTTCAAATTGACAAGTGCTTTTCCAGTTACTCAAACGCTGTGAATTGAAGGTATGCGGTGAGTTTTTACCATCTCATTGAAATCTAAGAAATATTAAAATCATGGCTGTGAGCAAAGCACTCTAGAAACTTTGAAGGTCAGTCTGTGTCTTCAAAGACAGTTCAGCTTTGTGAAGGAAATACAGGAGGTAGAAAGCAGGTCTGATAACTTTCGATTACAAAAACCGAGGTTATTTTCTAAAATGAACAGTGAGAATTTACATTTTCTGTCAGAATGAATGTTTGTTTTATAAGCGTCCTCTGACTTTGAACTCACGCTATTGAAGCTTATAATGTCCGAAAAGCTTTAAGTCTTTGTGTATCAGAAGGAATAGTAGGTTCACGTTTATGCATTTAACAGATGCTTCTAGTGACTTAGAAAAGAGGAACAAAGAGCAAAGAACCAACTCTTACATGTCCAAATTATAATGTCCAGAATTCTTGCTGATTTCTGGCTGAATTGACGATGACAGTTTATAATGTGAGTCCAGCTCTTGCAGTCGCTGAAATGACTGAAATGATGATTTTGACTGTGGTTTGGCTGAACTTCTCTGCATTAACTCAGTGAACCAAACCAGTCACTGAATTTTTCACAAGGCACTTTGCTCTGCTAAATTTAAAAGTCATTTTCTTACATGAATAAGAGATATGAATACATCCCGCCGTTATTCATAGAGCAGGTTAATCACTAATAATAATCACACACTGGGGATGATTCACTTCTTTTGAACAGTCCTCATCTAAAACCTCACCAGATCATTTCAACTCAGCTGAGATTCACCCATCGTAATGACAATTACAGGTACAATCACAACAACGTGGAATAAAACCTTATTAGATATTATTAATAAAGTTTATTGGTTTTTGTCCATTTTATCCCATAAAAATGGTTGTTTTTGTATTTTTACTTCATGATGTGCAAGTGTTGCCATGCTGTGCTGAATATTTCAAATGCACTAAATGTGCCGCACCATTTTGCTGATTATGTAACAAGAACAACAAGTTTTGTTATTGGCAGACTCAAATAAAATCTGTCTAACATGATAAATAATGCATTTGTGGATCAGAACACAGTGTAGTTCTGGGCTACAAATAAAAAGAAACCACAGCGCACTTAAAACTCTCTTCCACAGCTGAACACTTTGTATTTTACAGTGAGTTTTTGACGAGGTGTTTGTTTATTGTCTCTAGCAGCACTATCAATGGCCAGATCCACTAGATGGCACACTTTCAGCTTAAACGCAAACAAAGTTTGGCTTGAATTGATGGCATATGGGCAAAGACAGTGAAAATGAAGCAAAAACTTGGTAAGTGAGGACAAGAAGAAAGAATCCAAAACTTGCAAGGACAGAACGAGCAACAGAAGGACAGAGCGGCTGAATGTGAGAACATTGGTCATACTGGCTAAAATTAGCCGCTAACAGACAGACCCCAAGATAGCAGCAGCTATTCTAGCAGTGAATTTAGAAGGTCCGGATATTGCTGATGCATAGCCGTCCCTGGACCATGGGGTTGTAATTGTCATGGTCAAGAAGAAGTATTCAGTAGTGGAAGGTAAACATTAAGACATTTAAATGCATTTAAAAACATTAGCATTGAAATGCATCATAATGTTTCAGTGTTTATGAAGGAATGAGTTTTGAGGGATGGAATTAAAAAATGATAAACATAATGAATTAAGGGAACTAACGTGGTAACATGCAGGCTATGATCAATCCAAGAAAGTATAAACAATTCCTGGAGAGAGATGCATTATCATTCACATCCCAGTGGGACTGCTGATCATTGCCCAGATAGCACAGCACACATATGATGTCTGTTGAAGATCACTTGATCTGGAAAGCATCTGCCAGACGTCTGTAATATGTCACTTTTACATATATTCTAAATCATAAACATCAGAAGGACATCTAATAGACATCTAATTGACATTTGAGAGGAAATTTCCTATAGATGTATTGCAGATGAGCAAATACTCTAAAAAAAAAAAAAAAACTTCCAGATGTAAAAGCAGATGTCAAATAGATGTCTCCGTGATGTATGTGTGCTATCAGTGTAATCACTAATTAACTAACAAGATTCATAACGACTCAACTAATGAAGATCCTGATCTACGAGATCAAAGATGGTGGACAGGACACATACCAATCTATTTCCAAACTTTGAACAACCTCCAAAAATAATCTGTCACTGGTAAAACATCTGCTATAATATAATGAAATACAGTACTGATGATTTATATGTAGTTTAATTTGGCAAAACCCTTGTGAAAAAGAAGTACACTTTAGCACACTCTAAAATAATATACTTTAACAGAACATACTTAAGTGTGAACAGAATGTGATGTTTTCAGACACTTCATTTGATGCTAACGTTAATACATGTACTGTATATTATTATTATTATTATTATTATTAAATGAATTGCATAATAGTTGAATTTTATATTAAATGCAATTAGTCTGAACTTTAGAGTGCTTTTTGACCCACTTAAGTAGGATTTAAGTACATATTTTTACTATTATTTCTATTGTCTTTAAAATTATGGTTAAAGTAATGCTGAATGTACTGAAAAGCATTTATGGTAAATTAAAACATACTTCAATGCCATTTCAATTAAAACTAGTATGTAATTTATATATTTTAAAAGTGTACTTAAGTGTGTGGGTATAGTTAAACGTGTATCTTATTAAGCAGCTTTCAATGCATTAATACTGTATTATCTTTTTTTAAAAACATACTTGAGTGCATTTTAGGGCACTTATTTTTCACAAGGGAACACATGGTGAAAGATCAGTAAACAACTGCTGATTTTGACTATCCAGACCTTGACCCTTTGATCAAATCTATATCTTTAGAAAAGTCCATTCAGCAAAATTCATCTCAGTTTATTCACTGCCAAGCCCACCCATTGTGTTGCACTCTTTGGTATAGTGCTACCTAGAAATATTGCCATATTCAATCACCACAACACTTCTTATGGCTCTATGGCCTTCATGCATAATAGTTGCACGCACTGAATGAACATATGCATGTATCTCAAAGCAGCAGCTTGGACTCAGTTCATAGGTGTCTGGAGCCACAGCACTGGGGCTTTCTTCACCATGGCATCTGTGAGAAGGGGATTTTAAAGTTGCACAACCACAGGACAGTTACTCAGAGTCGAAATGGACCAAGAATCACTTTGAGACTCCCTCGAAACCTTAGTATAGCTTGATTTAGAACAGGGCAGAACATATCCTTGCTTTCCCCTCAAAACCCTCGTCTGAGTCATTTAAATGTGTCTGCACAGTCAGATGAGGAAAGCACTCGCCCTCGCTTCCACCTTTATATGTATTACTGGCGTCTCCTAAAGTGGCAGCTCATAAGAAACATCCAGAAATCACGACACTAATGCCTTCAGTGATAGAGCATTAGCAGGGAGTTTGTGCGGCGACTCGGATGGCATTCTGGTAACCATGACAGAGCTGCGATAGCTTAAGAGATTAAACACGCAGCGTTTTCAGATGTCGCATTCTGATGAAGAGGAATATCAGGAATAACACACAATGAAGCTGTCTCACTACTGTTAGCTACAAGAGACACATTCAACCGACTGAGTGGGAATAAGACGCTGTACAATGAGTGCTGTAAGGCTGAGACTTTATAAGAACCAAGGCCAAATATTGGAGGTAAATTCTCAAAAAAGCATTAAATATGGTATGTGACCCAAAATCAGTCATAAGAAGCACGGGTATATTTGTAGCAATAGCCAACAATACATTTTATGGGTCAAAATTATTGATTTCTTTTATGCCAAAAATCATTAGGATATTAAGTAAAGATCATGTTCCATGAATGTATTTTGTAAATGCTCTAGTATAAATGTATCAAAACGAAATTTTTGATCAGTAATATGCATTGCTAAGAACTTCATTTGGACAACTTTATAAGTGATTTTCTCAATATTTTGATTTTTTTGCACCCTCAGATTCCAGATTTTCAAATAGTTAGACAAAATAGACAAATATTGCCCGATCCTAACAAACCGTACATCAATGGAAAGCTTATTTATTCAACTATCAGATGATGTATAAATATAAATTTAAAAAAATTAAAAAAAGACTGGTTTTGTGGTCCAGAGTATCTCAGTGTCTCAGATATCTTTAGTATCTCAGTTTCAATGGCGAGTCCATGACAAACACTGTACTTCAACTATAATAGATCTTACTCAATTCCTTTGAATCTGAGTCATGTCACATTTTCACTCACAATATGTTAAATATTATCATGAAATGTAGAATCTACTCAAGCTAAAGTCAATGACTGGTGATTATGCCGCATAATCAAGCAGCATATTTGTTTATTGCAAATTGTAGTCCAAATTTATGATTCAACATATCTTCACAACTTATAAGTTAAGTAATTTAGCAAAGAAAATAAATAACTTTAGCATGGCCAGTAAAAGTTTGAGCAATATTTACTTAGTCAAAGCTTACTTGGTAATACTTTGATTTTACTTAATATAGCACTTACCAGGCTTTTAAAGTGTATGTTACTCAGAAACATCTAAGTAAATATATATCATATAGACATCATATCTATATAATTAGTGGCACTCATCTGAACACAGAGCACCCTATTTTAACGATCTAAGCACATAGTCTAAAGCACACAGCGCAGGGGCACTTAGGACGTGTCCAAATAATAGTGCCCAGCTAATGGTCCAGAAGGGTTGTCCCTATTCTCTTAATGAGTAATGGGTGTGTTTTGGGCATAACCTGCAATAAACCAAGACTCATCTCCCATTCCCTTTAAGAGTCAGTTGCGCTCGCACCATGGCGGATTCGCTATTTAAAGATTAATACTTCTCACGTCACGTGATGAATGAGTTGATGAATTGATAGGTGTGTTCGACTTGAAGCGGCACTGCAGAATGATCAGTGAATGACTTCAAAGTACAGCGAGAGCGAATCGAAAGCATAATGATCCATCTGCTCTCTTATCTCTCTCGCGGTACATTGACGTCATACACCGATCGTTCTGCGCAGCGCCGCTTCAAATCGAACAGACATAATAACTTCGTTATGAACTGATGAAAATAATCTTAAGCTTTTGGGTTTATTTCACATCAAACACAAGACAACTTTAAGCAAATAGTGTACACATAGTGTCTCTAATTATATTTTTATACAATACAAATAAAACATACTTTGAATTAAAAAGCCTTGGACAAACTATGCAAAAAAAAAAAAAAAAAAAAAAAAAAAGAAGTATTGTTTTCCGTCAAAGCGTCAAAAAGCACCCGATGGAGTTTGAACGTCACATTAAACTGCTTTTGTTTCACACAAATGCTGGCACAGATGAGCATGTTTGGCTAGAATCGACCAGAACTCGTGCATCTTCGGAAGCGGAGCTGCGCGGAAAGTTAGAAAAAAAATGCCGTGCGCAACGCCACGCGAAACGACGTCGCGCGCACTCAAAGCGAACTTCCGCCAACACCGCAATGACGTCATATTTGGCGCGTGCACCTATGGGGTTAGACCTGTGCCACAATTCTGCAAAAGTGCATTTTGCACAGGTGCGATCTTAGTTTTGTGGAGAAAACGTTTGTCTCGCAAAGAAGTAAGTACTTCGAGCGCACTACAATCAACTTTGCATTTAGAATAAGTTTTTGGATGTGTGCAGACCTTCTCATTTGCACGTGCAATGTTTCACTAGCTTGCTCCCTTGTTGTCTGCCCTTAGTGCTCTCTAAATGCTGACGGCTAGCTTGCTCAACACAGCCCAGTGTTACAGTGTACCATAATTTCAGCCAATCAGAGAAGACGCTGCTAAATTCTGATTGGTGGCCTTGACAACCAATCACAACATTCCTTAATTTCCTTAATTTCTCAAGATGGACTAAAATGAACTCCCAAAACTTACTGCCAGATGCTGGAAGATAAATTCTTCAAACAGTGGTACAAGAGGATGTGGTGCTGGTCCTTCAAGAGGCACTCTCAACTTATCTGTCTATAAAGCCTATATAAAAATGAATAAATAAAAATCAGTCCAAGTATTTTACTACACTTCAGTATGTGATTCTTATTATGTAGGGACCATTTTAGGATTCTATACTTAAGCTAAATCTCTGAGAACCTGACAACTTGTACTTCTGGAGACTCGTTGCAGTTCTGGAAAATGGTGGTGCTGGAGACTAAATGGTTCCTGTTGTCCAATGGTCATGCATTAACTTTGCAGTTACATTCGTTTTGAATATTTATCAGAGTTAAATATATAGTCTGAGTTAAATCTCTTTTTTGGCTTATTTTATCTGTAAAAGAAAACATGCTTAATAAATATGCACATCTGAATATTTCACTTCCAGCTTTCATGAATAATTATATATCTGTTATAAATGATTAAAAACAAGATTAATAGTAGTTATTCAGATTGATGTTGTTTGGAATTGGTAAAATGTGCTTGGAAAAAAATATGAACAGAATATCAACTTGCATAATAATTATGCACGCACTTTATTTTATCTCTTTCTGCTGTCATTGGTAATGCAAGGAATGTTGTGATTGGTTGTCAAGGCAACCAATCAGAGTTCAGCAGCCTCGTCTTGATTGGCTGAAATTATGGCACACTGTAACGCTGGGTTGTGATGAGCAGTTGTGCTCACAGAGACCCGAGTTCGATTCCCATCTCGAGGTCCTTTGCTGATCTCTCTTCCCTATGATTTCCTGTCATCTCTCTACTGTCCTGTCCATTAAAGGCATAGAAACCCAAAAATATAACTTAAAAATAAAGAAAAGAAAATGAACTCCAGATGTACAAAAATAACAAGTTACTAAACCTAAGAAAAGCAGTGAGAAAACAGTGTAAATACAGCTGGAAACAGAAAAAAAAAATAAAAATAAATAAAAATCAAACTTATTAATTAGCCATGCCCCAATGCATGATGAGAACACCAGTATCAGAAAAGTTGAGTATGTTTTACTTAATGTTTTAACGTTTATATTTAACTTATAACTTCTACAATCTTAAATTGAGTACCAATTTAGAATTTACTTTTTTTTTTTTTTTTTTTTTTTTAATTATTGCCTGAACTAACTTTTTCATGTATACATTTTTTTTATCAGTGTGGGATCGCTGCCAAGAATGTCTGAAGTAACCAATGCTGCTTATTAGCTTTAACTTTTATAAGTTTTGTTAGTTTTGTAACTTCAACCATTGTAAGTTTGTAAGTTAACCTTTGTAAGTCGCTTTGGATAAAAAAAAAAAAATGTAAAAAAAAAAAAAAAAACATCAGCTAAATGCCTAAATGTCATGTTGAAACCTATTGGATTTTGTTATTTTCTTGAGACAGATTAGAGAGATAATATGGATCTATCAACATATTTTATTGCATTAACAGCAGCTTCTGATAACATAATGTTTGACCTCTATCATAATTTTAAAAGGACATGTCAAAGCCAATATAAGAGAGCCTTTGAATACTGACAGTGCAAGTGGGATGAGAGACCTTGAAGTTACAAAGACTGAAAACTGCTGATGCAAATGAAATAACAGACAGAAAGAGAATCAGAAAACCACTTAAGACTGTAGATTTGTGCACTAGAGTTCCTGGTTACTCGCAGAGGGACTAACAGCAGCTCAGCTGAACTGTAAGAGGACACTGCAGAGCGCTAAATACATCAACACATACATGCTTAAAAATAAAGGATCTTTACTGACCTCTGTAGTTCCACGAAGAACCTTTTGCATCCATGGAGACCTTTTATTGCATAAAAGGCTCTATGTAGCTAAAAAACATTATTAAAATGTTCTGCACACTAAGAAAAAATGGTTCTTTGGGGAACCGATGGCTCTTCAGTAGAATCACAGCAAAACCCCTCTTTATTTTTAAGAGTGTACAACAGCTGCGATGAGCTATCTGATCATTCTCACTACTATCACAGATCACAGTGAGTAAACACGTTCGTTAGTATAATAATAATTCATAGATCACGTCACCCTAGTGAAAAAAAAAATGTATTTCATACTAAGTATAGTTCAAATCTATTAACATATATACTGACATATCGCTCGGACTTACTGATATAAACGTTATAATTAAACTTTATTTGGAGTACTACTTGTGCACAATGCACATCTTAATAATAAGTCTAAAACGTGTTTTAATGTCACTATTGATGAGGAGTGTATCATCTTTGAATAATATAGGTCTTTAAATGCAAGATATTTAAAGCGATCCTGAAGTATACTTGCAATAGTTCCACTTCAGCACAATCAAACATGCTTCAGTTTATCTTTAGTCGCACTACTTTCATACAATTCAAGTGCATTCCAATTTAGTAGACTTTAAGTATACCAAAAGTACAATAGCAGGGTATTTTTATTTAGCACATAAATATGTAAATGCGTTTGCAATACATTGATTTCAAATATATTTTAGTATATTCATTTTTCACTAGGGTAGAGTTTTGTACATATCAAGACTGGACTGAAGTCCAAAACGCTACCTGCTTTCAATTCCAACCCCATTTCCCTTGAAACCCAAAGGCTCATACATTCACACGGACCTTCCCACTCGTTCTTCCCTCATCGCTTTCCACGCACCTCCAAAGCAAGTTCCTCCACTTCAAACTGATTTCTGGACATGCGGTCCTCGCCAACAGCCTTGTGGTAGTAGATGACCATGACGTCATATTTCTTCATCACAGACTTGTAGTTCTTGATGGTCAGCAGATGGACACGGTCCTTGCCGTCATATTCGGGGAACTCCAGGCCCTTCTCGCTCCAGCACATATATGCAAAAGTTAGCAGAACCCCCAACAGCAGCCAACCCCACTTCATGTCACTGTTATGCTTCACTTGAAAGGATTAAAATTTCTTTGATTTTTACTTTGTTCCTAACTAAAGCCAAACTATTAGGAACAAGGTCCAATTCATTCACCCACCACCCTCTCTTGCTCCCTTTTAAAAAGACACATGCGCAAGCTGACTAGTCGATGCCTCTTGGGGTCGGAGGGTTGGGATCACGGCTCTGTTACGAGTCGACGAAGCTAGTATGACACTTGGCCAGTGTCCACAGCAGTCGAGCAATAGAAATGCTGTAAATGGGTGGAGCCAGATTTGACAGATTTTACCTGCTGGAAGCAGGAAGATCAAACCGAGAGAGATGTGCATTGGGTGCTCTCACTGAAAGACAGGTATTGGGCTGGGCGACAGGATTCCATTGCCATATTAAGTTTTGCAGGGCTTTGACCCTTGCTAAAAATAAGTTCTTGTTTGGACGCTGAGCACAAGATGGCGGCCCTGCGTACTGTATTTTGTGCTGCTGCGTGGTCGAGCTGGCACAGATGAAGTGTCCAGTTTCACTCCCAAAGCAAACACTCCCAAAGCCTTGTGCTCTACATGGTGACAGGATTTTATAGAGCGAGGAATGGTCTAACAATGCCAATCGTTGCTAATTATGATTTCAGAACAATGCATTCTCAATTCAGTGTCATAGGTTGTATTTCCAGGGAATAATGCATACTGATAGCAATGCACATGAATGCACTGCAAGTGTCTGCCAGCTGAACGAGTATAAACGTAATGATAAATCCATAAGCCTAAATCATGCACGTTTGTCTTTTGTGTATAGATTGTTTTGAATGCATAATTCATGCATTCATGAGAAACAGCAGCGGATAAAGCAGTGAAACAGTCCCTTTCAAAGTCAAAGCATTGAGTTGGGATATTAATAATATTTGACACCTGACCTCAGCTCTTTATATTTCATGTGCTGCCAGCTAAAACACTTTGAGGCATTTGAAGGGAGTTTTGTGTGGGCAGTTGAAGCGGATGCATGGACTGTAAAGATGTTTTTTTTTTTTTTTGCTTTCTGCTCTTTGGCATATGTCCTTTGACACTGACAGACCGTTAATAGAAATTCAAAATCTGTGCCAGTGATGATGCCATAATGAATTTATAGTTTAACAATAGCAAGAGATGGAGGTGTGTGTGTGTGTGTGTGTGTGTGTGAGAGAGAGAGAGAGAGAGAGAGTAGTATAAAGTACAATGATGCCCCACACTGTAAAAAAAAAAAAAAAAGTTGAGCCAACTTAAAATTTTAAGGCAACCAGCTTCAGCAGATTTTTGAGTTTTCTCAACTTGTTGTTTTAAGTTTATACAACAAAAATTTGAGAATCTCCCACAAAAATAAGTTGAGCAAACTCAGAAATCTGCTGAAGCTGGTTTCCTTAAAATTTTAAGTTGGCTCAACTTTTTTTTTTTTTTTTACAGTGCATAAGTCCAAAGGTTATGACAGCGCCGTCTTGTGGCAGGGTATTTAATAAGCATCAGTGGATTCATTTACATTTGTACATCATTTTACATTTATGCATTCATCAGTCAAATTTATCTAAAGCCACTTGGATTGCATTCACATACTTTGAATCACTGAAAACACAAAAAGGGGCCATTTTTTATTTGATTTGGACCACAATAATTGCATTATGTATTATAATATATTATACTGTAATAAACTGATTGTGCGCCAGTGCCAGAAACAGCATTGTGAATGTTAATACAGAATATGTTTAATATACTACAGATTTTGCATGTGTGCGTATGCTCTCAGAAGGGCACTCATCCACACCCGCCACATGAGAAAGTGTTTATCACGTAATGCAATCTCATGCAAACACGATATTTGCCCAAGACTACACTATTGGCACAGTGTCAGGAAAATATGTGGACAGAGCGACAGAGGAAGAAGTGACTGCACTTATAAACATGTAAACATAAGAAAACCTGACACATGTTTACTTACGGTTAGACGGTAGACGGTTGATTCAGATCTGACTTACAAGACACAGATTTCCATCTGCTGCAGATCAGCCCATGTAAGTAACACCAGTCACAAATGTGCATAAAGATACAAAAGGCCTGCGACGCCTCTGTTCATATTCTGTCAAAAATCTTTTTGTGGTGAATCTTGTTGCTTGGCAACTACAAACGTGACAGACTGTTCGCTGAAGTTGGTGTTTGCTGTTGCTTCTTGGTTTGAATCTCTGGTTGTTTGAGGTGAGGGTCATCCAAAATACCAGATGTAGTAGTTTAAGAACTGACCATCAAAAGACCCGGTTGACCCCTATGCATTTATAGAAAAGTGTAAAAAAGCAAAGCGATGAAACACAACCAATTCTAAGCCTACATCTCGTCTATTTTACACTGGAGCAGGCGACATCTGCCTTCACAATGGCAGCCTTCTTTGCTCCCGGAGTCTCTGATGAGGCACGGTTAAACTGTGGCTCGGCTCTGGGCCTAATTGGGTGGGTAATTATGGTTTGACACAAGCAGAGAGCAGAGTTAATTAACCACAGTCAGGCAAATGACATTGATAAGCATACCGGGAATAACGCCGCCTTCATGTTGGAATGATATCATTTATAAGAGGCCATGAACATCATTTCAAGTGGGAAACTCTGGATTTCCAACTTTCTGAGCTTGGTGTTGACTGTAATAAATAAAGTTGTCATTTTTGACAGTATTGAAACATTGATACATTTCCACGAATACACTTTGGTCTATGACTTTTTTTTAAGGGTTTTGATGCACAAATCCTATATTTTAAGTAGTAAGACTTATTAGATATATTAGGTAAACTATTATTAAAACGAAATTTCCTTAAACATAATCTAGTTTTAAACTGATCAAATATCCACCTGTTACAAAAAAAAAAATAATAATAAAAAAAAAAAAAAAAAAAAAAAAAAAATATATATATATATATATATATATATATATATATATATATATATATATATATATATATATATATATATATATATAATAAACAAATAATAATAATAATAATCAACCTTAAAATATTTTGGTTACACCATATTTTATTTTTAATTTAATTTAATTTAATTTAATTTAATTTAATTTAATTTAATTCAATTTAATTTAATTTAATTTAATTTAATTTAATTTAATTTAATTTAATTTAATTATTATTTTTTTGGTTGGCCAATTAAATGAGAGATGAAACATCAATAAGCTCTTCTAGAGATGTGCAAAACAGTTTAACATAGATTTAATTTCATTCCAGAATATTTATTAAGCTGAAAAAAAAATGGCAGTTTTGATTTACATCGTCATGCAAATCATGAACAAAACTGAGAACTATGCAAATGCTTGACACATTAATTTTATCCCGGCCATCATCATCTACATTCAAATGCACACACACACACACACACACACGCACACACACACACACACACACACACACACACACACACACACACACACAGAAAGAATATTGTCTATGCATTGAAAAATACAACATAAAAATGGTTGAAAGACTGAAATAATGTATTCTTGTAAAATTCACACAAATAATATTTGTTTTATTTAAAACTTAAACCATTTGAAATTTGTTTTTGCATTTACATTTATAGAAGTGCATTCAATTGTGTGAGTTTGAGTTTTCAATTGAGTTTTTTTGCTGTGCACTGACGATTCATTTTAGAGAGAAAAGTACTTTTGCCTGTTTGCCTGATTTTTGTGTAGGATGGTTGTGAATCCCATATTGTTTTGTGTCTGCGGCTTCATTTTTTCAACTCAAATCTAATTCTGCGGCCATAGTGCAGTTGCTGTTGTTTTATTGAAAATCTTTCACAGAGAAGCGAGAGAGCAAGAGAGAGGTACGGTGTAAAATGACTCTGCATTTTCTTTGTTTCTCTGTTGACTCACCCCCATTCACACACACACACACACACACACACACACACACACACACACACACACACACACACACACAACCAGTTCCTTTCAGCGACATCTCAGAATGAATCCAGCGGAACGGAACTTTCCAGAAGCATCAGATGACACACAATCATGTGCTCTCTGTCTGTGAATAGCACTTTCCACAAATTGGGCACAAAATAGGGTCTGAAATTCTTAAAAAAGTGGAAGATGTTTTTTTTTTTTTTTTTTTTTTTTTTTTGTACACTGTTACAATGTTGCAGATTTAGGCTAAGTTAAGCTCTAACTCTGTACTATTGTATTTAGCATTGCTGAATCAACCTAGATACATTCATTTATTCCAAGAAAACTACTTTTTTCTGGGTTAAATTGGGTACAAATAAAAAGCTCTTTAAGGTAGGATGAGCTTGTGCAGTTAACACTGCATTTTGTTTAAAAATTAATATGTTTTATTACACAAATTGATATTTACATCTATTTACATGCAAATACAAAATTCCAAATATTATTGGATATAAACATGTTATGCCATTTTAATTGTTCAGAAAGTCTTAAATCTGTCTTAAATCCTCATTATTAAAGTGAAATCCAGATTTTTAAATGAGCTACTTTTCATTCTAAGGTTAATTTATGTTACATAACAAGCATATCTAATAGAAACATGTGATTTGTGCCTTTAATGCTCTTAATGGGATGCATTTGTAGAAAGAGCCAAACAAACTGACAAAGTCCAAAAACTCTTTTTTTTTTTCTCGTCCCGTTTCTCTCCCTCCCTCTCAACTTTCTCTTTGTCGCTGTGTTTCCTCAGGATGTTTTTAGAAGTTCTTCTGTGAGTCTCTTTCTTCTCTGTTCCGTGTCTTGTGACAGGGAGAGAGAACTTCCCCATTACAGCATTTCCTGAGGCGCACGAACACAGATACGCTGCTTTGATATGTCAGGGTTTCGCTCTCATTTGCATGGACCTGTTGTTTTGTGCATGTTCGCGTCGATCCTGAGGCGAACTGAGCAGGCATGCATATATGCCCTCAGCTATGATAATTAATTAACAGATAAGTCAGCACGTGACGAGCAACTATTGTACATATGAGGAGCAGACTATCAGACAGAAATATCATCTGTGCATCCAGAATCCGGTTGGCTTTTCGCTCCGCTCGCACGCGTGTGAAGTGAGTCAAAGCAAACTGGGTCACGGCAGCATGGCGGACTGCCACCGTCAGCACTGCATCTAAATCCTCTTCCACTGCGCTTACAAATCCCTTTCAAAGAGCAAATTAAAAGCTAACTTGGTGTTAATACTACACTGATACCAATGAACTTGATTCTCACCAGCGAGAATTTGCATTTCTTGCGCACCAATGCCATTTCCTTAAAGCTCAAATGTAATATGCAAATGTTACGATACGAATGGCCTGATGCACCGCACCGTGATTAAGTCTCTCTGCGTTTTATTGTAATGAAGACATGCAATCGTGTTCTTTATTAAAGTCTGCAATGCTTTCGCACTCTCTGTTCTTTGGATTTGCGATGCATTAAACATTCATGAATGTACAGTCATATGGGGATGAGTATTTTGTGGTAGGTTTATAGTCTCGAGAGAGCCCTGCAGTTTAATCATGTCTATATAACATCACAAGCTCAAGTTAACACGTGGAGGAAAAAATCAATAAACAAACAAGCAGAGGCTCAGAGATAGACAGACAGACAGAGACAGATAGACAGATAGACAGATAGATAGATAGATAGATAGATAGCTAGATAGATAGATAGATAGATAGATAGATAGATAGATAGATAGATAGATAGATAGATAGACAGATCTTTTGTTGTCATATTTTGTACGTCAACTTTACTCCCCCTGTGGACAGATGCAGTACTGCAGGACATTCCACTCTCCTCCCAAATGTAACTGCAGGGGCTGAATTCTCTTTAAATTAGTTTCGAAAATTATTGTAATAATATAATTATTTATTTTAAAGATCGGTATAGTTCTACTTAACGTTTCGTCGACGGGGATTGTGATTTACGCGAGAGAGAGAGAGAGAGAGAGAGAGAGAGAGAGAGAGAGAGAGAGAGAGAGAGAGAGAGAGAGAGGATGAGGATGTGGGATTGTGTGGAATAAAAGGGGGAGGGCTTATCTGACCGGATAGCAAAGTGACATCAGGCCAGAAAAATGTGTGTGTGTAAGGCTGCAGATTCAGAGAGAGAGAGAGAGAGAGAGAGAGAGAGAGAGAGAGAGAGAGAGAGAAGGAGGGGGTTATAGGGATGAAAAGGCGTTTCCATTCTCAAACCGGCGAGACGCTCAGAAACGCGCGAGCACCATCCAGAGAACGGACACGTAAAGTTTCCGCGGCATCTTCTTCATAATAACCCCAACTTCTGCAGAAATATTCACGCTCTTTGACGCTGATGTTTTGACCGAACTGTGTTTGTGCTGAACTGGACTTGTATTTGGGTGGCCAAAGCTCACCGCGGATCTCATCCATCACCACCGGGAGCATCATCATCATCTTCATCATCATCGCCGGATCACCGGGCGCGCGGAGTAAGTCACTCATCTTTCCGTGAAAACTGCTTTATAGAAGTACAATGGGTTGGACCACTATCATTCATACAGGGTACCATGGTATTTCTATCTAATACCCGGTTCATCTATCTATCTATCTATCTATCTATCTATCTATCTATCTATCTATCTATCTATCTATCTATCTATCTATCTATCTATCTGTGTTATTGTTGAATAGCGGTAGATGAGTTCGCTGTGGATTCACGCAACCGCTTTCTATCCGGTTTGGCTGATTGTTCGGCGGAATGTGCGCCTTATTAAAATAATAATTTAATTATAGTTGTGTCTCAACTGCGCCGGAACAGAATCTGAACGCCTCTCCTATTGTTTTGCGCGATATAACCACGATGTTTCAATTATTTTCAGCGGCTGTGTAGCATAATGACTGGTGGAGTCCTAATTCCTGATTTTTAACTAACGTTTTGTAGTCCAGGATTTTTCCTGCATTATTTTTGTTCTAGTTTAACCTAGGACTTGCGTAATGCAGGCTAAGTGATGTTAATGCATGACATTCCTCTACACTGTCTGATTTCGCCACCGACCCTTTTTTTATTTTCACCAACAAAATCTGGCAACCATCGAACATTCTGGGTTTATTAGCTGAAGGAGCTCAGTGAAACTGCTGTGGACGCAGTCTGGAGGCACTCATAATGCAACCTCACGACACAAACCCTCTTCCTGTTGGACTGTAGTGCTTCCCTCTTCCTCTCACAGCCGCTTGTCGTCTCGCCTGAACCAAGCAAAACCAGATCCGAGCGTGGAATGAGCAGATGCAGAATCTGGCAGTCACACAGGTGTGTGTGTGTGTGTGTGTGTGTGTGTGTTCTGCTCTTCCATCTCATATATTGATTTGTGTTTTTCCTGTGGTAAGGGAAGGACGCAGCTCAGCAGAAACACACCTCCCTCATTGTCCTTGTGTGTAGAGAGTGTTTCAGGCTGGCATTGTTTGCTGGCCAAGAATGGTGCTGGAAACCTTGTTTAACAGAAACTTTAGACCATTAACAAGCCAAACCCTCGGCTATACTGTTTTCTACCGGTCCTGACGGACTTCAGTCTCTCTTTCCTCCCAAAAGACTCAAGCAAAACATTAAAAAGGCAGCTCATCTGAAGCAGGTTGGTCGTGATTCAAAAATGAGTTGCATGTCTGTAATGGAAGAAAAAAAAAAAAAAATTAGCAAATGCAAATAGTACAGTCCAACTAACCATGCAATCTTAAGACAACAGGATCCTTATCAAGATTTAAAAGGCAGAAGCAAAATGCCTTCCATTGCCTTTGTTCTGCTCTTTAAACTTTGTTTTTTGATGCACATTCATCTCCTTTTTAGTAAAATCTAACCACCACTCTTAGAAATAAAGGTGCTTGAAAGGTTCCTCACAGCAATGCCATAGAAGAACCATTTTTGGTTTCACAAAGAAGCATTCAGTCAAAGGTTCTCTAAAGAACCATCTCTGAATCTGAAGAACCTTCTTTCTTCTTTTGTGAAACAGAGGTTCTTCAGATGTTAACGGTTCTTTATGGAACCATTTAGACAAAAAGGTTCTTCTGTGGCATCGTGAAGCACCTTTATTTTTAAGAGTGAAATTAAGCGGGTTTTTCGGGTATGATGAACAATTTTGGTTCTGTTTTGAGAACCATTGATCTAAAGCGTGTTCACCGCAGGTGTTTTTTAATCCAGCGACAGCCTGTTTTTGCTATTCTTCCAACATTTATTATCTTCGCTGCTGTCTCTGGTTATTTGCTGCTTTTCCTTGATATCTGACAGGAGCACCTGAGGCGTTTGCTCTCGTCTGGTCTTCACCTCACCATCTAGACTATTATGCTGAAGTTTTTAAAAAGACTGTCATCGCTGCTTTTGTCGCTGTAAGTTTTGGTCGCCTGTCTCTGGACATGTTATATATTTTGGCGTAATGCTGAATGACACGGACTGGCAAACAAAAGCATTTGATGAGGAGTGTTCCAGTGCCATGCGAGTTTCTCTTGAGTACTGTTACATAAGGTCCATTTGGGGTTTCAGGTTTGCCGTGGATGTGTGTGTGTGTGTGTGTGTGTGTGTGTGTGTTTGGTAAATCTTCGTTGAGCTGTTCAGTCATCTCCTGAGTGATATAATGACCGTGCAATTTTACGTCCGCTCCGGTCTCACTCACAAGGTCGAGCTGAATCTATCCTCTGTTCGGATTCATTTAAAACAGACAAAGGTTCCCAGCAAATCCGGTCTGTAGTAGCAATGCTTCTTAAAACTGACTGGTTAAAAACAAGCTTTCTCGCAGTTGCTCTGAATAGTGTTCATCCCTGGATGGGATTAGTTTTATGAGGTGGTGGGGTAATGTAATAATTACCAAAGCCTGTCTGTGATTTTAATCCCAGTTGAATCGGCCATGTAAGTAATTTCACTGGATTGTTCGCAGACTGGACATTCCTAAAGATTCTAGCATCCTTTAACTTCAAATGTCCTGAAGAAATAACACTGAAATAACACACATATATATATATATATATGCATTTTATTGGAGAGTTATTTTGCAAAATAAAATATTTCAAGTGAATGAATATTATTCTTTAGAGCATGAGATTTGTTACTCACATTGAAGATAAATCATGAATTATGGTCCGTTCTGGCTAGTTTATACAATTTTTGTAACGTAATATACAATTTATGTATATTCCCTGCATAATTATGTATAGCACAGCCAGCAATAGACACAGCCATTCACCTTCAGCCGTTTAGATGCTAAAGGTGCTCACAAGCAGTTTCAGAGTAAGCTAGAGTAGAGAAGCTAGAGCAGAAGTAAAAATGCAGAAAAGTCGAGGAAAATATTATATGAACAGTGTTGTTTTAACAAAGCATATTAATTATAACTTGCAGAAGTAGTTTCTTGACAACCTGTCCTCCAACCAATACGCCCGTATAGGTCGTTTGTCCAAATCCCTGAAATATGACCCATCAGAGTGTATGCTACAATTGTGCCCCAATCGGAAACAGGACATTTTCATATTAATGTTTTGTACTCTATTATCTGCGTTATAATTTGGGTTTCATGTAGTTCAGTTGGTAGAGCATCGCGTTATACGACAATAAGTAATCATGCGATCATGGGTTCAACCCCAGAGAACGCACGCGCTCATAAAATGTGCACTAAAAATCATGATTATGGATGATTTCTGAAAGGGGTAGGTTTAGGGGCGGGGTTAGATGTGGTCATTCGTACGAATTAGCCACCTAGTAAAATATATACAAATTACCATGAGATCAGTGTAAAAAGTCCACACATTGCATTTAAATAAACACGCATTTTAATTGGTAATAACAGTCATACGTCATTTCATGACGACAGATGCAACACGACGCTGTCATTTTTTTTTACGTGCGCTAGAGTGCTAATGATCTGAGCAGATTTGGTGGAGGTTGGATGCTCGTTCTACCGCAGAGGAACAGACAGAGTGAAGGGTCTGGAAAGCGACTGAGTACCAAAACAATGTTGTGATGGTTTATCAGGCAGTGCTTGACCATTAAGGACGATAAATAACATAGACTACTAGGAGAGGGATGAGGTAAGAGCAACATAGGCTCTTTGCATCTAAACACATTTCTGCAAAACTGAATCGCTGCAGTTTCCAACTGAAATGAACACTAGAGGCAGTAAAACTCAGACTATTTTTATACTGTTACTTGAGCAAAATTATGTTATGAATTCAAAACAATATTTGCCATGCTGCGACATTTGAAAATTAATACTTTTGGAATTTAGCATCATTTATCCAGCTTCACATGTATGGGTTTTTATATTCAGTAGACTCGTTCGGTAGCTCAGGCAGTGTGGAGTTGAGAAGTAAAGAGCTCGGGTACGAATCCTGTGCAACTACGATTGCACAAACAGTTCAAACCTGCATATAAGGAAGTTCAAAAGGTACGATTGCATCAACAAATCCGTTTTTATACCAATTTAGCACTTGTTAACACTATGGGGTAGGTTTAGGGTTGGGTTTGGTGTAGGGGATATTTCCAACACGATAGAACATTAACTTTTACAGACACTCCTGAATACTTGAATTATGAACCACTGCATTACATACCTGAAGCAACGTAATAAAAACACCATACGTGCCTATCAACGTAACAAAAACATGCCAGGTTTCGCGTTTTAGCGCCATTTCTGGGTATTTGACTTCGAAACTGCCTCGAAATATGCAGGAAGGTATGTAATAACGGTGTTGCAGAAATGTATTTAGAGGCAGGTATTTCCAGGGAGCCTGGGTTGGGTAAGAAGATCCTGAAGACTGACGTCAAAGCCTTGAATTTAATGTGCTCGGCCACAGGTAGCCATCTCTGTGAATTGGCTATAAACTTTACAGACGTCTGCAGTAACAATGATTTACAGACTTGTGTCCTGAAAACTACAGACATCTGCACATGGCTTTTACCTGATGTGTGTTTTGCTAAGATATGAATATGTCAGTTTAGAATATCAAATGCATCAAAGGATTATTAAAAAAATATATATATATTGTGGACCAACAGCTGCTGAGTGGCCAAGCAATCTGCTCTCTGCAGTTTCTCTCACATACACATACTGAGACGCTCACAGGTACACACACACTCTCTCTCTCACACACACAGACACACACACACACACACACACACACACACTCACACACACTCGCACACAAACACACTCACATACAGCATCTCTCATAATTCACTCCCTCTTCATCCAAATGAAATGTCTCGCTGGGAATAATTGGATTTGATAAGACCTGATTCACTTCAGACTTCTGCACTCACATTGTGGTGTTACTGAGAGCATCTGCCAAGGACTGAAGCACAGTGTGTGTGTTTGAATGATGGTGGGTGTTGGAGTGGGAGTTATTAAGTAAAGGCAACATGATGCAGCACCCGCTGTTTTATTTGGAAACAAATACATATATAAGTGTCTATTCATCCGCTTATAGAATAGTGTGATCTGATCGTTTGGTTTTGGTTATTTACAGAATACTGAACTGATCTTTCCACAAATTTGTTTACAGAATACCATGGAGTGATCTTTCATTTGTCTGTTTGTAAAATACGGTCCACGGATCTTTCTGTTGGTTTATGGAATACAGTGTTCTGCCGGTTCTCTTATTGATTTTTTTTCTCTCTCTCTTTTAGATGAGAGTAACATCAAAGCATGAGAGCTTCATGTCACAAAACCTTTTGAAATCACTCAAATTGAGATGACGTCAGATTCAGCTAATTCTCTTCTCAAGTTGATTAGATATTGGAAAATGTTACAGGACTATTATAGTTAACAACAACAACAACAAAAATAAATAAAATGAACATTATCTGAAATAATCGCAAATTTCATTTTATTTCCCTAATAAAAACTTAAATAATAATGAATCTAGTTAAAAAAAAAAGAAAAAGAAAAACTATAAAGACATTAAAAAAGAATAAAAAAATAATACATACATCATACATACATGCATCATTACTAACACGTAAAAAAAAGTGGAATTAAAAAAAAGAACAAAGCAATAGCAATTCCACTAAACCTTTTTGAACATCAAATTCAGCTTTTTTTTCTTAACAAACCACTGTTTCAATGTTCTTTTTTTCATTTATTCATTTTGCTTCAAACTTTCACTTTCTTTCTTTTATGACTTTCCTTCCTTCTCATTTTTCTCACATAAAAGAAGCAAAAAAAAAAGTATTTTATACATACACTACACCAAAACAACACTGGACCCCATTGACTTTGATTGTATGAAAATATTCTGTTGTGCTCCACACAGATTTCCCTTTTCTTACGTGAACTATCCTTTTAGGCTTTGATCAAATGACCCAAGACTCTGGTAATGTAACTCAATGCAGCTTTCATTTTCACAACATGGCTGCTGCGTTCGGCTGAAGCGGATGGGGGTTGTCATGGCAACGGCTTTCCTATACCTCGATGATGTCATGTTCTGATGATGTGCGGATGAATTGATCGTTAGTCTGAAGACACTCAGCGTCTCTTTGACTCTGACTTAGAATGACTATACTCCCTTCTTTTGATGTATTCCTCATACGATTCCATACAGGAAGGAATCATGGATGTAAAATGCATTCAAATAATTATAAATCAAGAATCGTAAATGATAGTAATAGTTTTCAGAACAAACGTTCACTCTAAATAGAAACGAAAGCACTGATGGACAGTGACAAAAATAATCACCGAAGTGAACTGTAGGATTATGAATGACACACTGATGCTGTGTGTGTTTGGTGTTTGTAGATTGAAGCGTAATGACCGTGGCTGTCCTGACACACACTCGCTGTGATGTCTAACCTATAAAGCAGCGTGACATCTCACCCGCTGATATCTCAGCATGAACCCTGAGGTGTGTGAAACCATCAGCCTACAAACCATCTGACTGAACGGCACACCACTCCCACGCAAACTACGTTACCCACAATCCCCCAGTGTGGAGCTGAGTCACAGAGAGCCATCAGGACACGCAGTCGTGTGCTCCACGGGATCTGGCCTGCGCTCATTCAGATTTACACTTCACTCTGGCACGGTTACGCTCAAACACATAAACAGTTGGAGATCCATCAGGCATGTTATGATTTATTATGCTGGTTTGAGAAAACCAACATAACCGTTCTTTAATTTAAACTAATTATCATTATTAAAGGAGTCATGAACTGCCTTTGTTTTGTTTTTGGCTTTTTTGTACTGTTCTCTATCAAGATCTTTACATCATAACTTAGAATAGGCTATTTTCTGTCCTGTTTTTAACCCCCTTCATCAGAAGGCTCTGTTTGAAATGGGTGTGGAGGATTGTAGACTCAGAAGTAAACACCACTGCTGTGATTGGCTAGTAGTTGTGTATGTTTGACAGCATACATTCCTATAGATAGATGCTGCTGTGATTCAGGTCAAAAACGCATGAACAACTCAATACATGTCAAAATACTCTATACAGATCTGTAAGAATAGACAAAGCAATAGTGAGCACGCAATGAACACAGTCACTTCAAAAGAGTCTATTCACTCTTTCCTAACGATGGGATCAGAAGTAAGGCAATGCAAACACTGTTTTTCTACAACTTGGCTCAGCGTCTTGTTGTCTGCAGAGCCATCTTTATCGTTAGGTTTCTGCATAGACCTGCATGTTCACCTCTCTCTTAAACACTACACGCGTGAATCGGTGGGCGGGGCTCAACCGGCAGCACTGTAGAATCGGTGGGTGGGGCTAAACAGGCAGTGATGTAGAATTGGTTGGCGGGGCTAAACAGGCAGTGATGTAGAATCAGTGGGCGGGGCTAAACAGGCAGTGATGTAGAAGCAGGGGGCGGGGCTAAACAGGCAGTGATGTAGAAGCAGGCGTTGATGTTCTTCTGTGGAGGCAGTGCTTATCCATAATATTACATCATAGAGTCATACAATCCACTGTCAGCTGTTGTTTTGGCAGACTGGCAGATCCCCTTGATCTTTTGGTTTTTCAGTTCATGACCCCTTTCATAATAATAATAATAATAATAATAATAATAATAATAATAATAATAATAATAATAGTCTGAGACAAAAAAAAGAAGTAAATTCATTTTAAAAAATCAGACTCTAACTCCACTAAGAGTTTTCAAGTTAAAAAATCAAAACCTGCAACATGCCAAAATATGTAAGTGGCATGCTACAAAATGCTAAAATGTGCTAGAAACCTGTTAATTGATGTGTTAGAACATGACAACAACCTGTTAAATCATGCAAGAAACATACTTAATCATTCTAAATGCTAGCAGTGTGATAAAACATGGTAACAACATGTTAAATCATGTTGGCGACATGATAAAATGTGATAGAAACAAGCTAGCAACATGCTAGTCCTGCTTGAAAACAATGTTAAATCATACTAGCATTGCACTAAAACATGCTTACAATGTACTAAAACTTGCTTACAGTGTGTAAAAATCTATAATGTGCCATAAACATGGGAAAACATGGTAGCTACATGCTAGTGATGTCATACAACTTGTTAAAACGTGCTGGCAATGTGCTAAAACATGCTAGTAACATCCTGAAACATTCTAAAAAACATGTTAGCATGCTAGCATGTTAAAATCTCGCTAAAATGTGCAATAACAAGCTAGTAACATGCTAGTTTTGTGTTAAAACATGCTAACAACATGTTAAATAATGCTGGCTACATGCTAAAATATGCTCGAAACAAGTAAAAACACAAAAGGAGTAAATTATCTAGATTTAACACAGACTGTTAGACAATGATGCAAGGCTTTATATCTGTACATGATATTAAATATACAGTATTCTTTGCATTTAAGAATATGAATCGATAATAAATTATGTTTCTGATTCTAAATGCAATTTTAATTTAAGCTTATTGAAACTAAATTAATATCTCAGTCATATAAACAAGTTGACTTAAGTCTCATGAGCCCTAAGCAGATATTGTTGTGAGCAGCCAGGGTTTGGCACAATTATGGACTTGAAGAATCGCTCGCAGTGCCTTACATCACTGTTTGCGGTTCGTGTGCTGCTGTGAGTGTAACTCTGTAGGCCGTGGGTAGGTGTGATTGGCTGCAGATACGATATGGACCGTCAGATGAAATGCAGCAGCATCCTAATGAGGGAAAAAATCAATCATAAAATTGACTTCTGTATGTGTGCGGGTGTGTGTGGGAGAGTGTGTGTGGGAGAGTGTGTGTGTGTGTGTGTGTGTGTGTGTGCGAATACAGCGAAACTCCGAAACTGTCTCCAAAATATCTGCTGCCAATGTGGAGGAGGGAGAGAGAGAAAGAGATTGAGAAATGTACAGAAGATGAATGTCCAGACTGAAGAAACAGCAGAGATGAGAGAGAGAGAGAGAAAAAAATGCCTTTAAAGTTTCAACAATTATGGCTGTTTGGAAATACTAAGCTAGTATTAAAATCCAAACAGAGGTAGTGTATTGTGTAATGTTGACCTCTGACTGGCTGATCATGGACAGTGTTTTAATCTAAAATCAGGGGCTAGAAATGAAACATAATGTTCAGCTCTGACACAGCTCAGTCTTTGCAGTATTTGTGTCACTCATTAACACCTGTGTTCAAACGTGTCAAAACACAATCGCTGTACCTGATAAAAGCACCTTGATCACACTTACTAGTCAACCTGTCAGTTCATCTTTCAGACATGTTAGAGCGTTTCTCATCATCTGCATTACATCACTAAAACATACCCATTGAATGTTAGAAAAATAACATTCGTCATTTATGATTTAGATGTATATTTGGACACTTTATTGTGTGGTAATTGCAAATATGTAAAAATGTAGTAAA
>CM071944.1:47447500-47580000 GCA_036784905.1 Acrossocheilus fasciatus
CAATTATAGATTTGAAAAGTTTGAGCCAGATTTGGATTGGGATGTCAATTTTAATGGATCTTTTTATGGCATAGAAAGCCCTTTGAGCTTTCTCTTTGAGTTCATTCACAGCCAAAGTAAAGTTACCTGTTGGAGTTATTTTCAGGCCGAGGTAAGTGTATGTTTTTGTGGTTTCAGTGGTTCTGTGTGATAGTGTGAATGTGTGTGTTGGTCCCTGAGATCTGGAGCGTTTCTGGAACATCATTACTCTAGTTTTTTGGAGGTTGACCGTCAGGGCCCAGGTCTGACAGTAATCCTCCAGCAGATTCAGGCTGTCCTGAAGCCCCTCTTCTGTGGGCGACAGGAGGACCAGGTCGTCTGCGTACAGAAGACACTTGATCTCTGTGTCGTGTAGAGCGAGACCTTGAATGGCGGCGTGTTCTAATATGTTGGCCAATCGGTTGATGTAAATGTTGAAGAGGGTGGGGCTTAAACTGCATCCCTGTCTCACTCCGCGCCCCTGGGGGAAGAATTCGGTTCTTTGGTTTCCAATTTTAACCGTACAATGGCTGGCTGTGTACATCGATTTGATCAAATCGTAGAATTTTCCCCCTATTCCACTGTCGATAAGTTTTAGGTATAATCCTTCGTGCCAGATTGAATCGATTGCTTTCTTGAAATCAACGAAACAAGCAAAAAATTTTCCTTTGTTTTGATGTACATATTTGTCAATTAGTGTTTGTAATGTAAAAATGTGATCGGATGTGCGACATTTTGGAAGAAAGCCAATTTGGCATTTACTCAAGGCATTGTGCTTCGTAAGGAAGTGTAACAGTCTGGTGTTTAAGATGCTGCAGAGAACCGTCCCCAGGTTACTGTTCACACAGATGCCTCGGGAGTTGTTGGGGTCTAGCTGGTCTCCGTTCTTGTGAATGGGGCTGATGAGGCCCTGGTTCCAGATCTCAGGGAAGAACCCGACACACAGAACATCACTGAACAGTTTCAGCATGGCCAGTTTGAAGCTTTGGTCAGTGTGTTTCAGCATCTCGTTCAGGATGCTGTCGACACCGCAGGCTTTCTTGGGCTCGAGGACCCGTAATTTGTCTTCTAATTCTTTCATTGTTATGGGGAAATCTAAGGGGTTTTGATTCGCTTTAATCGATCTTTCTAAATTGTCTAGTTTATTAATTATTTCATTTTGATTAGAATTTTGAATTTCGGTTGGGCTATATAATTCTTGGAAATGAGTTTTCCACGTCTCCCCGTCTTGGATGGCCAGAATTTCTTGATTTGGTTTGTATAGTAATTTCCATTTATCCCAAAATTTGTGTGAATTTATAGATTTTTCAATTTCTTCAAACTGGTTTTGTAAAAACGGTGCTTTTTTCCGCCGGAGTGTGGCTTTGTATCGTTTTAGTGTCTCGCAGTAATGAAGGCGGAGGTCCGGATTATCTGGTTGTCAGTGTTTTTGATTTGATAAATTTCTGAGTTTTTTTCTCAGAGCCTTACAGTCCAAATCAAACCATTTGTCAGTATCTAAACATTTTTTCTTTGGTTTAACAATGGTCAAATTACTTTTTTGTGCTGTTTTGTATAATATGTTGTTTAGATCTTGTACTTCTTGATTGATGCCGAATTGGTTTTTAGGGTACGCCTGTGTTTGGAATGAGTGTAAAAGGGACTGTATTTCTGGAGATTCAACAGCATTGATGTAATTAGTGGCGCTGTCTTCAGTCCATCTGAGTGACGTAATTTTGATCATTTGATACGGTGTCCTGATTGGTGTGGGTGATGTTTCAGATGGCTTTATATCGAGGGTGATTTGGCTGTGGTCTGAGAAGGGTTTCAGGGGTTTGACTGTGAATGCTCTCAAAGAGGAAAGGTGGAGATCTGTGATGGTGTAATCTACGGTGCTGTTACCGAGAGCTGAGCTGTAGGTGTATCGGCCGAGCGAGTCTCCTCGCAGTCTTCCGTTGACGATGTACAGAGCCAGTCCTCGGCAGAGCTGCAGCAGCTGCCGTCCGTGAGCGTTCACTGTCTGATCACAGTTTTCTCTGGCGGGGTAAGAAGGGTACAAGTGGTTATTGCCGGTGATGAATCTGGTACCGTGTGATTCTAAGAAATCTAATTCTTCTCCGGTTCTAGCGTTTAAATGTCTCTCTCTCTCTCTCTCTCTCTCTCTCTCTCTCTCTCTCTCTCTCTCTCTCTCTCTCTCTCTCTTTAATACTGCTCAGGTATGGCGCTAATTTAAAATCAGATTTTATACTGTGGAAGTAAGTTAATTTCTTTACTTGAGTTACTTTTTGCTGCCAATCATGAATGTATTCTTCCTGGGTTATTTTTTCAGTTTCTTTAATTTTTGAATACTTTAACTGAATTGTTGAATTGAGTTGATGTTTTTCTACTAAATAGTGTAAGGGGTCACTCTCTGGGTGTTTCTGCCGATAAGTGAGAGCACTGTGGTGGTAGCTGTCTGTCGGCGTGTCTGAGAGATGGAACCAGAACTTCGCCGCTCTCTTCTGGATCTCAGAGAGCAGAGGGAATCTGCCCAGTTCTGCCCTGCAGCCGAGATTCGGGGCGTTTCTGTGAATTCCCAGGATGTTTTTGCAGAATTCAAGGTGGAAAATTTCAACAGGGTTTTTGTCCCATGATTCATAGTTTAGTTTAAATTTGGGGCCCCAGATTTCACAGCCATAGAGAAGAATGGGTTTGATGATGCTATCGAAGATTTTCAGCCACAGTTTAATGGGTGGGTTGAATTTGAACAGGGGTCGTCTTATACTGTAAAAAGCCCTGCGTGCCTTATCCGTCAGATCTTTGATTGCAGTATTGAGCTGTCCAGAGGCTGAGATCGTCAGACCCAAATAATTATAACTGGTGACATGATTAAGAATTGTTCCTCCAACTGTGAACTCATATTTTTTGTCAGCAAGACGAGGCTTTTTTTGAAAGATCATGATTTTTGACTTCTCCATGTTTATCGGTAAGGTCCAATCGTTACTGTACTTCTCCAGAATGGAGAGGCTTTGGTGCAGCCCCTCTTCATGAGGAGATAAGAGCAGGAGATCGTCTGCATACAGGAGGCCAGGACCAGAGGACTTATCAAGTGCTGATGCCAGTTCATTAATATAGATATTAAATAGAGTCGGGCTGAGGCTGCAGCCTTGACGGACTCCTTTCGATTGACTGAAATAATCCATTCGTTTGTCATTGATTTTGACACAGCATTTGTTCCCGTTGTATATGTCCTTTATGATGTCATACACTATTAGACATTTCAAAGGGTTTTTACAGTAACTTACTGGCAACACTGTTGCCAGTAGGTTACTGTAATTAAGATTTACAGTAGCAAACATTATTTGATTTACAGTTGCAAATTGTACTGTTTTACAGTAAATTACGGGGGGGAATCACATTCATCAGTATACTACTGTAATTCATTCATTTTAATATAGGTTTCATTAGATTTGATAAATTGTTATATAGAATTCATTTTATTTTTACTCTACATAGGTACTACTGGCAGATGTTCTCCGGAGCTCTTCCACTCATCCCCGGGAAAAACACGCGGCTCGATATAAAACAATATAGAACCCATTATCTAAAGTGGATGCAGACAGTAAACTGATGCCCCGGTATATTTCTGATGTACAGATGTACTCCATGCGCTCACGTTGTTTCTGACACAAAGTACAAACAGATTTTCCAATCATTACAAGCGATGTAACACACCCAGTGTAAGGTAGTCAGTCCCAAGCTACTGCGGCGTTGTAGCAAGCAGTGACAGAGATAGAATAGTTATGGGAGGTTTTAATGAGATTAATGCAAATGATATGCAAGAACTATATAAATGCTTGTTAGACTATTTGTCAGGACCGACATTTCGTGTTGAAGACTACTCGCTGTTATTTGCTTATGAGTTATTTGTTTTTAATAAACCGAAACCAATGCTTTGGTGATTTGTTAACTTTTTAAACAAGTCTCTGAGTGATTAATTAATAATAATTAGTTATCTGAACCTGAATACAACCTCGTCGAGCCCCAAGTGGTCTGAACTTGACTGATCCTGGACGGTCACCAGCTGGAAAGCATCCAGAACGTCTAACAACATCCATCCAGATAAGAGGTAATTAGGCATTCGCTATTTACAAGGTACTTATGGATGATGAAGATGTGAATTATGAGTTTTTGGACCTTTGAACCGGTACAGAAACACTATATATATATATATATATATATATATATATATATATACTTTATTTATATATTAGGCTATATATAAATTTAGGCCTACTGGTAAATTGCTGCTAAAAACTGGTCAGGGAAGCATATAAATCTGAACATTATTTTATTGTCAAAGCACTGCATATAAATACTTTTTTTTTTTTTTTGAAAACAAATGATCAAAAAGTAGGCTAAATGAAAACTTTGGAATCTAAACTGGGAATCAATAAGAATTGAAATCAATAAGCAGAATCAGAATGGATACAATTCAAACAATACCCAACACTAGCCACATGTTGTGAAGTTCACTGATTTCTGAGCATTTTATGAACACTGATAAGTTTAATTAGTATAATCCAGTTTTCTGAAGAGACTAAAGGTGTTTTCTTTTAAATGTTTGCCTAAAATGAAACATATCATAGACTTAAATATCTCTTTGAAAAATAACTTTATAACTTTTAAACAAGTATTAAAATGAGTTCAATGTAGTTGTAGGAGTGTTAAATAAAAAAAATAAATAAAGATGATTATCTTCATTCAGTTGTTCCCTTTCTATTGGTTTGGTAACAAAAGCTCTTAATTCCAAAGATAACAGAAGTTAATCAGTGTATTCAGTAGGCTGCGTTAGTGGCATAAGGTATTGTAAGTATACAACAATGTGACAAAAAAACAATGCATTTACTTTTAAAAACACGTACTTCCATACTTTAAGTAAAAATCTGTCTTTACAACTTTGACTTGCAGTGGAGTAGTATTTGACCAGTAGTATCTGTACTTTCACTCAAGGAAGTTGTGTACTTTGTCCGCCTCTGATCAACAAACACTACCACAGTTGGGCGATCAGCTCAAGACAAAATAATCATTTTCATAATCATGGCTTTTCAAAGATCATTAACCTCATTATGAAACCAAGTGGTTCAGAAATAAATACACAACTTCATTTTGCAAATAAGAGAATGTTAACACTAGTCATGACTTTTTCTTCTATTATCATACGAACCAATCAGAGCCATCCATTGGCTCTGGAACCAGTCAGGTTTAGTCTGTGTTGTTTGAACAAGTAAACAAGCCTTTTGTTTTAAATCAATTCCAAAACCCACTTTCAGTTTCTAAGTGTTTTAACAGGCAATGCATTAACTGTTACAAGTTAGACAAAATAAGAGCAGTCAAATCTTAAAATGACTAGCCTAAATGATATTACCAACTAGACTGTGTAATGGACTACAATTTGTATAATCTACCCCGCTTAGATTAGGACAAAATATAGTCTCATCTTTTACAGATCATTTAAAGACAGTTGAGGGGATTCATTTGCAGCACCTGATATGAAATGACACATTTTCTACAATAAATTGTTTTAATAAACTTTAATGAATTCTTAAGCTTAAAACAGGGGAAAAGAAAGACCGGTTGAATATTTGTCAAAATGCTTCAGTAATCATTCACATAAGCAGATAAGGACACAAACCTTGTGCGCACTCGTTAAAACCAACCTCACCTTTACAGTGACACCTGTGGAACCTAAGCCAAAAATCCCAGTGAGATACAAGTTCACTTTTTTTTTTTTTTTTAAAAGAGAAATGGATACATTTTCTAAAACCAAAGTTGAACCGGTGACACGTCCTCCATCCTCAGCATGTTGCCTTCATTCAATAGAAACATCCCATTTCTGTACAAGCGGACACTACAGTCGTGTTACAATAAGTGCATTTATGTAAAAGCCACAAGCAGATCAAATGTCACTCAAAATTGTGCAAAGCAAACGTTTCTATAAAACACCCAGCACTACAACCAAATAAAGCCTTTAGTGCACAACCTGGAAGGCAGTTTCATATTAAACAGATGCAGGAAACAAGCGGAGGAGGAGGAAACTAGCAAAAAAACAAAACAAAAAAACCACACAACACCCACGTACACACAAAATGAAACAAATGAAGTTACAAATTGACATTACTTTACATTGATGCTTTTTTTTTTTAAACTAACATTAAAAATGAATATTTTAGTCACATAAAGCCATCTTAAATCTCAGTATTTTGTGAACCAGTTTATGAAGGTAGGATGCAGTACAGGAGCACGACACTCAGAAGAGGAAAACTGAGAGCCAGGGATGGGTTTGTTGCAGTTGATGTCAGCTTTGTAAGATTAGTAGTTTTGATAACCGATGTTGGCGTTATAAGGCCAGTAGTTGGGCTTCCTACAAACCCGGTAGTTTTGGTACCAGATGTTGGCTTTATGAGGCCAGTGGTTTTGGGACCCGCTACCTGTGACATCACAATCCTGCCGTGGATGGGCTGAACAGCCCTGAATGTGTTGGTCATCAGGGGAGAGTCGGTGGTCTGGTTGATGTAGACAGTCGTAGTGAAGAGGTCAATCTATTTGGAGAAAGCAAAATGATCTGAACCAAAAGACACTTTGATCCTTTCCTCCAAATGGATAGAGAAACAAGATAAATAAAAAGAAACCCCACTTGGGAACCATTTACATCAGTTCTCATTCAAGATTGTGTTCAAATGGCTTAGAATCAGCATAAGTCTGTTAATTGTGAATTGCATTTTTACAAAAAAAAAAAAAAAAAAAAAAAGTCTAGCTGCATTTCAAACAATATTCACTTGGTTAAATGATATCAAAAACCTGGTTATTGTGCACTTAATCGGTTTTATAGAAATCTTAAGCATGACTGATGTCACATTAGGTTTTAGCCTATTAAACAATGCAATTTGTGTGTAACCAACCCAGATACAGAAATCTTGATTTTAGACCTAAATGTGTGTAGAGAGTCTAGACTTACCAAATCTTGGCTGACTTTAACAGGGTCTTTAAAGATGGTCCAAATCACACCTTCGTCACAGTTTGGTGTAGTCAAAGAGCCAAGATAACGGTAATACTGAGTCCTGTCCACTCCAGGAAGCAGATCATCCATGGTGAGCTTGTCAGAAACGTGTGTTTTATCACCTGAAATAATTAAAACATGAACTTCTGTACATTACCAGCATACAGAACCACTTCTTTCCTAATACTGTAGGAAAGGGTCCAAACCTGCACTCGCAATTTGTGCTAGATAAGACGTTAATGTCTTCCAGCTCTCTGGTTTCCCGGTGTCATTAGAGGCCTGTGGGAGATTACAGTTAAAACGATCAATTGAACGGTTTCTCCAAATATCAGAGACGAAAAGGTGACATACCTCAATGAAGATCCCAAGAACTGCAAATACTGGATCACTGCCGTTACCTTCAGCCTTATTCACGATATGCAACTGAGACACACAAAACCCTTTTAGAAGACCAGTATAAAACAAAAGCTTTCAGTTGTAGTTACACTGTTTTCAAACCTCCATGGGGTATCGTTTGCCATTCACACCATGTTCAGATCCAGGTGTGGCGCTGCCATTCCCCCAGTGAAGATGAAACTGTGTGCTGGTGAACAAGCCTGGCAGATCACCTCCTTCCACATACATTTTCTTGTGACCAAGTGTAACTTCAACTGAAGAGTGGAACCACAACACATTAAACAGATTCTGTTCCCAGTCAGTAATTCTTACACAAAAGCTGAAACATTACACTACTCACTTGTCCTGCCAGTGTTTTTAATCTCAGTTAAGGTTGCGCGGTCATTGTAGCCAGTGAAGGTGAAAGCGGTCAGATTAGTATTAGCCTGCACATTGGCAGTTACGATGTCTATTGGAGACTGTTGAGTGCCATCACAGTCTTTTTCTGCGATTATGGGCCAAACGGCATCACCTGATACACAGGGGGAAAAACACCTTAAAACATCCCCACCTGGTAATTAACATCAAATCATGTATAATCCCTGATTTCCAAACAGCTGAGGAGCACACTTTTTTTAAATTTTCAAATAGAAAGTTTGCAACAACAAAAAAAAGGGAGATAAAAATACTTACTACATGAAGGCCTATGATAGCACCAAGCTAAGAAGCAGCACATGAAAAGGGAGAGTAATGTTTGAAACGTCACAATACAATATTAGTCACGGAAATTACTAAAGTAATCAAATGACAAACAAACACTTACACACAGGTGTTGTTGTACTGCACACCTCGTGCAACAGACAAGCAGCAAGGCAGGCTATGAAAGCATTCATCTGGAAGAAAGAAAAAAAAAAAAGGTCCAGTAATGTAATTATCTAACAGATCCATTCAAAATATTTAAGAACACATAGCTCCTTCCAAGAATAAAATAACACTTAAATATAATGCATTAAAAGTAGATAAAGTCATTTTTATACACATTTTTGTGATTCACTTCTCAGGTTTTAGTGCAAAGACAAGTTGCTATCTTACCATTTTGGACAACTAAATGCTTAAACTCCTTCAGTCCTTAACTACTACACTTAACTTTGTCTCTTTTTTTTTTTTTTTTTCTTAATTGCAAACCAAACTTACTTCCTGTATTAAATCTGCAAAACTCTGTTTAAAAACCACTGTGTATGAAGGCTTTATACTCAAAGGGTCTCAGCGTCCTGAAATGTGTAAAGACGTGATTAACCAGGTATCAGAATGAGCTCATTGAGACAGGTGGCACCTGAAGTGTGTTAAGTGATTAGGCCAATTTGGTTCAGGTGTTTGATGAAAATTTAGGTTGACAGCAATCAAACTCCATCCCCAATCAGGGCTGAGTTTCTCGATAACGATTGATCTTAGCGCTTAAGAGCGTTTTCTACGAGTCATTTTACGAATGTTCGTTATTGTTTCACGTGCGTTTCCCAAAAATGCACTTAACAGAATCACACGTAGCCGTGCTTTAAGTGCTACTTACGAGTCGCTATCCGTTGGTCAAGTGCTGAAATGTCAATTTATAGAATGGCTTGTATTTGTAGTACACGCTCGTTTATTGAAATGTTAACCTAATGCTGCGTTCCAGACAGCTCAGATAATATAATATAATATAATATAATATAATATAATATAATATAATATAATATAATATACATTTAGTCATTTAGCAGGCGCTTTTATCCAAAACGACTTACAAGTGAGGACAATAGAAGCAATCAAAACCAACAAAAGAGCAACAACATGCAAGTGCTATGACAAGTCTCGTTTAGCCTAACACAGCACACGTAGCAATGTTTTATTTTTATTTGTTTTAAAGAAAAGGAGTAGATAGAATATAGAAAAAAAGTAGCCTAGTGTTTTTTTTAATTGTTTTTTTTATTTATTTATAAGAAACAAGTAGATAGAATAGAAAAAAGAAAGAAAGCTAGTGTTAGTTTTTCAAGAAAAGCTAGCAGAATAAATATGCAATTGATAGAGGGTCAAGTGTCTGTGTGTGTGTGTTGTTTTTTTTATATATAAAAAGAAGACATAGATAAAATAGAATAATTAAAAAAAATATATATATATATATATATATATATATATATATATATATTATATTTGTACATTAATATTATTCTATATAGTATATAATATCTGTAGAGACATTATTTCTGGGTCCAATACATGGCTGATTTCTTTTTCAATGTTTTGAAAGGGGGGGGGGGGGTATATATATATGGCACAAAGGAAGAAAGGCTGAGATGCTGATATTATTCCTTTTTGTTTTTTCAGCCACAGGTGGTATTGATCACTTTTAACTAATTCTATCGCCAGTTCAGATTTAATCCAGATGATCATCCCTCCTGATTCTCTCCCCTGTGTGACTGATGTGAGTTTGACCGATGGTAATATTATCTCTCTGTATCCCGAGGGACAGCCAGTGAACACATCTCCTCTACACCAGGTTTCCTGTAAGAGGATGACATCTATGTCTTCAAGTTCTTTCATAAAGTCAGAATGTCTACTTTTTAGGCCAAAGACTGTGGAGTCAATTCAATTCAATTCAGAAAGCTTTATTGGCATGACAAAAACATACATTTTGTATTGCCAAAGCATTAGAACAACATAGAAAATGATTTAGAATATCTGAACATTTAGTAAAGCCTGGAGAAAATAATATAAAATAAAAAGACAATATTATATAAACACATGGCTAGATATAGCAAAAAAAAATAAAAAAATAAAAAAATAAATAAAAGAATAGTATTAATAAAATAATATTAGTAAAATAAATAAAGAATTACAATAATAAATAAAGGATTGTACTACAGAGATCATGTAACAACTGAACTTAGAAAATTTGAACATTGTGTACATTATATAGATGTGTGTGTTTGGTCTGTGAGTGTGTGTTTATTGGCTGTGTGTTTCTCTCTGACTGACTGTGTGTGTGTGTGTGTAAGTGTGTGTGTGTGTGTGTGTGTGTGTGTGTGTGTGTGTGTGTGTGTGTGTGTGTGTGTGTGTGTGTGTGTGTGTGTGTGTGTGTGTGTGTGTGTGAGTGTGTGTGTGCGAGTGTGTGTTTATTGGCTGTGTGTTTCTCTCTGGCCGTCCCTCAGGAGATGACAAGATGCTACAAATCTTGCAGCTATATTACAACATTTGGCTTCTTCGCCGAGAATGAAACGGAGTTTTTGAGTTGGATTACAGGTGTTAAATTGGGGGAATATTTTATTAATTTTGGGGTAGTAGTGGTCTCTGATGTCTTTATATTTTGTGCATTCTGTGAGGAAGTGCAGCTCCGTCTCCGGCACTCCCAGGATGCAGTGCGAGCAGAGTCTGTCCTCACGAGAGAGCCAGGTCTGTCTGCGCCGGCCCGTCTCTACGGCCAGACTGTGTTCACTGAGTGTGTGTGTGTGTGTGTGTGTGTGTGTGTGTGTGCCGGCCCGTCTCTACGGTCAGACTGTGTTCACTGAGTGTGTGTGTGTGTGTGTGTGCCAGCCCGTCTCTACGGCCAGACTGTGTTCACTGAGTCTGTACATCGTCAGTGTTTTCCTGATTCTCACATCACTCACGGCGCTCAGGTAGATCGCAACAGTGTATTCTCGATTTAGGGCCGAATAACATTCCAGTTTGTGCTGGTTTTTAATGGTGTTTGTCCAATGGGTGATGTACTTGTCTTTTTCTGTGTTTATAATGTGTGTGTGCCGAATGTGTGTGAGTGTGTGTGTGTCCCGAGGCTGGCTGATCTCGGTGTGTGTGAGCTCAGTCAGTCTCAGCACCAGCTGGCACAGGGGACTCTTACTTACGCTCAGCTCTTGGTGTTTTAGGGCTTTGTAATGGTATGTGTTGGGGTTGCTTGTTTTTAGGTGTTTCCAGAATTTCAGGGCTCTTTTTTGGATATTTAGAAGGAGAGGGTATTGGCCTAATTCTGCCCTGCATCCGTTGTTTGGAGTTTTTCTTTGGATTTTGAGTATTCTTTTACAGAAATCTAAATGTAGAGTTTCGATCAGGTGTTTTTCCCAATTTAAGAAGTCAAATTTTATAGAAGGACCCCAAACTTCACTGCCATATAAAACAATTGGTTCAATTATAGATTTGAAAAGTTTGAGCCAGATTTGGATTGGGATGTCAATTTTAATGGATCTTTTTATGGCATAGAAAGCCCTTTGAGCTTTCTCTTTGAGTTCATTCACAGCCAAAGTAAAGTTACCGGTTGGAGTTATTTTCAGGCCGAGGTAAGTGTATGTTTTTGTGGTTTCAGTGGTTCTGTGTGACAGCGTGAATGTGTGTGTTGGTCCCTGAGATCTGGAGCGTTTCTGGAACATCATTACTCTAGTTTTTTGGAGGTTGACCGTCAGGGCCCAGGTCTGACAGTAATCCTCCAGCAGATTCAGGCTGTCCTGAAGCCCCTCTTCTGTGGGCGACAGGAGGACCAGGTCGTCTGCGTACAGAAGACACTTGATCTCTGTGTCGTGTAGAGTGAGACCTTGAATGGGGGCGTGTTCTAATATGTTGGCCAATTGGTTGATGTAAATGTTGAAGAGGGTGGGGCTTAAACTGCATCCCTGTCTCACTCCGCGCCCCTGGGGGAAGAATTCGGTTCTTTGGTTTCCAATTTTAACCGTACAATGGCTGGCTGTGTACATCGATTTGATCAAATCGTAGAATTTTCCCCCTATTCCACTGTCGATCAGTTTTAGGTATAATCCTTCGTGCCAGATTGAATCGAATGCTTTCTTGAAATCAACGAAACAAGCAAAAATTTTTCCTTTGTTTTGATGTACATATTTGTCAATTAGTGTTTGTAATGTAAAAATGTGATCGGATGTGCGACATTTTCGAAGAAAGCCAATTTGGCATTTACTCAAGGCACTGTGCTTCGTAAGGAAGTGTAACAGTCTGGTGTTTAAGATGCTGCAGAGAACCGTCCCCAGGTTACTGTTCACACAGATGCCTCGGGAGTTGTTGGGTCTAGTTTGTCTCCGTTCTTGTGAATGGGGCTGATGAGGCCCTGGTTCCAGATCTCAGGGAAGAACCCGACACACAGAACATCATTGAACAGTTTCAGCATGGCCAGTTTGAAGCTTTGGTCTGTGTTTCAGCATCTCGTTCAGGATGCTGTCGACACCGCAGGCTTTCTTGGGCTCGAGGACCCGTAATTTGTCTTCTAATTCTTTCATTGTTATGGGGAAATCTAAGGGGTTTTGATTTGATTTAATCGATCTTTCTAAATTGTCTAGTTTATTAATTATTTCATTTTGATTAGAATTTTGAATTTCGGTTGGGCTATATAATTCTTGGAAATGAGTTTTCCACGTCTCCCCGTCTTGGATGGCCAGAATTTCTTGATTTGGTTTGTATAGTAATTTCCATTTATCCCAAAATTTGTGTGAATTTATAGATTTTTCAATTTCTTCAAACTGGTTTTGTAAAAACTGTGCTTTTTTCCGCCGGAGTGTGGCTTTGTATCGTTTTAGTGTCTCGCAGTAATGAAGGCGGAGGTCCGGATTATCTGGTTGTCAGTGTTTTTGATTTGATAAATTTCTGAGTTTTTTTCTCAGAGCCTTACAGTCCAAATCAAACCATTTGTCAGTATCTAAACATTTTTTCTTTGGTTTAACAATGGTCAAATTACTTTTTTGTGCTGTTTTGTATAATATGTTGTTTAGATCTTGTACTTCTTGATTGATGCCGAATTGGTTTTTAGGGTACGCCTGTGTTTGGAATGAGTGTAAGAGGGACTGTATTTCTGGAGATTCAACAGCATTGATGTAATTAGTGGCGCTGTCTTCAGTCCATCTGAGTGACGTAATTTTGATCATTTGATACGGTGTCCTGATTGGTGTGGGTGATGTTTCAGATGGCTTTATATCGAGGGTGATTTGGCTGTGGTCTGAGAAGGGTTTCAGGGGTTTGACTGTGAATGCTCTCAAAGAGGAAAGGTGGAGATCTGTGATGGTGTAATCTACGGTGCTGTTACCGAGAGCTGAGCTGTAGGTGTATCGGCCGAGCGAGTCTCCTCGCAGTCTTCCGTTGACGATGTACAGAGCCAGTCCTCGGCAGAGCTGCAGCAGCTGCCGTCCGTGAGCGTTCACTGTCTGATCACAGTTTTCTCTGGCGGGGTAAGAAGGGTACAAGTGGTTATTGCCGGTGATGAATCTGGTACCGTGTGATTCTAAGAAATCTAATTCTTCTCCGGTTCTAGCGTTTAAATGTCTCTCTCTCTCTCTCTCTCTCTCTCTCTCTCTCTCTCTCTCTCTCTCTCTGTGCAGTGAGAACACAGTCGCAGCTCTCTGGCTCTCCAGCTCTGCTTGTGTCGGCCGTCTCCACACACAGACTGTGTTCACTCAGACGATACTTTGTTAGCAGCTTTCTCTGACCATAGTCTTTAATACTGCTCAGGTATGGCGCTAATTTATAATCAGATTTTATACTGTGGAAGTAAGTTAATTTCTTTACTTGAGTTACTTTTTGCTGCCAATCATGAATGTATTCTTCCTGGGTTATTTTTTCAGTTTCTTTAATTTTTGAATACTTTAACTGAATTGTTGAATTGAGTTGATGTTTTTCTACTAAATAGTGTAAGGGGTCACTCTCTGGGTGTTTCTGCCGATAAGTGAGAGCACTGTGGTGGTAGCTGTCTGTCGGCGCGTCTGAGAGATGGAACCAGAACGTCGCCGCTCTCTTCTGGATCTCAGAGAGCAGAGGGAATCTGCCCAGTTCTGCCCTGCAGCCGAGATTCGGGGCGTTTCTGTGAATTCCCAGGATGTTTTTGCAGAATTCAAGGTGGAAAGTTTCAACAGGGTTTTTGTCCCATGATTCATAGTTTAATTTAAATTTGGGGCCCCAGATTTCACAGCCATAGAGAAGAATGGGTTTGATGATGCTATCGAAGATTTTCAGCCACAGTTTAATGGGTGGGTTGAATTTGAACAGGGGTCGTCTTATACTGTAAAAAGCCCTGCGTGCCTTATCCGTCAGATCTTTGATTGCAGTATTGAGCTGTCCAGAGGCTGAGATCGTCAGACCCAAATAATTATAACTGGTGACATGATTAAGAATTGTTCCTCCAACTGTGAACTCATATTTTTTGTCAGCAAGACGAGGCTTTTTCTGAAAGATCATGATTTTTGACTTCTCCATGTTTATCGGTAAGGTCCAATCGTTACTGTACTTCTCCAGAATGGAGAGGCTTTGGTGCAGCCCCTCTTCATGAGGAGACAAGAGCAGAAGATCGTCTGCATACAGGAGGCATTTAATATCTCTGCCCTCGAGGGTCAGACCAGGACCAGAGGACTTATCAAGTGCTGATGCCAGTTCATTAATATAGATATTAAATAGAGTCGGGCTGAGGCTGCAGCCTTGATGGACTCCTTTTGTTTGACTGAAATAATCCATTCGTTTGTCATTGATTTTGACACAGCATTTGTTCCCGTTGTATATGTCCTTTATGATGTCATACACTATTAGACATTTCAAAGGGTTTTTACAGTAACTTACTGGCAACACTGTTGCCAGTAGGTTACTGTAATTAAGATTTACAGTAGCAAACTGTATTTGATTTACAGTTGCAAATTGTACTGTTTTACAGTAAATTACGGGGGGGAGTCACATTCATCAGTATACTACTGTAATTCATTCATTTTAATATAGGTTTCATTAGGTTTGATAAATTGTTATATAGAATTCATTTTATTTTTACTCTACATAGGTACTACTGGCAGATGTTCTCCGGAGCTCTTCCACTCATCCCCGGGAAAAACACGCGGCTCGATATAAAACAATATAGAACCCATTATCTAAAGTGGATGCAGACAGTAAACTGATGCCCCGGTATATTTCTGATGTACAGATGTACTCCATGCGCTCACGTTGTTTCTGACACAAAGTACAAACAGATTTTCCAATCATTACAAGCGATGTAACACACCCAGTGTAAGGTAGTCAGTCCCAAGCTACTGCGGCGTTGTAGCAAGCAGTGACAGAGATAGAATAGTTATGGGAGGTTTTAATGAGATTAATGCAAATGATATGCAAGAACTATATAAATGCTTGTTAGACTATTTGTCAGGACCGACATTTCGTGTTGAAGACTACTCGCTGTTATTTGCTTATGAGTTATTTGTTTTTAATAAACCGAAACCAATGCTTTGGTGATTTGTTAACTTTTTAAACAAGTCTCTGAGTGATTAATTAATAATAATTAGTTATCTGAACCTGAATACAACCTCGTCGAGCCCCAAGTGGTCTGAACTTGACTGATCCTGGACGGTCACCAGCTGGAAAGCATCCAGAACGTCTAACAACATCCATCCAGATAAGAGGTAATTAGGCATTCGCTATTTACAAGGTACTTATGGATGATGAAGATGTGAATTATGAGTTTTTGGACCTTTGAACCGGTACAGAAACACTATATATATATATATATATACTTTATATATTAGGCTATATATAAACTTAGGCCTACTGGTAAATTTCTGCTAAAAACTGGTCAGGGAAGCATATAAATCTGAACATTATTTTATTGTCAAAACACTGCATATAAATACTTTTTTTTTTTGAAAACAAATGATCAAAAAGTAGGCTAAATGAAAACTTTGGAATCTAAACTGGGAATCAATAAGAATTGAAATCAATAAGCAGACGCAGAATGGATACAATTCAAACAATACCCAACACTAGCCACATGTTGTGAAGTTCACTGATTTCTGAGCATTTTATGAACACTGATAAGTTTAATTAGTATAATCCAGTTTTCTGAAGAGACTAAAGGTGTTTTCTTTTAAATGTTTGCCTAAAATGAAACATATCATAGACTTCAATATCTCTTTGAAAAAGAACTTTATAACTTTTAAACAAGTATTAAAATGAGTTCAATGTAGTTGTAGGAGTGTTAAACAAAAAAAAAAAAGAAAGATGATTATCTTCATTCAGTTGTTCCCTTTCTATTGGTTTGGTAACAAAAGCTCTTAATTCCAAAGATAACACAAGTTAATCAGTGTATTCAGTAGGCTGCGTTAGTGGCATAAGGTATCGTAAGTAAACAACAATGTGACGACAAAACAATGCATGTACTTTTAAGTACACGTACTTCCATACTTAAGTAAAAATCTGTCTTTACAACTTTGACTTGCAGTGGAGTAGTATTTGACCAGTAGTATCTGTACTTTCACTCAAGTAAGGAAGTTGTGTACTTTGTCCGCCTCTGATCAACAAACACTACCACAGTTGGGCGATCAGCTCAAGACAAAATAATCATTTCCATAATCATGGCTTTTCAAAGATCATTAACCTCACTACAATGAAACCAAGTGGTTCAGAAATAAATACACAACTTCATTTTGCAAATAAGAGAATGTTAACACTTGTCATGACTTTTTCTTCTATTTTCATACGAACCAATCAGAGCCATCCATTGGCTCTGGAACCAATCAGGTTTAGTCTGTGTTGTTTGAACAAGTAAATGCAAGCCTTTTGTTTTAAATCAATTCCAAAACCCACTTTCAGTTTCTAAGTGTTTTAACAGGCAATGCATTAACTGTTACAAGTTAGACAAAATAAGAGCAGTCAAATCTTAAAATGACTAGCCTAAATGATATTACCAACTAGACTGTGTAATGGACTACAATTTGTATAATCTACCCCGCTTGGATTAGGACAAAATATAGTCTCATCTTTTACAGATCATTTAAAGACAGATGAGGGGATTAATTTGCAGCACCTGATATGAAATGACACTTTCTACAATAAATTGTTTTAATAAACTTTAATGAATTCTTAAGCTTAAAACATTTAAACAGGTGAAAAGAAAGACCAGTTGAATATTTGTCAAAATGCTTCAGTAATCAGTCACATAAGCAGACAAGGACACAAACCTTCTGCGCACTCGTTAAAACCAACCTCACCTTTACAGTGACACCTGTGGAACCCAAGCCAAAAATCCCAGTGAGATACAAGTTCACTTTTTTTTTTTTTTAAAAAAAAAAGAGTAATGGATACATTTTCTAAAACCAAAGTTGAACCGGTGACACGTCCTCCATCCTCAGCATGTTGCCTTCATTCAATAGAAACATCCCATTTCTGTACAAGCGGACACTACAGTCGTGTTACAATAAGTGCATTTATGTAAAAGCCACAAGCAGATCAAATGTCACTCAGTTGTGCAAAGTAAACATTTCTATAAAACACCCAGCACTACAACCAAATAAAGCCTTTAGTGCACAACCTGGAAGGCAGTTTCATATTAAACAGATGCAGGAAACAAGCGGAGAATGAGGAAACTAGCAAAAAAAAAAAAAAAAAAAACCCACGTACACACAAAATGAAACCAATGAAGTTACAAATTGACATTACATTGATGCTTTTTTTTTTTTAAACTAACATTAAAAATGAATATTTTAGTCACATAAAGCCATCTTAATCTCAGTATTTTGTGAACCAGTTTATGAAGGTAGGATGCAGTACAGGAGCACGACACTCAGAAGAGGAAAACTGAGAGCCAGGGATGGGTTTGTTGCAGCTGATGTCAGCTTTGTAAGATTAGTAGTTTTGATAACCGATGTTGGCGTTATAAGGCCAGTAGTTGGGCTTCCTACAAACCCGGTAGTTTTGGTACCAGATGTTGGCTTTATGAGGCCAGTGGTTTTGGGACCCGCTACCTGTGACATCACAATCCTGCCGTGGATGGGCTGAACAGCCCTGAATGTGTTGGTCATCAGGGGAGAGTCGGTGGTCTGGTTGATGTAGACGGTCATAGTGAAGAGGTCAATCTATTTGGAGAAATCAAAATAATCTGAACCAAAGACACTTTGATCATTTCCTCCAAATGGATAGAGAAACAAGAAATAAAAAGAAACCCCACTTGGGAACCATTTACATCAGTTCTCATTCAAGATTGTGTTCAAATGGCTTACAAATCAGCATAAGTCTGTTAATTGTGAATTGCATTTTTACCAAAAAAAAAAAAACAAAAAAAAAAAGTCTAGCTGCATTTCAAACAATATTCACTTGGTTAAATTATATCGAAAACCTGGTTATTGTGCACTTAATCGGTTTTATAGAAAACTTAAGCATGACTGATGTCACATTAGGTTTTAGCCTATTAAAAATAATGCAATTTGTGTGTAACCAACCCAGCTACAGAAATCTTGATTTTAGGCTTAAATGTGTGTAGAGAGTCTAGACTTACCAAATCTTGGCTGACTTTAACAGAGTCTTTAAAGATGGTCCAAATCACACCTTCGTCACAGTTTGGTGTAGTCAAAGAGCCAAGATAACGGTAATACTGAGTCCTGTCCACTCCAGGAAGCAGATCATCCATGGTGAGCTTGTCAGAAACGTGCGTTTTATCACCTGAAATAATTAAAACATGAACTTCTGTACATTACCAGCATACAGAACCACTTCTTTCCTAATACTGTAGGAAAGGGTCCAAACCTGCACTCGCAATTTGTGCTAGATAAGACGTTAAGGTCTTCCAGCTCTCTGGTTTCCCGGTGTCATTAGAGGCCTGTGGGAGATTACAGTTAAAACGGTCAATTGAACAGTTTCTCCAAATATCAGAGACGAAAAGGTGACATACCTCAATGAAGATCCCAAGAACTGAAATTACTGGATCACTGCCGTTACCTTCAGCCTTATTCACGATATGCAACTGAGACACACAAAACCCTTTTAGAAGACCAGTATAAAACAAAAGCTTTCAGTTGTAGTTACATTGTTTTCAAACCTCCATGGGGTATCGTTTGCCATTCACACCATGTTCAGATCCAGGTGTGGCGCTGCCATTACCCCAGTGAAGATGAAACTGTGTGCTGGTGAACAAGCCTGGCAGATCACCTCCTTCCACATACATTTTCTTGTGACCAAGTGTAACTTCAACTGAAGAGTGAAACCACAACACATTAAACAGATTCTGTTCCCAGTCAGTAATTCTTACACAAAAGCTGAAACAGAAACATTACACTACTCACTTGTCCTGCCAGTGTTTTTAATCTCAGTTAAGGTTGCGCGGTCATTGTAGCCAGTGAAGGTGAAAGCGGTCAGATTAGTATTAGCCTGCACATTGGCGGTTACAATGTCTATTGGAGACTGTTGAGTGCCATCACAGTCTTTTTCTGCGATTATGGGCCAAACGGCATCACCTGATACACAGGGGGAAAAACACCTTAAAACATCCCCACCTGGTAATTAACATCAAATCATGTATAATCCCTGATTTCCAAACAGCTGAGAGCACACATTTTATTTTATTATTTTTTTTTTAATAGAGTCTGCAAAAATAAAAAATAAGTCAAATAATAAAAGATAAAAATACTTACTACATGAAGGCCTATGATAGCACCAAGCTAAGAAGCAGCACATGAAAAGGGAGAGTAATGTTTGAAACGTCACAATACACGAGGCAATATTAGTCATGGAAATTACAAAGTAATCAAATGACAAACAAACACTTACACACAGGTGTTGTTGTACTGCACACCTCGTGCAACAGACAAGCAGCAAGGCAGGCTATGAAAGCATTCATCTGGAAGAAAAAAAAAAAAGTCTAGTAAAGTAATTATCTAACAGATCCATTCAAAATATTTAAGAACGCATAGCTCCTTCCAAGAATAAAATAACACTTAAATATAATGCATTAAAAGTAGATAGTCATTTTTATACACATTTTTGTAATTCACTTCTCAGGTTTTAGTGCAAAGACAAGTTGCTATCTTACCATTTTGGACAACTAAATGCTTAAACTCCTTCAGTCCTTAACTACTACACTTAACTGTCTCTTTTTTTTTTTTTTTCTTTTAATTGCAAGCCAAACTTAGTTCCTTTATTAAATCTGCAAAACCCTGTTTAAAAACCACTGTGTATGAAGGCTTTATACTCAAAGGGTTTCAGCGTCCTGAAATGTGCAAAGACGTGATTAACCAGGTATCAGAATGAGCTCATTGAGACAGGTGGCACCTGAAGTGTGTTAAGTGATTAGGCCAATTTGGTTCAGGTGTTTGATGAAAATTTAGGTTGACAGCAATCAAACTCCATCCCCAATCAGGGCTGAGTTTCTCGATAACGATTGATCTTAGCGCTTAAGAGCGTTTTCTACGAGTCATTTTACGAATGTTCGTTATTGTTTCACGTGCGTTTTCCAAAAATGCACTTAACAGAATCACACGTAGCCGTGCTTTAAGTGCTACTTACGAGTCGCTATCCGTTGGTCAAGTGCTGAAATGTCAATTTATAGAATGGCTTGTATTTGTAGTACACGCTCGTTTATTGAAATGTTAACCTAATGCTGCGTTCCAGACAGCTCAGATAATATAATATAATATAATATAATATAATATAATATAATATAATATAATATAATATAATATAATATAATATAATATAATATACATTTAGTCATTTAGCAGGCACTTTTATCCAAAACGACTTACAAGTGAGGACAATAGAAGCAATCAAAACCAACAAAAGAGCAACAACATGCAAGTGCTATGACAAGTCTCGTTTAGCCTAACACAGCACACGTAGCAATGTTTTATTTTTATTTTTTTTTAAAGAAAAGGAGTAGATAGAATATAGAAAAAAAGTAGCCTAGTGTTTTTTTTTTTATTTGTTTTTTTATTTATTTATAAGAAACAAGCAGATAGAATAGAAAAAAGAAAGAAAGCTAGTGTTAGTTTTTCAAGAAAAGCTAGCAGAATAAATATGCAATTGATAGAGGGTCAAGTGTCTGTGTGTGTGTGTTGTTGTTTTTTATATATATATAAAAAGAAGACATAGATAAAATAGAATATTTAAAAAAAAAAAAATATATATATATATATATATATATATATATATATATATATATATATATATATATATTTTATTTGTACATTAATATTATTCTGTATAGTATATAATATCTGTAGAGACATTATTTCTGGGTCCAATACATGGCTGATTTCTTTTTCAATGTTTTGAAAGGTTTCCTCTTGGAAGTACGGAGAATCGAGGGGGGTATATATATGGCACAAAGGAAGACAGGCTGAGATGCTGATATTATTCCTTTTTGTTTTTTCAGCCACAGGTGGTATTGATCACTTTTAACTAATTCTATCGCCAGTTCAGATTTAATCCAGATGATCATCCCTCCCGAGTCTCTCCCCTGTGTGACTGATGTGAGTTTGACCGATGGTAATATTATCTCTCTGTATCCCGAGGGACAGCCAGTGAACACATCTCCTCTACACCAGGTTTCCTGTAAGATGATCACATCTATGTCTTCAAGTTCTTTCATAAAGTCAGAATGTCTACTTTTTAGGCCAAAGACTGAGGAGTCTCTCTCTCTCTCTCAGTGCAGTGAGAACACAGTCGCAGCTCTCTGGCTCTCCAGCTCTGCTTGTGTCGGCCGTCTCCACACACACACACACACACACACACACACACACACACACACACACACACACACACACACACACACACACACTTTCTCACTCTCTCTCTCTCTCTCTCTCTCTCTCTCTCTCTCTCTCTCTCTCTCTCTCTCTCTCTTTCTCTCTCTCTCTCTCTCTCTCTCTCTCTCTCTCTCTTCTCTCTCTTTCTCTCTCTCTCTCTCTCTCTCTCAATTCAATTCAATTCAATTCAATTCAAATTAGCTTTATTGGCATGACTGTGTAACATCACAATGTTGCCAAAGCAATACATATATTATACAGATAAATAAAATCATGGGGAAACACGTATACATGTCCATATTATACAAGTAGGTAAAAAAATAAAATAAAATAAAAATAAATAAATGATTAAATGAATACAGAGAGCAGTTATAAATGTAAAGGAGGGTTCAGCCTTTGTCCCTCATTTGATGGCAGGAGGACACATACGGCGCTGCCAGGTGGATACACTTTTCCTTTTCTCCCAGAATATAACAGAGTTTGTCTAAGTTGCTTTTATGGTTAAATTCAGGTGAAACTAGAGCTATTTGTCTGAAATAGGCATCTCTGATGTGTTTATATTTGCTCCTTATATATGTCCTCTACGAGTCCCTCAGTGCAGTGAGAACACAGTCGCAGCTCTCTGGCTCTCCAGCTCTGCTTGTGTCGGCCGTCTCCACACACACACACACACACACACACACACACACACACACACACACACACACACACACACACACACACACACAGTCGCAGCTCTCTGGCTCTCCAGCTCTGCTTGTGTCGGCCGTCTCCACACACACACACACACACACACACACACACACACACACCACACACACACACACACACACACACACACAGTCGCAGCTCTCTGGCTCTCCAGCTCTGCTTGTGTCGGCCGTCTCCACACACAGACTGTGTTCACTCAGACGATACTTTGTTAGCAGCTTTCTCTGACCATAGTCTTTAATACTGCTCCGGTATGGCGCTAATTTATAATCAGATTTTATACTGTGGAAGTAAGTTAATTTCTTTACTTGAGTTTTTGCCTCACTACGTCAGACTCCGTACTTCCGCTCAATTTCATTTCGCTTCTGTACTCAGTCTGATATAGCAGACCATCTCTCAGTTTATCTCCGGCTCCGCAGCAGCTGGGCCTATCAACGAACAGAGGGCGGGCTGAGAGCCGTGACGTAGATGCTAAGTGCCGAATTTAAGATTGTAGTTTAGGTACGACAGCAGACATGGAGACACGGGATGCTGTTCGCTCTCTTGTGGAGAATATTACTGGCATTTGCCAACTGAAGCCCGAACAAGAGGAGTGTGTGGTTCACATTTGTAATGGAGGTGATGCTGTGGCCATAATCCCGACAGGTTTTGGGAAAAGTTTAATTTACCAACTGTTACCGATCGTCAGCGAGAAACTGAGGAGGCCAAAGTCCGGCAAGGCGATAATTGTGATTGTGTGTGTGTGATGTGATTACTTCACATAATCTGCAAAAGTCGTTCACAGCCATCTTCACTCTGGTATTTCACTCGATGGTTTTGTTTTCGCCGCATAACAGTGTTTACAGCGGAAGTTCAAGGCGGCTGAGCCGGCAAATAACATCAGAATCAGAATCAGAATCAGAATCAGAATTAGCTTTATTCGCCAGGTGTGCGCAAACACACAAGGAATTTGTTGTGGTTTTAGGGTGCTCCTGGTACATACATTCATACATACACATCTGACATGAGAACAGAAAAAACATTTAAATAGTAAGACTTAACAATGGATAATAATAATAATAATAATAATAAGTATGAATCTGGAACAGTAGATTTATGTACAGATTTGTGCATTATTTACTATATATACAGCTGTATAAATAAACAGATATGTATGTGTATTTACATAGTACTTGAGAAAGAGGCAATAATTAAAGATGGAGAATGAATTACAGAACACAGGTAATGATCCATGTGTTAGCTATTTAAGCTGGAGATGGCATGGGGGAAAAAACTGTTTTTATGCCTAGATGTTCTAGTGCACAGAGATCTGTAGCGTCTGCCTGAAGGGAGAAGTGCAAACAGGTTGTGTCCGGGGTGAGAGGGGTCTTTGATGATGCTACCTGCCCGTTTCTTCACTCTGGAGTTGTACAAGTCCTGAAGGCTAGGCAGGTGCACACCAATTATCTTTTCTGCTGTCCTAACAGTCCGTTGAAGTCGTCTTATATCTGATTTGCTGGCTGACCCAAACCAGACAGTTATGGAGGAGCACAGAACTGACTCAATAACAGCTGAATAAAACTGTTTCAGCAGCTCCTGTGGCAGGTTGAACTTTTTCAGCTGACGAAGGAAGTACAACCTCTGCTGGGCCTTTTTCACAATGGAGTCAATGTGAGTGTCCCACTTCAGGTCCTGAGAGATGGTTGTGCCCAGGAACCTGAATGACTCCACTGCAGCCACGGTGCTGTTCATGATGGTGAGTGGGGGGAGAGGAGGGGGGTTTCTCCTGAAGTCCACTATCATCTCCACAGTTTTGAGCGTGTTCAGCTCCAGGTTGTTGTGACTCCACCAGACAGCCAGCTGCTCAACCTCCTGTCTGTAAGCAGACTCGTCGCCGTCCTTGATGAGGCCGATGACTGTAGTGTCGTCCGCAAACTTCAGGAGTTTGACAGAGGGGTCTTTAGAGGTGCAGTCGTTGGTGTAGAGGGAGAAGAGTAGTGGGGAGAGAACGCAGCCCTGAGGAGCTCCAGTGCTGATGGTGCGTGTGTTGGATGTGAGTTTTCCCAGCCTCACAAGCTGCTGCCTGTCTGTCAGGAAGCTGGTGATCCACTGACAGATGGAGGTGGGTACAGAGAGCTGAGTCAGTTTGTTCTGAAGGGTGTCCGGGATGATGGTGTTGAAAGCGGAGCTGAAGTCCACAAACAAGATCCTTGCATAAGTCCCTGGTTTGTCCAGATGCTGCAGGATGTAGTGCAGTCCCATATTAACTGCATCATCCACAGATCTGTTTGCTCGGTAAGCAAACTGTAGAGGGTCCAGCAAGGGTCCAGTAATGTCCTTCAGGTGGGCCAACACCAGTCTCTCAAATGACTTCATGACTACTGATGTTAAAGCAACAGGTCTGTAGTCATTAAGTCCTGTGATTTTTGGTTTCTTGGGTACAGGGATGATGGTGGAACATTTGAAGCAGGAGGGGACTTCACACAGCTCTAGAGATCTGTTCAGATCAATGTGAAGATGGATGATAGCTGGACAGCACAGGCTTTGAGGCAGGCTGGAGAGACACCGTCTGGGCCTTTGGCTTTCCTTATCTTCTGCTTCCTGAAGACTTTGCATACATCATCTTCACAGATCTTGAGTACAGGCTGAGAAACAGTAGGGGGGAGGGAGGGGGAGGGTGTTGATGGCTGTGCTGTGAGACGGTCGGAGCGGGTGTTGGGCGTCATACCAGTCTTTTCAAACCTACAATAGAACTCGTTCAGGTCTTCAGCCAGTTGTTGATTGGCCTCAGTGCTGGGGGATGGGGTCTTGTAGCTGGTGATGGCTTTCAGGCCTTTCCACACTGATGTAGAGTCATTGCTCGAAAGCTGTTTTTTTAGCTTTCCAGAGTAGTTTAATTTTGCCACTCTTATCTCCCTATTCAGTGTGTATTTGGCCTGTTTGTACAAGACTTTGTCCCCACTCCTGTAGGCGTCCTCTTTGGCCTGGCGAAGCTGTTTGAGTTTTGCACTGAACCAAGGTTTGTCATTGTTAAATGTTAAATAAGTCCTGGTGGGTACACACATGTCCTCACAGAAACTGATGTAGGACGTCACGGTGTCAGTAAGCTCGTCCAGATCAGTAGCTGCAGCCTCAAAAACACTCCAATCAGTGAGTTCGAAGCAGGCCTGTAAAACCTGCTCTGCTTCAGAAGTCCATCTCTTTACAGTTTTTACTACAGGCTTAGCAGATTTAAGTTTATGCCTGTAGGCTGGTAGGAGATGAACCAAACAGTGATCAGAGAGTCCCAGCGCTGCACGGGGAACAGAGTGATATGCATCCTTTAAGACAGAGTCTGGAAGGGCAAATAACATACGTCATAACCAACCGTTATGTGATTGGCTTACGGGTACACCAATGATTTTAAACTTCAGACAAGCGCCCCCCTGCCCACGAGAAAGAAAACGCTTGTCAGTTTTGCCCTTCCAGACTCTGTCTACGAAGCAAAGCGAAGTAGCAGAGTTTGGTATTATCAGGCTAACGTTTTGCTGCCAATCATGAATGTATTTTTCCTGGGTTATTTTTTTCTGTTTCTTTAATTTTTGAATACTTTAACTGAATTTTTGAATTGAGTTGATGTTTTTCCACTAAATAGTGTAAGGGGTCACTCTCTGGGTGTTTCTGCCGATAAGTGAGAGCACTGTGGTGGTAGCTGTCTGTCGGCGCGTCTGAGAGATGGAACCAGAACGTCGCCGCTCTCTTCTGGATCTCAGAGAGCAGAGGGAATCTGCCCAGTTCTGCCCTGCAGCCGAGATTCGGGGCGTTTCTGTGAATTCCCAGGATGTTTTTGCAGAATTCAAGGTGGAAAAAATCAACAGGGATTTTGTCCCATGATTCATGGTTTAGTTTAAATTTGGGGCCCCAGATTTCACAGCCATAGAGAAGAATGGGTTTGATGATGCTATTGAAGATTTTCAGCCACAGTTTAATGGGTGGGTTGAATTTGAACAGGGGTCGTCTTATACTGTAAAAAGCCCTGCGTGCCTTATCCGTCAGATCTTTGATTGCAGTATTGAGCTGTCCAGAGGCTGAGATCGTCAGACCCAAATCATTATAACAGGTGACATGATTAAGAATTGTTCCTCCAACTGTGAACTCATATTTTTTGTCAGCAAGACGAGGCTTCTTCTGAAAGATCATGATTTTAGACTTCTCCATGTTTATCGGTAAGGTCCAATCGTTACTGTACTTCTCCAGAATGGAGAGGCTTTGGTGCAGCACCTCTTCATGAGGAGACAAGAGCAGAAGATCATCTGCATACAGGAGGCATTTAATATCTCTGCCCTCGAGGGTCAGACCAGGACCAGAGGACTTATCAAGTGCTGATGCCAGTTCATTAATATAGATATTAAATAGAGTCGGGCTGAGGCTGCAGCCTTGACGGACTCCTTTCGTTTGACTGAAATAATCCATTCGTTTGTCATTGATTTTGACACAGCATTTGTTCCCGTTGTATATGTCCTTTATGATGTCATACACTATTAGACATTTCAAAGGGTTTTTACAGTAACTTACTGGCAACACTGTTGCCAGTAAGTTACTGTAATTAAGATTTACAGTAGCAAACTGTATTTGATTTACAGTTGCAAATTGTACTGTTTTACAGTAAATTACAGGGGGGAATCACATTCATCAGTATACTACTGTAATTCATTCATTTTAATATAGGTTTCATTAGATTTGATAAATTGTTATATAGAACTCATTTTATTTTTACTCTACATAGGTACTAATGGCAGATGTTCTCCGGAGCTCTTCCACTCATCCCCGGGAAAAACACGCGGCTCGATATAAAACAATATAGAACCCATTATTTAAAGTGGATGCAGACAGTAAACTGATGCCCCGGTATATTTCTGATGTACAGATGTACTCCATGCACTCACGTTGTTTCTGACACAAAGTACAAACAGATTTTCCAATCATTACAAGCGATGTAACACACCCAGTGTAAGGTAGTCAGTCCCAAGCTACTGCGGCGTTGTAGCAAGCAGTGACAGAGATAGAATAGTTATGGGAGGTTTTAATGAGATTAATGCAAATGATATGCAAGAACTATATAAATGCTTGTTAGACTATTTGTCAGGACCAACATTTCGTGTTGAAGACTACTCGCTGTTATTTTTGTTATTTGCTTATGAGTTATTTGTTTTTAATAAACCGAAACCAATGCTTTTGTGATTCGGTAACTTTTTAAACACGTCTCTGAGTGATTAAGTAATAATTAGTTATCTGAACCTGAATACAACCTCATCGAGCCTATCATAGACTTACATATCTCTTTGAAAAAGAACTTTATAACTTTTAAACAAGTATTAAAATGAGTTCAATGTAGTTGTAGGAGTGTTAAATAAAAATAAAGATGATTATCTTCATTCAGTTGTTCCCTTTCTATTGGTTTGGTAACAAAAGCTCTTAATTCCAAAGATAAGTTAATCAGTGTATTCAGTAGGCTGCGTTAGTGGCATAAGGTATCGTAAGTATACAACAATGTGACAATAAAACAATGCATTTACTTTTAAAAACACGTACTTCCATACTTTTACTTAAGTAAAAATCTGTCTTTACAACTTTGACTTGCAGTGGAGTAGTATTTGACCAGTAGTATCTGTACTTTCACTCAAGTAAGGAAGTTGTGTACTTTGTCCGCCTCTGATCAACAAACACTACCACAGTTGGGTGATCAGCTCAAGACAAAATAATCATTTTCATAATCATGGCTTTTCAAAGATCATTAACCTCATTACAATGAAACCAAGTGGTTCAGAAATAAATACACAACTTCATTCTGCAAATAAGAGAATGTTAACACTTGTCATGACTTTTTCTTCTATTATCATACGAACCAATCAGAGCCATCCAATGGCTCTGGAACCAATCAGGTTTAGTCTGTGTTGTTTGAACAAGTAAACGCAAGTCTTTTGTTTTAAATCAATTCCAAAACCCACTTTCAGTTTCTAAGTGTTTTAACAGGCAATGCATTAACTGTTACAAGTTAGACAAAATAAGAGCAGTCAAATCTTAAAATGACTAACCTAAATGATATTACCAACTAGACTGTGTAATGGACTACAATTTGTATAATCTACCCCGCTTGGATTAGGACAAAATATAGTCTCATCTTTTACAGATCATTTAAAGACAGATGAGGGGATTCATTTGCAGCACCTGATATGAAATGACACACTTTCTACAATAAATTGTTTGAATAAACTTTAATGAATTCTTAAGCTTAAAACATTTAAACAGGGGAAAAGACAGACCGGAATATTTGTCAAAATGCTTCAGTAATCATTCACATAAGCAGACAAGGACACAAACCTTCTGCGCACTCGTTAAACCCAACTTCACCTTTACAGCGACACCTGTGGAACCTAAGCCAACAATCCCAGTGGAAAAAAAAAAAAAAAAAAAAAAACCCCACACACAAGCAATAGATTAACTTTTTTTAAAAGAGGAAAGTGGATACATTTTCTAAAACCAAATAGTTGAACCAGTTACGCGTCCTCCGTCCTCAGCATGTTGCCTTCATTCATTCAAAAGAAACATCCCATTTCTGTACAAGCGGACACTATAGTCTTGTTACAATAAGTGCATTTATGTAAAAGCCACAAGCAGATCAAATGTCACTCAACTGTGCAAAGCAAACATTTCTATAAAACACCCAGCACTACAACCAAATAAAGCCTTTAGTGCACAACCTGGAAGGCAGTTTCATATTAAACAGATGCAGGAAACAAGCGGAGAATGAGGAAACTAGCAAAAAAAAAAAAAAAAACCCACGTACACAAAATGAAACAAATGAAGTCACAAATTGACAGATTACTTTACATTGATGTTTTTATTTTTTTTAAACTAACATTAAAAATAAATATTTTAGTCACATAAAGCCATCTTAATCCCAGTATTTTGTGAACCAGTTTATGAAGGTAGGATGCAGTACAGGAGCACGACACTCAGAAGAGGAAAACTGAGAGCCAGGGATGGGATTGTTGCAGCTGATGACAGCTTTGTAAGATTAGTAGTTTTGATAACCGATGTTGGCGTTATAAGGCCAGTAGTTGGGCTTCCTACAAACCCGGTAGTTTTGGTACCAGATGTTGGCTTTATGAGGCCAGTAGTTTTGGGACCCGCTACCTGTGACATCACAATCCTGCCGTGGATGGGCTGAACAGCCCTGAATGTGTTGGTCATCAGGGGAGAGTCGGTGGTCTGGTTGATGTAGACAGTCGTAGTGAAGAGGTCAATCTATTTGGAGAAAGCAAAATGATCTGAACCAAAGACACTTTGATGCTTTCCTCCAAATGGATAGAGAAACAAGATAAATAAAAAGAAACCCCACTTGGGAACCATTTACATCAGTTCTCTTTCAAGAGAGTGTTCAAATGGCTTACAATCAGCGCAATTGTTAATTGCATTTTTACCAAAAAAAAAAAAAAAAAAACCTTGGTTAAAAAAAAAAAAATAAAAAAAAAAGTCTAGCTGCATTTCAAACAATATTCACTTGGTTAAATGATATCGAAAACCTGGTTATTGTGCACTTAATCGATTTTATAGAAATCTTAAGCATGACTGATGTCACATTAGGTTTTAGCCTATTAAAATGAATGCAATTTATGTGTAACCAACCCAGCTACAGAAATCTTGAATTTAGGGCTAAATATGTGTCAATAGAGTCTAGACTTACCAAATCTTGGCTGACTTTAACAGGGTCTTTAAAGATGGTCCAAATCACACCTTCGTCACAGTTTGGTGTAGTCAAAGAGCCAAGATAACGGTAATACTGAGTCCTGTCCACTCCAGGAAGCAGATCATCCATGGTGAGCTTGTCAGAAACGTGCGTTTTATCACCTGAAATAATTAAAACATGAACTTCTGTACATTACCAGCATACAGAACCACTTCTTTCCTAATACTGTAGGAAAGGGTCCAAACCTGCACTCGCAATTTGTGCTAGATAAGACGTTAATGTCTTCCAGCTCTCTGGTTTCCCGGTGTCATTAGAGGCCTGTGGGAGATTACAGTTAAAACGGTCAATTGAACAGTTTCTCCAAATATCAGAGACGAAAAGGTGACATACCTCAATGAAGATCCCAAGAACTGCAAATACTGGATCACTGCCGTTACCTTCAGCCTTATTCACGATATGCAACTGAGACACACAAAACCCTTTTAGAAGACCAGTATAAAACAAAAGCTTTCAGTTGTAGTTACATTGTTTTCAAACCTCCATGGGGTATCGTTTGCCATTCACACCATGTTCAGATCCAGGTGTGGTGCTGCCATTCCCCCAGTGAAGATGAAACGCTGTGCTGGTGAACAAGCCTGGCAGATCACCTCCTTCCACATACATTTTCTTGTGACCAAGTGTAACTTCAACTGAAGAGTGAAACCACAACACATTAAACAGATTCTGTTCCCAGTCAGTAATTCCTACACAAAAGCTGAAACAGAAACGTTACACTACTCACTTGTCCTGCCAGTGTTTTTAATCTCAGTTAAGGTTGCGCGGTTATTGTAGCCAGTGAAGGTGAAAGCGGTCAGATTAGTATTAGCCTGCACATTGGCGGTTACGATGTCTATTGGAGACTGTTGAGTGCCATCACAGTCTTTTTCTGCGATTATGGGCCAAACGGCATCACCTGATACACAGGGGGAAAAACACCTTAAAACATCCCCACCTGGTAATTAACATCAAATCATGTATAATCCCTGATTTCCAAACAGCTGAGGAGCACACATTTTATTTTCATTTTCAAATAGAAAATTTGCAACAACAAAAAAAAAAAAAAGGGAGATAAAAATACTTACTACATGAAGGCCTATGATAGCACCAAGCTAAGAAGCAGCACATGAAAAGGGAGAGTAATGTTTGAAACATCACAATACAATATTAGTCACGGAAATTACTAAAGTAATCAAATGACAAAAACACTTACACACAGGTGTTGTTGTACTGCACACCTCGTGCAACAGACAAGCAGCAAGGCAGGCTATGAAAGCATTCATCTGGAAGAAAAAAAAAAAAAAAAAAAAAAAAAAAAAAAAAGGTCCAGTAATGTAATTATCTAACAGATCCATTCAAAATATTTAAGAACACATAGCTCCTTCCAAGAATAAAATAACACTTAAATATAATGCATTAAAAGTAGATAGTCATTTTTATACACATTTTTGTGATTCACTTCTCAGGTTTTAGTGCAAAGACAAGTTGCTATCTTACCATTTTGGACAACTAAATGCTTAAACTCCTTCAGTCCTTAACTACTACACTTAACTTTGTCTCTTTTTTTTCTTTCTTAATTGCAAGCCAAACTTGGCTCCTGTATTAAATCTGCAAAACCCTGTTTAAAAAGCACTGTGTATGAAGGCTTTATACTCAAAGGGTTTCAGCATCCTGAAATGTGTAAAGACGTGATTAACCAGGTATCAGAATGAGCTCATTGAGACAGGTGGCACCTGAAGTGTGTTAAGTGATTAGGCCAATTTGGTTCAGGTGTTTGATGAAAATTTAGGTTGACAGCAATCAAACTCCATCCCCAATCAGGTAGTTTGATGGTCAGTTCATAACCCAGGATCCATGTTCAGTTGGTTTCCATATATGCATATCAGATGTAACTTGTGCATTTTATTAAGGAAATAAATGTTGTGGGCTGAGTTTCTCGATAACGATTGATCTTAGCGCTTAAGAGCGTTTTCTACGAGTCATTTTACGAATGCTCGTTATTGTTTCACGTGCGTTTCCCAAAAATGCACTTAACAGAATCACACGTAGCCGTGCTTTAAGTGCTACTTACGAGTCGCTATCCGTTGGTCAAGTGCTGAAATGGCAATTTATAGAATGGCTTGTATTTGTAGTGCACGCTCGTTTATTGAAATGTTAACCTAATGCTGCGTTCCAGACAGCTCAGATAATATAATATAATATAATATAATATAATATAATATAATATAATATAATATAATATAATATAATATAATATAATATAATATACATTATATTTAGTCATTTAGCAGACGCTTTTATCCAAAATGACTTACACATGAGGACAATATAGAAGCAATATAAAGAGCAACAACATGGAAGTGCTATGACAAGTCTCGGTTAGCCTAAGGCAGTACATGTAGCAAGGTTTTATTTTTTTTATTTTTTTAAAGACAACGAGTAGATAGAATATCGAAAAAAAGTAACCTAGTGTTTTTTTTTTTTTAATTTGTATTATTATTATTTTGTAAGAAATAAGTAGATAGAATAGAAAAAAAAAGAAAGCTAGTGTTAGTTTTCAAGAAAAGCAAGCAGAATAAATATGCAGTTAATAGAGGGTCAAGTGTCTGTTTGTGTGTTTTTTGTTTGTTTGTTTGTTTTTTTTAGAAAAATAAGATGGATAGATACAATAGAATTAGAAGAGAGTGCTAGAGTATATAATATAATTTAATATAATATAAGTAAATATATATAAGTGATAAGTATAATATGAATCTACGTTATATATTAATATTGTATTATATATATATATATATATATATATATATATATATATATATATATATATATATATATATATATATATATATATTTATATATAGTACATTAATATTATATTTGTAGATTAATATTATTCTATATAGTATATAATATCTGTAGAGACATTATTTGGTTTTTGTGCATGTCATCATTTTTTTTTAGTTTTTTTGGTTATCTGGCCTTTTTAATTATTTTTCCTAATTATATATATTTAATCACATTGCACTTGAATAAAGTTACAGGTGTAATCTGCCGATTGTCCTGCAGGTGACCTCCTAATTCTGTCTTCTTACGATGCACGTAGGATTTTACGATTACTCCAGAGTACTCGTAGATCTATGATGATGTTCAAGTGCTACTTAAGTTACGATGCTTTTGGGAAATGGACCGTAATATTAAGATCAGTCGTACGATCGCTTTTACGAACTTCTTAGGCTTACGATGCTTTTGGGAAACGCAGCCGTGGACAGTCAGTGTTGTCTACATTACCCAGTCATTACATCAGAGTACAAGTAAAGATACCTTTAGGGATACTGACTCAAGTAAAGTTAGAGTAGCTCATTAGAAAAAATACCAAAGAATTGAAATAATATTAGACATTAAAGTGATATTAATATTACAACTATTTAAGCATGAAAAGTTTTGCCATTTCAGGAATGGTTACATGGTTCATTAAACATGAATTAAAACGTTATTTGTTAAACAATTTTAAATGTAGGTAAAGTTTAGAATTGTATTCACTCTAAAATAAAAGGTGCATTGTAAACAGTGATTGTGTAGTATATTTTACAGAATTTTAAGAAATTTAAGTTCATCTGGAAATATTAACCTATGTTCAAGGTAAATAATGAGGTAGTGCTCCTTTAAAAAAGAACGAGCATAACTAGCATCAACTTATTTAATATACTGGGTTTAATGAACAACCCAAAATTCTAGATTGAAAATGATAGATCAGTCTGTACACTGATTTCCAGTGGGGCAAAAAAAAAAATAATAATATTAAGGAGAAACAATTGCTTGCAGAAGCCATGCGTGTTTCACTTCAGATCTATGACACCCCTAAACTTTACCTTGCAGTGTATCATGCTCTCTCATTGGCTGTAGGTCATCGCTGATGTCATTTCCAGTCAGCACATTTCACACTGCAGGACTGTGAGTCACTGACAGGTCAAGATATTAGACTGCTAAATATCCCACAGGCATCAGCAACGCTTTGGGGCTTGTCTTTGATAATGCACACTACACAACTGTCACTCAGGTGAACGAGCACAGATTTGCCTCAGATTTCAGGCATTTGTCGGCGATTTCCACAAAAATATCTGCGATTGAAAATCAAAGCTAAAATCATGAGGTGTCGGACCGGCATTATTCACCCAGAAGTTGCTCCAAACCTGTATCATGTTTTCCTTCTGCTGAACACAAAACAAGATATTTTGAAGAATGAGGGTAATCAACTAGTTTCTGCTCCCCATTAACTTCCACAACATGAAAACACTACACTACTCTAACTACTACTGCCTTTAAGGTAGAATATTGCTGATTTATTTAGCACTGTGGTGGTTTTGAAGCATGCTACCAAAGACTGTGTTAGAAATGTCTGAATCGCCAAAAATTCCGTGATGGGCTCACAGAAGTGATACCAATGTAAGTCAGTGGCAGGCATCAGCCGTGAACCACTCACGGATCCATTGGTTCAAAACTTTAAATAGGAAATTATGCATCAATATGCCGACGCGATACTGGGAATTTTATCGTCATAATTAAATTATATATTATTGGGTAACAACATTGCCGTTATACTGCTTGTTTATGGACAGTTTTTGCAATAAATACCTGTGACTGCACTTATATTTGCCTGTGTGCGTTTTATATTGTTCAGAAGTGGGTAGGTTTAGAGTAGGGGTGGGGTTATGTACTCCAATGAAAGTATAAATTTATATACAAAATATAACTGCATCGGAGTCACTCTTTTTACGTGGTCCGATGCAGCGCTGGTGTTGAACCAGTGAATCCGTGCATGGACCACGGCCGATGCCTGTCACTGACTTATGGCGCTTCTCCACTGCGTGGTACGACTTGGCTCGGCACGGTTCAGAACGGCACGGCACGGCACGGTTCAGAACGGCACGGCACGGCTCAGTTCAGCTCGGTTTGCGTTTCCACTGCAGTTTAGTACAGCTTTAAAGTAGGCGGGATTATTCACGTGTCGTTATAGTCGCGCCGCTTCTACTGCCGTGACTCCTGAAAAACATTTTAATTCCGCGTCGCTCAATCACGCTCTCGCTGGATCTGCTCGTCGGCTATCAACGAGAGGACAGTCTGTACTTCCTCGACAGACAACGAAACAGCCATTTTTTGGATGTTAAAAGAAAGGTGCGCTCATTCAAAACAGTTGTGTTCAATCCTTCGCTGGCTGCTGATTTAAATCTAGCGGGTCTGTTGTGTCTCGTGCAGCAAGTTCAATAACTCAGGCAGTGACTATTTTCCCCGGCCAATCAGTGATCAGCAAAGTTTACACGTCACACTTTGGAAACGGTACGGTTCGCTTGGAACCTCGGCCGAGGTGGTACTAAAAAAAGTACCAGGTACCAGGTACTGTTCCCAGTGGAAAACCCCCCAAAAGTGAGCCTTACTGAACCGTACCGTGCCGTACCATGCAGTGGAAAAGCGCCATTACATTGGTATCACTTCTGTGAGCCCATCACAGAATTTTTGGCGATTCCGTGATGCCACCACAGATTCGGGGGTTAAGAGTCCGTGGTCAGGAGGCTTGTGACTGTCCCGTTGACTGCCAAGTAAATAACACTGTCAAGGCCCTGAAAAGTATGAAAGACATAGTCAAAATAGTCCATCTGCCATCAGTTGTTTCAATCTGAATTTTATGAAGCAACGAGAACACTTTTTGTAAGCAAAGAAAACAAAAATAATGACTTTATTCAACAATTTGCCTCCTCTGCATCACCGTAGCGCCATTTTGGAGAGTATCCGCTGGACACAAACTGTGTATGCTGTTCTGTGTCAGCCGGGTGATAGTTCTGTGGCGGCCGACAAATAAAGTACACTTATAAATGTAAGTATTGTGTGTTAATTTACTCAAATAGCTAGCAAAACAAATTCAGGGATCTGAAAATGTGAACTTTAACAGTGTTACCACTGAGAAGATTCATTCAACCCTAACTTTGTTACCCTAACAATAACTATAACTTCACCCTAACAATAAAGTTTATTGCTAGACAATAAACAAATAGCTTCTAACTACAGCTGTGTCCAATATCAAAGGCTGCATCCGAAGGACTCAGTTTGGTCTAGTCGAGGGAGGACTGTTCTTGTTGACTAGCAACTGTGACAGCTGCTATTTACAAGCAGCAGTAACGTATGTAAGTGGACTTTTTATATTCAGCAGCAACAAACTAAACAGGGTTGTGTAATTCCAGCCTGGTCTCATGTTCATACGTAGGTATTAATACGTAACATTTACAAACACAAAACATACATTTTTGTAAGTTTTTATTGATGTTAAAACGTACAATTTAGACGTATTTCAATGTTTAAAACGTTCAAATTGACACACATTTTTAGCTAAAATTTTTAAAAAATATTTATGTATCTTTTATATCATTAAGATATTCGAATCAATGCATTTTTATCATTTTATCTATAAGCGATTTAGACTTTTAGACCCCTTAACCTACCCCCAAACCTAAACCTACCCATTTTATAGCGAATATAAAAGGATATAAAACGCAATTGACCGAAACATGCAGGAAAATAACCATTTTAGTAACAATATAACATTAAAAATGTTTTTATAGTCGCTAATCCCACTCTTACATTGAAACCTAAACAGCTATTTCTCCGATTTAAAGCGAAGTCTTGTTTAACATTATGTAGGCCTATTATTGGAAACGAGCTGGCAGCGGAAATCGCACAACAAAACGAAATGTTATCATTTTGTGGTGTTTTATTAACAAATTTCGGGAGGAGCACGCGCAGATAATTAACACAGCCAATTCATCATCAGCAATCACACCATCTATCCAATCAGCTCGAGAGAGAGAACCCCTATAAATAATCAAAGCAGTCTTACTTCCATCAATTTTAGTCTTTCAGCATTCGGTTTGCTCCTTTGCCATTATATCACAGACCCAATTTTTTCCCCATCCAAACAACGTGACCTATACTCAAGATTTTCGGATCCTCTGCAGCAAATACGCCGGCCCCAGGATCACTTCTCCTCCGCCAATCATTGCCGCCGAGCCCCAGGCTCCATTGCGGCTGCCACTCTGCTCGACCAGCCATAAGATTTCCCCGACACCGAGGCTTAACCTCGCCTCCACTGCCTAACTTCCATCTTCCCCGGCAGCCTTGTATCATTCGGCTGTGCCAATAAGTTCTTCCGATCGGAAAGTGGTAAGTATTTAATCCAGAGGCAAGCGCTGATTAATTTGCTCTGTTCTCGCAGAGAATAAACAAACGGATTTGTACGATCTATTCGTCACCCTGCAAATCAGCCAGCCACACTCCTAAATCCACTCCAGCTGCCAATAGATCGAGCAAAGCCCTGAACTCGTCTCGCTTGACACCACTATTGTCCCGCACAAGACCCGGCTCTCCGTGAGCTTCGGGTCACAGAAGCTGGCCTTCAACAAGCCTGGGCCGCGCCCAGTTCTTACCGCAGCAAGCCTCACTCGCTTCCCGCTTCGGCTCAGCCTTCACCTCGGCTCTTCCGGCCGCAGCGCCGTATGCAGCCGGGCCCCTAACTTCTATTTCCAGATGCAAGCGCAAGGCTGCCTCCATCAAAGTGTCTAACGTTGCCAGCCGATGTGCCACTTAGCTGGCTAGCTGTTTCAATATGTTTTCCTTTTGTGTGGTTAAGAGGAAAATGCATGCCTTTTTATAAATCACTTTTCAAAGGAACACTCCACTTTTTTTGGAAATAGGCTCAGTCTCCAACTCCCCCAGAGTTAATAAGTTGAATTTTACCGTTTTTGAATCCATTCAGCTGATCTCTATATCTGGCGATAGCACATAGATCATCGATTCCGATTAGACCAGTAGCATCGCGTTCAAAAATGACCAAAGAGTTTCGATATTTGTCCTATTTAAAACTTGACTCTTCTGTAGTTATATTGTGTACTAAGACCAGCGGAAAATGAAAAGTTGTTTTTTTTTTTTTTTCTGTAGGCCGATCTGGCTAGGAACTATACTCTTGTTCCGGCGTAATATTCGGTGAACTTTGCTACCGTACCATGGCTGCAGCAGGTGCAGTGATATTACGCAGCGCCTGAAAGTATTCCCCAGCTAGGTACCTAGTTATAATATAGCTGGGGAATACTTTCAGGCGCTGCGTAATATCACTGTGCCATGGTACGGCAGCAAAGTTCCTTGATTATTACGCCAGAAAGAGAGTATAGTTCCTAGCCAAATCGGACTAGAAAATCGCAACTTTTCATTTTCCGCCGGTCTTAGTACATGATATAACTACAGAAGAGTCAAGTTTTAAATAGGACAAATATCGAAACTCTTTGGTCATTGATGATCTATGCTAAGCTGTACTATCGCCAGATCCAGAGATCAGCTGAATGGATTAAAAAAACGGTAAAACTCAACTTATTAACTCTGGGGGAGTTGGAGAATGAGCCTATTTCCAAAAAAAGTGGAGTGTTCCTTTAAAGGTTCTAAATACATTTTTAAGATGACTACATTTGTTGCTAGTTGCTTTGAAAACAAGTCGCTAGGGTAGTCTGAGAAATTGTTAAATCCAGCAACAAATTGCTAAGGTGGCAACACTGCAGGCTACCCGGACATTTCAGCATGTCCCGCCAAAGTTGCAAACCACTCCCCTTTTTCCGCAGCCTAAAGCAGAAGCAAGCATGTGGCTGCCTCCGCTTGCAACACAGGCCCATCTCAGAATTTCCTTCTACTTGCCCTAACCCCTTTCCTTTTCAGCAGCCTCCAGATCCCGTAGCAGATACTAATGTGAGGCCGCCTCTGCTAGCAGTGCAGGCTGCACAGGCTCTTCAGGATGTCACAAACCCCACTCCTTTCCCATGAGTGCGCTACAGCAGCCGACGCAAGCGTGTGGCCACTTCCGCTGGCAACACAGGCCCACATATCTCAGTCTTTTTCTGCCACCACTAATAACCCCTTTTCCTTTTCAGTGACCTCCAGCTTCCATAGCAGACGCTAGCGTGAGGCTGCCTCCGCTAGTGAAGACCCATCTATATCAAAGAAGCTCACCGAACCCTCATCAATAGACCCCTTCAACGCCAGTCCATCCCTGTTCACTCAAACCTCAGACCCGCCATAGCCAACCTCTCTAACACCATCAAATCCACCCATAGCGGGAGACTTATCTGATTTTTCTCGATTCCACAGAAGCCGCCTTCTCTTTTCAGGTGTCGTAGCAGTGATGGCCCTCGCAGGAGCCTTTTTCTATATTCCTCCACTGCCGCAGCAGTGTCTGCTCCCACTGGAGCCCTATTTGTATTTCCCACTGCCGCAGCAGAGCACGCTTCCACAGAAGCCACATTCTCTTTCAGATGTTGCAGCAGAGCCCGCTTCCGCAGCGAGGTTGTTCCTGGCTTCCCTCAATGCTGTTTTTTCACCTAAACTGAAAGCATCATCTCATATTTTGAGGAGGGAGCTGTAGTGAACAACAGTCAAAGTGGGATTCCAAGGACCAGTTTATGGCAGGGCCCCTCTCTAACTGCCGACGTGGAGGGAGATGTGCCCCACTGTGATTGGATCGTGGTAGAGGAACATAAAAAGATGTTCAGAACCATCAGATAAGATGCCAAGACAACTGCCAGACACCTCCAACAGGACAGGAAGGGAGACCTTCTGCATCCACGACCACCTAAGAGAGGACTTCTCATTGGACTACGGGTTGACCCACACCATCACACCCAATCCTAAGGTTTAGGAAATGACTACCATAAAAATTCCTCCAGATCTCTGGATGAAACAGCAGTGGCTGAAACAAAGAAAGGCCACACAGATCAATCCAAATCCATTCATACCCATGTTTGGAGACCTTAAATGGATGCAAACTTCAAGGAATTCACTTCATCCTCAGATGAAGTACAGTTTATGTTGATGGCCATTGACTGTTAACACAACAGTTCACGGAAGCAGGCCTATTAACATATTATGGTATGAATAAGTGATAGTTCAACAGTTTCCTATCATGTTTGGACTCGTTTTGCTCCTTATGATGCTGATAATAATCTGGAAGAGGTTTGGTAAAGAAATATTGCATGGGTGAAATGTTAAAGACACTGTTTTACTTTGTACTCCACTGTATGCAAATGAGTTCCACACTAGGGCGGGCAACATCATGGCCTGAGTCCTGTTACCGGGAAGACAGCAACAGGAACACTCCCCGTTTCTGAGTCTTTCATCTAGAGAGACACTAACAGAAACACCAAAGTTTTAAGTCTCTGATACATCCAGAGAGACAGTAGCAGATACGACGTTCTGAGTCTCTGGCCTGACGAGGAAAGAGATTTCAAGACAGCTAAGGTTTAACTCAGCCCCTGAGCAAACCTTCCTTATCGGATTTGGCTACCCTTCAGTTGCAAAGGACCCAGCAGTGACGGACCCCGTCTGACTCTTGCCGCTCCGAAAGCAGCACAACCCAGTCCGCACAGGACCTCCGCAGTGGCAGACACTGCCTGAAACCCACGGCTCCTCAACGACGCAGCCAGGCTGCAAAGGACCCCGTGAAGACCCATCTGACCCAGCTGCCCGGTCCATGCTCTAAGGACCCTTTGTGGCACAACAGCAGTTCAGCATTCTCCAGGTCAGCGCATTGACAGCTACCGGAACGCAATTCTGTGCCCTCCCCACTGTACGCAGTCTGCATCACCAGTGGAAGACGTCTCTACCGCCGGACTGATCACCCGCCTGTGGAACGTAATTATAAACTTACCAAACCTCTTTCCTAAAGACCTTGGCTTAGTTTATACCTGCAGCCTATGTTTTTCTAACCTGTTTAGATAACATTTACTTGTGGTCAGCATTACGAATAATAGCTATATTATTTGTTCAGAGATAAATCAGCAGTTATTTATCATTAATTCCACCAGAGCCATTAAGTGGTTCCCATAAGCAACATTTCCATATAAATCTATTCCATTGCTACATTCAGCTCAACAGCATTGCATTCAGCCATTCTGTGTTCATTCCATTTATTTGTTTCTGTGAATTCATATTTAGTATCTTCCTTCATATTTAGTTGTCTATTATTCTCTATTAGCAGTGCATATTCACTTATTGGTATCATCACTAGTTGTTGTATTTACTCTTGCATATCTATTGTTAATAAATTTAATTGATCTTATTACCTTTGTGTTGATGATCCAAGGCTCTACTAGCTAGCTAAACCACCAATCTTTCAAATAAATCAGCTGATCAGCTCCCTCCAATGTGTGCGATTCAAATTATTGAACAGCTTGTGGGAAACACGCCCACATTGCCAAATTACCAGTCTTCGACTGGTGCACTAAACTAAGTGAGGTGGGAACTGGTCATCTGATATACTCATAACTGCACATTGAGTGACGTGTGACCCAAAATCACAATGTCTTAGGTGACGTGAGTCCTACACACTACAGAGCCAACCTCTGCAATAAACCAAGGCTTCTTGTTTGGGGATACTGTTCTTTTTCTGAAGGCTGCAGCATTGTTTTCACCACTGCTCCTGGAGAGTGCCCAGCCTGAGGAGTTCATCTCCAACCCCACTCAAACACACCAGAACCAGTCTGACAGAAGGTAACTCTCCAGGAGTAGGGTTGGAGACCTCTATTCTAGATCTATATGGCCCTAAGATGTGGCAGCATCTTGTTTTCATTTTGAACATATTCTGATCATTGTGATTTAAAAAAATAAAATAAAATAAAATAAAAATCCTCCTTCAGATGACTCTCGTTTCTGAAGTGGTGGTATAAAAGCAATAACATAACAGCAGAGTTTTCAGAACTTTGAGGTGGAGAAAGGCTCTTTGAGCATCCCATTTTGATATACAACAATATACTACACCTTTTTACCACAGTGTAGAGCAGACCAAAATAAGCATAACAAAATCTAGCATTAGCCAGACAAGCAAAGTTGGCAACTAGAGTCCACTCTACGCTCCAAAGAAGTTGTTACTTTTACCATCTTGACGCAGAAACCAGGACCTGTCATTTAACATATATGCAGTATAATGTCACATGTATATGTGAACAGCTGCTGGATCCTTGTGTGTCCGAGTATTCTGTAACGGAGCCGACGAGACGTGAGGCGAGCGGATCCAAGGGCAAGCTTTTATTAGTCACAGGCAGGGTCAAACAACAGCAAACGGGTAAGGCACGGGCAAGACACAAGAGTAATCCCAGGGCAAGCGTTGGTCTTCGATCGGCAAACAATAACCAGAGGGCTTGACAAGAGGAGTAATCCAATAACATGAGCAGTAGTCCAAGCAGGAGCGAACAGAGTATAAAATAACAAGAATAAAGAGAGATCCAAGGCAGGCTGAACTTCAGGGCTGGCAGAGATCAGACAATAAATTAGATACACAGGCTAGGATCAAGATACAAATGACTCAGGCAATAAACTAGACTTAGACTAAACTTAGACTCAGAAACACGGAAAGACTCCGTTAGAGTAGCTATCACTGGGAGAGCGATAACCGCTAGACAATACAAGTCAAGTTCAGCTTTATTGTCATTCCGCTACATGCAGGGGCATACAGTGGAACGAAATGTCGTGCCTCACAGGACCACGGTGCTACATAAATACAGGCATACAGCAATGAAGTAAAACAATATAAACCTATACACAACTATCCTACTGATAGATTTGACTATAAATATACTATATACAAAAAAAAATGTTTTACCTATACATAAACTAAAAAAAAAAACAAAAAAAAAACAAAAAACAATACAAACTATACGAGTGCTTCAGATAAATACTGTACATGTGCAAAGATAAACATGCTGAGTCAGCAGCTGGCTGGGGAACAGTGCAGGATGATTTGTAGTGCATGAGCATGTAGACATACGTGTATTACTGAGTCTTTTTGTGGGATTTGTATACACACAGCAGTGTGTGTGAAAAGTGACTAGTGTGCATAGAGGAGGAGAGTGTGCTACCACAGGTGGTTTGTACAGGCCCACTCACCTGCGTGTAGCACACTGATTGCACAAAAAAAAATTCCATAGGTTTCAGATGGTCCATGTTTCAGGAGGTAGGGGGTTTGTCTGGGGTTTCAGAGAGGGGCGGGGTGATTTGAGTTCAGGGCTCTCACAGCCTGGGGGAAAAAGCTGTTGAGCAGTCTGGCAGAGCGGGCTCTGATGCTCCGGTACCGTCTTTGTAAAGTGGTGGTAAAGTGGGTACAGTTGAGACACCCTTTTTAGGTTTCTATGTACTGTATAAACTAACAGTTCAATCATAGAAAATCAAATGCATACAGAGGCTGTGTGTTTGTGTACTGGTATTACATTACGGGGACTAAATGTCAACACAAGTATAGTAATACCAATAAATTCACCTCATGGAAATATTGGTCCTCATGATGAAACGAGCTTATAACTCATTCAGAATGATTGAACATGTAAAAATGCAGAAAGATTTGAGTGATGCGTAGGTTTAGGGGTAGGGTTATTGAATATGTCAGGGGACGGTCAAGAGATGAGGCGAGGACTCAAGTGCAGGAGAAAGTGGGTCTTTTTAATAATAAAGAGAAACAAAAAATGAACAAAAACCACCCCGAGGGGGAAAAAACAGGCAGGTAGGCAAGCAGATAACTGCAGTACATACAAAAACCCCACACACAACATCAAACGTACGACATTAACCAACGAAACAGCACAGGACTGCAGACACCAGGAGACTATATGGGGAGCCAAACGAGGAGGACACAGGTGAAGTAACTGAAACAATAATGAGATAACAAGGAGGGTGGGGTCAGACAATAGACAGGAAAGCACATGGCACCAACAACAAACAATAAGCCATGTGCTAACACACACAGTGACATCTGGTGGCCAACCAGGGCACACCAGCAGGGCCGTGACAGAATATACATGTATGTGTATTGTTATTTGAGACCGGTCTCATGAAAGTGCGTGTAAATAGTACACCAAATAAAAAACTAAAACTCGTGGTATTGATACGCAAAAATGGACTTTGCCGCATCTACCTCACAACCCTAATCCTACCCATTGCGTGGCATTTACAAGCCAAAGTCCATTTTTGCGTATCAATACCACGGGTTTTTGTTTTTTATTTGGCGTACTATTTATATGCATTTTCATGAGATCGGGTTGGCTATTTTTACTGCTTGCAATATATTTCCTGGTGTTAAATATTTGTTCCTATTTTGTTTAACCAAATCTGAATTAAATAAAGCAAATACATACATTTATTTTTAAAATGTAATTATTTAAAACTTCCAGCTTTACAGTATTAAGGGTCTCAAAATGGGTGTCTCAAAAATGCACCTAATTGTGGAAAATACAAACTACTTATGGCTATAAAATACAAACTACTTATGGTCAAGAAGGCTCACCAGCGCCTCTTTTTTCTGAGGACACTGAGGAAGAATCAGCTCTCCTCTGCTATCCTGGTGAACTTCTATCGCTGCGCAATAGAAAGCATCCTGACTAACTGTGTCACAGTATGGTATGGGAGCTGCTCTGTTGCGGAGCGCAAGGCACTGCAGCGGGTGGTGAAAACTGCCCAGCGCATCACAGGGACTCCACTACCTGCCATCAAACACATCCAGAGGAAACGCTGTCTGCATCGAGCTCGCAGCATCCTTAAGGACTCCTCTCACCCAGCCCACATACTGTTTTCCCTCCTGCCCTCCGGCAGGCGTTTCAGGTGCCTCCGGACCAGGACCAGCAGACTAAAGAACAGTTTCTTCCCCAGAGCTGTCTCTTTACTGAACTCTAACCCCCGTTGATCCACTTCCACTTCCTCTTCTCTCCTACCTCACACCTGCCTATTTGCACTACTGAATGTAAATTTTTATTACAGTAACAACTGTTTACTTTTGTATCTTGCACTACCATACCTAAATTGGATTATGCTCATTTGCACTGCCGACTGTTATTTACATATCAAATGTTTACATTTGCATTTTGCACCGTCCGTCTAATTGTAATATGCAATCACTTCCACCACACTTTTACACTTTGTTTATAGTAATAGCCATCTGTATATTATATTATATTATATTATATTGATAGTACATATTCACCTGTAAATTCTGTTTATAGTAATAACCATCTTTCTATATATATTTATACATATATTCAGTACATATCCTTGTCCTGCACTTATTCAACCATTGTACATACTGCACTTGCTGCTATTGCACTTCTGGTTAGACCCAACTGCATTCCGTTGCCCTGTACCTGTACTTGTGTAATGACAATAAAGTTGAATCTAATCTAATCTAATCTAATCTATTATCAATTTATAATATTTCAGTACACAAGCAAAATAAATATCATGTGAAACATCACTTAATTTCAAAATCTAGTTTTTGTGTATTGATAAAAAAAAGCAGAAAGTGTCTCTACTGTACTTAGTCTACCTACTACAGATATTGATATTTTACACGTGACATCGATGCATCATATCGGCAGACACCTCTACTAGTTATCTTGCCGGTTAGCATCAGCAAACACAATTTTCCAAATAGGCTATTATAATTTTGAAATTCAGAATTATTGATTATATTCTTTTTACAGTTTTTTCCAACTTCTTACACACAAAATCTTTTCATATCACACAATTTCTGAAACCTCTCACTCAACGTGCAAAACTACACACCAAATCTCCAAAACCATAAGCTATTTCTCAGCCTTTGACTCAGTTTTCAATTGCATAAAACACTTTTTTCAAAACACTTCACACAATTCTCTACCTAAAACACAGAAATCAAACAGGAAGTGATTTGCTTTCCTTTTCCAAGCACAACCAATCCAAATTCTACACTTATTCACCAGGTCACACACACACTCCTCACATGTGCAAACATTAATTGCTTAACTGATCACTAACCAATCACTGCTTTGCTGTAGTATAGGCCTATAAATAGGTCAAAAGTCAAAATACCTGTTTACATGGTATATCCAAACATTTACTGTTATGAAAGAAGTGTTTGCCATTTGATGCAAATGCTTCATTCTGACATGTTTATGGCATTTTGAATGCAGTGTTACATTTTACAGTTTTTCTCGATTGCTAACACACAATTCATGAAACAATTCACCATTTTCTCACAACTATAAACACAATCTCAAAATTACACACCAACTTGTGCAAACTTCAGACTTCCAGGTCTAAATCAAATAGTTTAGTCAAAAACATATTTTCTTTTGTCAGACTCAAACTTTGGCCTCAGATGATACACAAACCTATCAAATACTCAGACTACGTTCCTGTCTAGAGAACACTAGTGAGATCAATTCAAAACACTGTTACAAAAACCTCCTTTTGGGAAATAAGAATCCTTTTGCTAGTCAATGTCTGTTACAGTATACAGCATAAATAAAGGGGTGCAGATACAGTAACATTCAGTAATAAACTTTAAGAAAAGTTTACTTTCATTACACGACTGTAAAGATATCTTACAGTAGATGAAAAGCACTAGAAGAGAAAAGTTCAAAGACCAAACAACTGAATATACAATAAACACACACTGGACTATACTGTCAGTTTACTGTGAATGAATAAATAAATAAATAAATTCATTCATTTATTCATTCATTCAGCATCCTCAGCCAAATTGCATCACAGTATTGGTAGTATCCTTATTTGTTATAGCAGTTTCTTAGTCTTTTGAAAAAAGAGTTATCTGCCTACCCTGGACAGTCATTTCTCGTTTTTTGCAAAAATAGAGTAGATGTAAGGACTACTTGGCTACATATAATTTCAACAGTAATGTGTTTGAGGGTGTACAACATGTGCTACAGTATTTATTGTACATAGAATAATGAAAGTTCTCTCATCTGAAGTACTGCTGTTATGTACTGTAATTATATTATATGTGTCAGTAGTATTGAAACCTTGTAGATGAGCCTGTAGGCCATCTTCCCTCACGGTCAGTCCATGCAGAAGAAGGTGGTCAACTATAGTGCTTTGTATTTCATCAGGAACAAACGACCTTTGACCTCGTCCCCTTAATTTTTTCTTTTCTCCTCCTCTTCCTCTTTGTCTCGCACTACCAGTATTCATTTTCCAAAACACATAATCACTTGTGCTCCTGTGCATAACGTCCTGAGATTCTGACCTGTGTGTCATCAGTTTTGCTACTGAATGTTCACACAGGGATAAATGTGTGCTGTTTGTGTTCATTTTTTGATTCTTGAGTTAATTATATTGTGTGTTTGAGTTTTCTAAATGAGAACATGGTTAAACCTCTGCAAAAAGATGGCATTTTTGTGTAGAGTTTTGCAGAAAACACTGAGCAAATTGGAAAGTGTGTGAAAACAGGTGAAATGTGTTAAAAGTTTTGAGAAACATGTCTTTGTTTTGAGAACTGTATGAATGGTTTGGAAAAATGGGCCAAATGAATCAGTTATAGTGTGTTAGCAATCGAGAAAAACTGTATATGTGGATATGTGAGGCATTTTGCATTTTGTGTGTGCAGTTTTGGGAACTGTGTGTACAGTTTTGAAAAAAAAAAAGGTGACATTGTTTTGAAAACGTGTAAGCAGTTGAAAAAAACTGTAATTGTAAGCAAAAACTGTCTGTTCTCTGAATTTGCTGTAAATGTTTAAAGCAAATTGCTTTGTCAGACTGGGGGGCATTTTACCCCACCCTTGGGCGTTTTTGTTTTCCAAACTTTCTGGATCCTCCACAACAGTGTATCCACTCACTAAACACACTTGATTCATGTCATCAGCTCATTACAGTTTTGATTTTTACAAAATCAACCATGGAATGACCCTGAGGGAAGCTGGCCAACGGGGTCAGCCTAACTTGAGCCGCTACACTGTAGCAAGCATCATAAGGACATTTGGAAATGAGAATCGGTTAGTACAGTTACTTTGCACTTGGATTTGTAGCACTGCCATATTCTAATGAGAAACACAACAATACCATAGATGTAAAAATACTGAAATTGTTACTTTGCAGAATTGCTAGACGACCAGATGCTGGGGGCAGAGGAAGAATGTTCACTGCAGAACAAGAAACCCATATAGTCAATATGGTGATTGCAAATAATTCCATAAGGCTACGAGAAATTCAGCAGCGCATAATTGAGGATGACACCACCTTCCAAAACATACACAATGTGAGCATTTCTGTATTAGGTCGTGTACTTGCCAGCAACAGAATCCGAATTACAGATTTTGCCTATTGCTTACACACTTTTTGCAGAATTTGGCTCATTATGTCAAAACTCTACACACAAGCCAATCAGACATAGCACTTGGAGATTACAGTTTTTTACAGTCGCTAGGACACATCTCTCAATACTAAAGTCACTTTTTCAAAACTCTTCACACAGTGAGCACAACAGCAGTGTGTGTGAGCTAAACTGTGGATCATTTTTCATTGCTTTGGCACAACATGCATTCATTGACTAATTCTTTCAAATTCCATGAATTCTTTTCTCATTTCGACACAACAACTGTCAAAACTCCGTGTACCTACAGCCCAGTTTGCACACGTTTACATACTCTTTTCAAAATTGTTAAACTTGAGTTCAAAACAATAACATAATACAAAACTGAATAAAACAGCAATTTTCTGCATTTCTACAATAATATTTTATTACATTAAAATATATTTAGAAAAAGAAAATGAAATGCTATCAAAACCGTTGGACCAACTACAGGTGATTCCTTTTGTAGCTGAAGACCTACATGTGCTACTCCTTTACATAATTTCATTATCATCTATAAAAAATATTTGCATTGAATAATTTGCATTGTGATGTAAACATGGACCGAGGCGGACATAGAGAAGTGGCTGAAAGAGCAAGAGGGTGACGTATGCGTGGTGGAAGAAGAATAAGAGGAAGATCAAGAGCTGTAATCTCAGATGAGATCAGGGCAACTATAACTGATCATGTAATAAATCATGGTCTTTCAATGAGAGCGGCTGGTCTGCGAGTGCAGCCAATTCATCACTAAACACCAATGACTTGTACATATGGGACACAGTCATTTTAGACACTTCTAAAACTGTTGCAACAGAGATGGAAATACAATTTTTAAATAAATGAATTATGTTTCCATCTTCGTTGCCACAGTTTTGGAAGTGCTTTTTCTGTTCTAAAGAAGGGGGTGACCCAATACTTTTGGCAATATAGTGTATCAGCAGAAGATTACCAGGGATGGATCAGGCATGCCAAAAGATTCTTTCCTATGTATTGCCCTAGATGACATACGATGTGATGTGATGTGGATGAGAATCTGTGGCCAAATGGAGAAGACCGAGTAGATTAGCGTTACTATTGTATCTGTATCAGTGGATGGTGTGTATACAAATTGTTGTATTTTGAAATTACTTAATTACTTATAAAATAAATAAACGACATAAAATATTGATGAATTCTGCATCATGTCTGATTCATTCCAGTAACATATATTGCAGTGAATTATAAACAGAGATGTGTCCTTGTTTTACACAAGAAAACTTTGTATAATGCTACATGTTGTTAGTGTTTTTTAGGTCATTGTTTTGTGGGTGACAAAGTGTGTTTGTCGGCTGTCAACCTTTGCTAGTGTTCTGGAAGAATGAATTGATTTGAGACCTGAATAAAGTGTTTTGGTAGTTGTAGTGCATTTTGAATGTGAAATGAACTGCTTAGCCAAGCTGAAAGTTGGTTAGGAGAACTGTGTGAAGAGTTTTGCAAAAGTGACCTAAGTATTGAGAAATGTGTCCTAGCGTCTGTAAAAAACTGTAAGTAGGTGTCCTTCTTTTACAGAAGAAAACATTGTTTAATGTCACCTGTTGTTAGTGTTTTTTAGGTCTTACTTCTATAGATAACCAAGTGTGTTTGTTAACTGAAAACCCTTGCTAGTGTTATGAAAGAATGAGCTGGTCTGAGACATGTATGAAGTGTTTTGATAGTTGTTGTGCATTTTGAAAGTGGAATGAACTGCTGGGCCAAGCTGAAAGCTGGTTAGGAGAAGTGTGTGAAGAGTTTTGAAAAAGTGACTTTAGTATTGAGAGATGTGTCCTAGCAATTGTACAAAACTGTAGGATATGACTACTTGTTTTTTTTTTATTACAGCCCGTGATCATTAATACATTACAAAAACATTATAAAAATTAGGCTAAAAGAAAGTCATCCCACTCCTCTACATCTACTTCATCTACTTAATCTATCATCGCTTGGATTACAGCGTCACGCTGTCACGGTTCGTAAATCCTATGTCTCTTTCTCGTCTTGTGCTCGTTGTTTATGTGTGTGTGAGAGTATGTGGGCGTGCCGACTAATCAGCGCTGATCAACGAATCAATCAACAGCACCAGCTGCAGCTCATCACTACACCTTTAAATACTCACCACTTTCTCCTCTCCTTTGTCAGATTGTTGTTTGTGAGTCTCCGGTTGTGTTGCCTCGTCTCCATTTCCAGCCTGGTGTCTTTGTCGTTCCTGTTCCTGTTCCTGTTCCTGTTCCTGTTCCTGTTCCTGTTCCTGTTCCTGTTCCTGTTCCTGTTCCTGTTCCTGTTCCTGTTCCTGTTCCTGTTCCTGTTCCTTGTTCTTGTGGATTATCATCTCTGGATTTGTCACGTACCATCAGCGCTTCCCTTCACGCCACTCATCTGACCATTGAAGTCCCTGCACCACTATTCCTGTTTTCTCTTTGTACTGTATCCATCACCATTTCTCCGATTAAAATACGGAGAGTTTACTTGCACTTGTTTCCACGTTTCTCTCATGACACACGCGTCTTCTTTTTGAATGTGATTTTTCTCTAGTGAGGGGCGGAACATGTGGCGAATTACGCTACGGCACTTATATTATTGCACTGGTTGGCTAACTGCGAGCAGACAGAGTGTCAATCAATGCACTGGAGAATACGGTGAACATAAATAAAGAAACAAAGTTGCTTGTCAGATTTCCCAAACAAGCAACCATATTTTTTTTAAATAAGCCCAAAAAACCGCAACCCGCGACCAGGGATTTTGTTTCCCGCAACTTTACAAAAAAAGAAGGCCAAAGTTGTGCATAATACACGGACTTGGCAACTGTGATACCTGCACAGATCCTTGACCCTGACACTGTTGTGACCCTGTACAGCTGCTTCATTCTGAAGTTGTGTTTCTGTACGATGCGACTTAGTGCTGACCCTGTTGATATTGTTGAATACATTTCTATTTGCAATTATGTGTTGTTGCAACTCACAAAGTCGGATTGCATTATTTTCTCACACCATTTCAATGATGGCAAGCTCTTGTTGTTGAGTGAAGAGCCGTTCCCTTCCACCTTGAGGAGGTCGTCTCACCATTCTGTAGAAAATGCCACCACGAGATGTCATTGGTTAGCTTCTTTTTCACATACTGTACTTTCAAACTGTACTGTAACATCACAATGGTATTCCTTTACATATACTTCACAGCACTACCTATTTGTGTATAGTACAGTAAGTACAGTAATACTGTAATATGATATATATAAGCCTTTTAGCTTTGTTGGATTTAACCTGAAATAAGCAGTTGATGCATTGCACCATTGGAACTGACAGTCGTTTGTAAAAGGTTTGTAGCAACTACAGCAATACGGAAGGAAAACCACTTAAAGAAGAGGAAATGACATCAGAATGTGTGAGAATTCACAGCCATCAGTCCAAACTGGCTTCAGAGATGATCGTAATGTTCACTGTGGTTTGTACAAGTGTGGATAAACTAACTGAGTTCTCACACTCTGTAGTAGTATTCTGTAGTGTTTCAAAACCTCAACAGCTCACAGCTTTAAAAAAATAATAAAAATAGAACTAGCATGCCACAAAGTGAAGAGGACAAAAGACTGCCATTATAGTGATCAGGGAAAAAAGGGAATACATAAATAAGGCAACATTTGAAGCTCCTAAATAGACAGAAATATTGTTGATAAGAAAATTGTTAAACCTGAAGTTTTTTGTTTGTTTGTTTGTTTGTTTGCTTTGTAGTCATCTTGTGTGTTTGGATGGATGAGTTATTGATGTAGATACATTGTGTTAACAGCGTGTTTGATTTTATGTTTTTAATAGATACAGTTATACCGCATCAAGTTATTCCATGCACTTAATAGTAGTGTTGAGTTTCAGTGGTCACTTATAGAATAAACAAAACAAAACTAACTGCTATATACAGTATATTTGATAGAAACGTATTTTCTTCATCAGTATAGTGTGAGTGAAATGCAGCTAAACGGTCAGTTGTTTCAGATCAGAGGAAGTTAACACCCACAGGATGAGCTGATGATGTTTAAATAAAGAGCTGTAAATATAGAATGAAAAGAAAGACGGACAGAAGCAGAAAATGTCTGATAAGAGTCACATGTGTCTGCTGGGACTGATCACTCTCTCTGCACTTCTCACAGGTAAAGACATCTCTACATGATCTATAAGATAAAAGATGTGTGTGTGAACAACCATCCAAACTATTTAGTTTAATTACTCTGGCATAATGTCTGGAGTTTTAATAAATGCACAATTTTTTTTAGATTATTCGTAAAGTCATGAAGTTGTTATTTCAGAGTAATGTGATGTAAATACTCCTTCATTCTTTAATGCACGTTTATAGTTGTGCGTATACTGCTGTGCATGTGACATGCCTGGGTTAGTTTGAGAGAACAGATCATTCAACTTTTGTCTCCAAAAACTGAACACAACCGGCTCTGAAGGTCTGGCTACACGAGACTATATATATATATATATATATATATATATATATATATATATATATATATATATATATATATATATATATATATATATATATATATATATATATATTAAATATAAAGCACAATTGTAACATAAAGCAATGTTTATTTGATTTTACTCTATTTTATTCTCATCTCACACAATATGGATCTGAATTCAAAAGGATTTTTGCAACTGAATATTCTCTGTAATTTCTACAATAATAATAAAAAGTCATACATCTCACCTTATAACACATGTGGAAGATATATATGTGTGTGTGTGTGTGTGTGTGTGTGTGTGAGAGAGAGAGAGAGAGAGAGAGAGAGAGAGAGAGAGAGAGAGTGTGAGTGTGTGTGTGTGTGTGTGTGTGTGTGTGTTCTTGTTTATGCTACATTGAGGGGACCAAATGTCCCCACAAGGATAGTAAAACCAGTAAATGTTGACCTTATGGGGACATTTTTTAGGTCCCCATGAGGAAACAAGCTTAAAAATCATACAGAGTGAGTTTTTTTTTTTTTGAGAAAGTAAAAATGCCTGTAGTCTCCTGTAAGGGGTAGGTTTAGGTGTAGGGTTGGTGTAGGACAATAGCACATACAGTAAGTACAGTATAAAATTCATGCCTATGAAAGTCCTCACAAGTATAGAAATACAAACATGTGTGTGTGTGTGTGTGTGTGTGTGTGTGTGTGTGTGTGTGTGTGTGTGTTTTTCTTTGTTATTCAGTCAGTCTTTCTTTACTCTACTTTATATATTTAGCATCAAATAAGCAATACAATGTTTTCATAGTAATAACACAGATTAAAGTAATAAGGTTTGGGTTATTCATCAGATATTTCAGGGTTTGTGTGAGTGAGTTAACTCATGTGTTCAATATCAGTTTACTCTGCTTGGTTCATTTTCTGCTTAAAACAGGACACAAAGAGTTTATTTAAACTGTATTTCATAATCAAGTCATTAACCCACATTTTTATTATTATTATTATTATTATTATTATTATTATTATTATTATTATTATTATTATTATTATTATTATTATTATTATTATTATTACTTGTAGGTAGCGGTGGAGCAGAAGAGACTCATGTGTTCTGCAGTTCTGGTGAAAATGTCCGTCTGTCCTGTAATAATGCTCTTTCTGGCTGCACATCAACTTCATGGATCTATATCAGACAATCAGAGGCAGTTGAACTGATTGCTGGAGGAATAAAGAAGAATAACACAGAGATACATGAGAGACTGAGTCTGGGCTCTGACTGCTCTCTGAACATCAAGAACGTCACAAAAGAAGATCGTGGATCTTATTCCTGCCGACAATATGTGAATGGAGAACAACAAGGAGCTGATGCACATGTTTATCTGCATGTTCTTCGTGGTCAGTGTTTCTGTGAATATTATGATTATATGTTGAATTAAACAGTAATATTGTTGTTCCTGAAAAGACTGGAATCAGTCGTGTAATCTCTGTCTGATTTCTGTTTCAGTCTCTTCATCATCCTCACAGTCTGAGATCAGATCAGGCCGCTCTGTGACTCTCTCCTGTCAGCTATATTATGATCTATTCTCTTGTGATACTTTGGTTGGTTCTGAGGGAATTGATCTGATCTGGGTGAATCAGGCTGGTGTGAATCTGCAGACAGACCCCAGATTTCAGATATTCTCCTCAGAAAAGTGTCTCAGCTCTCTCACTACAACACTCCTGAATGAAGATCACAACAGAGAGTGGAGATGTCAGGTTACACAGAGAAATCAACTGAAGACCTCAGCCACATATACTGTCCAGTATTCAGGTAAATTATTTATAACAATTAATTATCAGTCATTTAAATATGATTGCAGTCTATGATGTATCTGAACATTCATCTTCAGCTCCGACCGAAACAAAGACACCGTCTCCAGTCACCAGCTCTACATCAGCTGCAGCTCCTACACAACCAGGTACATAATCAGCTGTTAAGATGAACTATATATCGTTGGAAAGGTATAAGACTACTAAATAGATATTTTTCCACTGTTTGTTAAAAAAAAAAAAAAAAAACTGTAGGAACAGTAATAGATTAATTTATGACAAGAGTGCACCTCAAAACATATACATCATAACAGGATTTCTGACCTTTCTCACAAAAATGATTTTCCCTTACTGTTTCCGTATCACATGTTTTAGTAATCATCATAAAGTATATATCATTTGAAAGATTAAAACATCAGAATTCATCCCCTGTGACCCATTTTCAAATCAGACCTTGCCTCACCATAGAAACGGTACTTTAAAATCTTCTAGCAGGCTCCTCCCCCTGAGTGTATTTATTGTTGTCTTTTAGAATAAAAACTTTTATAATCTTGACAAAATACATATCGCTGGAATGATCTGAGTCTCAAGATCCCATATTTGCTGGTTATTTTTGATAAAAAGTAATGTTTAAAGAGAAATGTATACACTTTTGACATAAAAAAGGCATAAATAAATCAGTGGAGTTTGAATGGCACCCGGTGGCTATTTGTGGTATAACATCTAAACAAAATTACATCATAACCTCAATTTATTTATGTAATTCAGATGAACTTCAAATTTGAAAAACACATGCCAAAAACAAACAAACAAAAAAAGATACTTATTTAGACACATGGCTTTAATTTTATATCAGTTTTTTTTTTTTTTTTTTTTATTAAAACCTATTTTGTAAAAATATTTATTTTATATTAAAATAGAAATAGTGGTAATTTTCTTTACAGTAAATTTAAACTTCTATAACTTGTTTTATACTTTCATTTTTTTTTTTCTGCTGATTGTCTTCTTTAAAAAAGAGACCAAGCTTAGGTCTGTATTTCAAAGTGTTCATGAATTATAACAATTTAAGTTTGAATACTACACTTTATAGACAAACTGAAGGTTTATGGTCTGCAGCTCACTGTGTTTCACTCTCATATAAATGAGGTATAAATAACTTCATGTGTTTATATTGTAATCAGAACCGCTTCTGATCAAAAGGGTTCCTCAGTAAAGTCTTACTGCCATTATCAAAGATCATCAGTGATGCCTTCATAGATACACGTCTCATCTACACCTTAATTACTTTAAATAGATAGCAAACATGTCTGAAAACACGTGACTCTGAACAACTGCAAAATATTAGCTAAGTTTAAAATGTAATGCATGACAAATAAACATCATCTAACCTCACATTTATACATTTATATCTGACTGTGTTTCTCCTCCTTGTGTGAGCTACAGCTGCCTGAGTCTTACTCACAGCCGTTACTGTATATTTGGGGAAATAATAATATTAATAAATAATAATGTCCTGATCATTCATCTTCTGCAGGTCTAAAGGATTCAACACTGATTCCAGTCAGCAGCTCAGACTCTGAGAAGAAATCAAGTCAAACTACAGCAGCTTCTACAATACAAGGTACATGATCTCTGACACACTTCATCAGTCTTTTTATAATTAAATAATGCAGTTTAGCCAAATGGGGATAAAATTAATCTTTATGTCTATGGTTCCTGCATCTCTAAAATACCTATGGATCATTACCCCAAACACTGAGATGTCTTCAGCTGCTCAGCTTCAGCTTTGCATGTCTTATTAATGCCACATTATGTTTGAACTGAACTAATATTCATGATCCACAGAAGCAGCGTCAGAAACTGTGTTCTCTGTGACTGTTGGATCATTAATCAGAGGTATGTTGGCTTTACATGCACTGAAACTATCAAAGCAATAATTGTTCACAATTCACAGGTTCACAGATTCCTTCTCTTCTCTTCTCTTCCCTTCTCTTCTCTTCTCTTCTCTTCTCTTCTCTTCTCTTCTCTTCTCTTCTCTTCTCTTCTCTTCTCTCCTCTGCTCTCCTCTCCTCTCCTCTCCTCTCCCCTTCTCTCCTCTTCTCTTCTCTTCTCTTCTCTTCTCTTCTCTTCTCTTCTCTTCTCTTCTCTCCTCTCCTCTCCTCTCCTCTCCTCTCCTCTCCCCTTCTCTCCTCTTCTCTTCTCTTCTCTTCTCTTCTCTTCTCTTCTCTTCTCTTCTCTTCTCTTCTCTTCTCTTCTCTCCTCTCCTCTCCTCTGCTCTCCTCTCCTCTTCTCTCCTCTCCTCTCCCTTCTCTCCTCTTCTCTTCTCTTCTCTTCTCTTCTCTTCTCTTCTCTTCTCTTCTCTTCTCTTCTCTTCTCTTCTCTCCTCTCCTCTGCTCTCCTCTCCTCTTCTCTTCTCTCCTCTCCTCTCCTCTCCTCTCCCCTTCTCTCCTCTTCTCTTCTCCTCTTCCCCTTCTCTCCTCTTCTCTTCTCTTCTCTTCTCTTCTCTTCTCTTCTCTCCTCTTCTCTCCTCTCCTCTCCTCTGCTCCTCTCTCCTCTCCTTCCTCTTCCTCCTCTGCTCTCCTCTGCTCTCCTCTCCTCTCCTCTCCTCTTCCCCTTCTCTCTCTCTTCTCTTCTCTTCTCTTCCCTTCCCTTCCCTCCTCTCCTCTCCTCTTCTCTTTTCTCCTCTCCTCTCCTCCTCCTCTCCTCTCCTCTCCTCTCCCTTCCCTCTCTTCCCTTCCCTCCTCTCCTCTCCTCTCCTCTCCTCTCCTCTGCTCTCCTCTCCTCTCCTCTCCTCTCCCCTTCCCTTCTCTTCTCTTCCCTTCCCTCCTCTCCTCTCCTCTCCTCTCCTCTGCTCTGCTCTCCTCTCCTCTCCTCTCCTCTCCCCTTCCTTCCCTTCCCTCCTCTCCTCCTCTGCTCTCCTCTCCTCTCCCCTTCCCTTCCCTTCCCTTCCCTCCTCTCCTCTCCTCTCCTCTCCTCTCCTCTCCTCTCCTCTCCTCTCCCCTTCCCCTTCCCTTCCCTTCCCTTCCTCTTCCCTTCCCTTCCCTCCTCTCCTCTCCTCTCCTCTGCTCTCCTCTCCTCTCCTCTCCCCTTCCCTTCCCTTCCCTTCCCTCCCTCTCCCTCCTCTCCTCTCCTCTCCCCTCTCCTCTCCTTCCCTTCCCTTCCTCCCTCCCTCTCCTCCTCTCCTCTCCTCTCCTCTCCCCTCTCCTCTCCTCTCCTCTCCTTCCTCTCCTCTCCTCTCCTTCCCTTCCCTTCCCTCCTCTCCTCTGCTCTCCTCTCCTCTCTCTTCTCTTCTCTTCTCTTCTCTTCTCTTCTCTTCTCTCTCTCCTCTCCTCTCCCCTTCCTCTCTCTCTCTCTTCTCTTCTCTTCTCTTCTCTTCTCTTCCTCTCTCCTCTCTCTCTCTCCTCTCCTCTCCTCTCCTCTGCTCTCCTCTCCTCTCCTCTCCTCTTCTCTCCTCTGCTCTCCTCTGCTCTCCACTCCTCTCTCTCCTCTTCCCTTCTCTTCTCTCTCTCTCTTCTCTCCTCTCCTCTCCTCTCCTCTCCTCTCCTCTCCCCTTCCCTTCCTTCCTCCTCTCCTCCTCTGCTCTCCTCTCCTCCCCCTTCCCTTCCCTTCCCTTCCCTCCTCTCCTCTCCTCTCCTCTCCTCTCCTCTCCTCTCCTCTCCTCTCCTCTCCTCTCCCCTTCCTTCCCTTCCCTTCCCTTCCCTCCTCTCCTCTCCTCTGCTCTCCTCTCCTCTCCTCTCCTCTCCCCTTCCCTTCCCTTCCCTTCCCTCCTCTCCTCCTCTCCTCTCCTCTCCTCTCCTCTCCTCTCCTCTCCTCTGCTCTCCTCTCCTCTCCCCTTCCCTTCCTTCCCCTCCTCTCCTCCCTCTCCTCTCCTCTCCTCTCTTCTCTTCCCTCCTCTCCTCCTCCTCCTCTCCTCTCCTCTCCTCTCCCTCCTCTTCCCTTCCCTTCCCTCCTCTCCTCTCCTCTCCTCTCCTCTCTTCTCTTCCCTCCTCTCCTCCTCTCCTCTCCTCTCCTCTCCTCTCCTCTTCCCTTCCCTTCCCTCCTCTCCTCTCCTCCTTCCCTTCCCTTCCCTTCCCTTCCCTTCCTCCCTCCTCTCCTCTCCTCTCCTCTCCTCTCCTCTCCTCTCCTCTCCTCTCTCTCTCTTCTCTCCTCTCCCTCTCCTCTTCCCTTCCCTCCTCTCCTCTCCTCTCCTCTCCTCTCCTCTCCTCTCCTCTCCTCTCCTCTCCTCTTCCCTTCCCTCCTCTCCTCTCCTCTCCTCTCCTCTCTTCTCTTCCCTCCTCTCCTCCTCTCCTCTCCTCTCCTCTCCTCTCCTCTCCTCTTCCCTTCCCTTCCCTCCTCTCCTCTCCTCTCCCCTTCCCTTCCCTTCCCTTCCCTTCTCCCTTCCCTCCTCTCCTCTCCTCTCCTCTCCTCTCCTCTCCTCTCTTCTCTTCTCTCCTCTCCTCTTCCCTTCCCTTCCCTTCCCTCCTCTCCTCTGCTCTCCTCTCCTCTCCTCTCCTCTCCTCTCCTCTCCTCTCCTCTCTTCTCTTCTCTCCTCTCCTCTCCTCTTCCCTTCCCTTCCCTTCCCTCCTCTCCTCTCCTCTCCTCTCCTCTCCTCTCCTCTCCTCTCCTCTCCTCTTCTCTCTTCTCTTCTCTCCTCTCCTCTTCCCTTCCCTTCTCTCCTCTCCTCTCCTCTGCTCTCCTCTCCTCTCCTCTCCCCTTCCCTTCCCTTCCCTTCCCTCCTCTCCTCCTCTCCTCTCCTCTCCTCTGCTCTGCTCTCCTCTCCTCTCCTCTCCTCTCCTCTCCTCTCCTCTCCTCTCCTCTCCTCTCTTCTCTTCTCTCCTCTCCTGTCCTCTTCTCTCCTCTCCTCTCCTCTCCTCTCCTCTCCTCTCCTCTCCTCTTCTCTTCTCTTCTCTCCTCTTCTCTTCTCTCCTCTTCTCTCCTCTCCTCTCCTCTCCTCTTCTCTCCTCTCCTCTCCTCTCCTCTCCTCTCCTCTCTTCTCTCCTCTCCTCTCCTCTCCTCTCCTCTCCTCTTCTCTTCTCTTCTCTTCTCTCTCTTCTCTTCTCTTCTCTTCTCTCCTCTCTCTGTTCTGTCCTGCAGTGATTGTGATTATTGTTGAGATCGCAGTGTTTGCTGCTCCTACTGTGATTCTTCTTCAGATCATCTGTGTGAGAAGAGCTGGTGAGTTTTGATCATCACAGAACCTGAGGATTCACATCGATCTCTAACAATCTGAATCATTACAGTGCAAAGAAGATCAGTAAAATCATTTATTTTTATTTTATTTATTTAGGAAGGAAGAACTCTCACCACCCGGCGGAAATAGAGATGTCTACAGTATTACAATGAAACACCTTCTATAAACATAATATAAAGATTACAGCAAGATTTATTTTAATGTTTATGGATATTATAGATATTTTCATACAGCTTTGGATGTCATTTTCCAGTACTGCATACTGTACAGACTGCTTTAAATATGATATTAAATACAGTCATCATCAAAGAGTGACAGGCACCTTAATAAACATGTATGGTTATTAACACAGATATCATAATTATAATTGTATTTGTATCTTTAAAATAAATTTAACTCTTACAAAAAGATGTTAAATGTTTTAACCCTTTAGCGCGTACGATCACACCGGTGTGATCAGTCTTGGCTGGTCCCTGGAGCGTACGATCACACCGGTGTGATTAGAACGTTCAGTGCGTCACGTCATCAACTGCCGAATTCAAATCTACTTTCTGGCGCGGAGCCAGATCAGACGCGCGAGCGCTTGTCATATTACCACTTATTCAGTGTTGTCAACCATATAATGCTTATTTTAGATTTCAGACATTTAAATATACACAAGTACTAGCAAAACCATACATTTATAGTTTGTAAAATACACGCTGATGTCTATGGAAGCAGTAATAGCGATCCTTACAAATATAATCTGACGACATGTTTTATTGATATCATATACAGATTGTGTAGATAACTTTAAAGTTTACTCTGCTCTTCTCCCAGTTTACTGGAGACTTACTTTAAAGTGTTTTGGGAGGCGAGGATGAATTTACGTGTTGTAAATCCCACAGCTCGGATTCAGCGCGAACAAACATGGCGGCGCCCATCACCCGGTATAGATCAACTAACACGGTCATTATAAAAGTGTTTAAACAACCAAATACATTTACTTGCACATATTTCAGAATCGGAATATCAGATATTTCATAATATAGCGAGTATGTTTGTGAATATTAATAATTAAAAAACGAAAAACGAAATAAAAGCAATCCATGTGTCATACAGCGCTATTAGGGCTGCAGTGTGTCACATGACAAGTATGACGCGTCGCCATGGAAACAATAAGGCTATACATTCTAAAATAACGGTCGCCTAAAAAAAACTCACGCCGGGGGCTCAGCTAGAATATTTTAAACTCACGTGTGAAAGGGTTAATAGTCCAATTTATTTATCACATGATATATTAACAGATTATTATTATTATTATTAGTATTTATACAGATCCTTTCAATGCAGAGACAAATCCTTACTTGTGTTTCCTCTCAACCCTAAATAAGCAAATACATGAAGGATTGTATTCCTCACCCACAACATAGTTCACCATGATTTTATGTTAAGTATTGTAAGTATAAATATAAATTCACAATTTGAAAAAGAAAAAAAAAAAAAAAAATGTTTTTTTTTTTTTTTTTAATTATTATTGTTTTTTTGGTCTACAAATGGTGATGAAAATGTGTTTGAGGTATTTAACCCTGATATTGGGTATATTAGCAATATTTACGTTGAATAAAAGAGTGAATATGCTGTACTATTTATTGATTTCATACACCAGAAGCTATTTGATAAAATTAAAGATAGATAAGGTGCTCATCAAACAACACGTACAAGAAAAGCAGAAAACCACTCATATCTCTTGCCAGCATAACTCTGAATAACTCTGGATAACTCTGGATAACTCTGGATAACTCTGAATAACTCTGGATAACTCTGGATAACTCTGGATAACTCTGGATAACTCTGAACAACTCTGGATAACTCTGAATAACTCTGGATAACTCTGGATAACTCTGGATAACTCTGAATAACTCTGGATAACTCTGGATAACTCTGGATAACTCTGAATAACTCTGGATAACTCTGGATAACTCTGGATAACTCTGAACAACTCTGGATAACTCTGAACAACTCTGGATAACTCTGAATAAGCTGAAATAACCATCTAAACCTGAACATGAATACAAAAGATGTACATGTAAAACAGTAAGAAAACCTGGTTGTTAATTAGTGTATTGTCGGTCAAACTCAGACATCCTGGCCTGCAATTGAGAAATGAATTTGAATAATTAATTCATATTTCTTCTTGTTCTTGAAAACAAAATTATACTGTAGTTCATATTATCGTGTCATTAAGCAGACACATCCGTAGAGCTCAAAACATCTTTGTTATAACCTGATCTTTGATGACCTAGATATGCCCATATGTCTCAAATCTGAGACGGTAAACATGTCTCAAACACATGCATCTGTAACTGTAGCAGGGTTGAAGTCTTTATTCAGACCATCACTCTGTCAGCGCGTCTGATTCTGGGGCTCCTGGAGACGCTTTTAAATACGACTGTCCAGGATCGTTCACAGTCAGACTCTCAGGAACTACAGCACAGACAGGAACATTATTAGATGGTTTATTTATTTGTTGAATAAGAAATTTTAGCAATTCTTGCAAGGCAGCACTGTGCTGAACAATGTGATTACGGTGTGTTTTTAAACCCATAGCCATAAACATGTAACATAAACATGACTGCTCAAACCACTAAATGTACATATTTCCTCCAATCAAACTGTTTTTTTGTTTGTTTGTTTGTTTGTTTGTTTGTTTGTTTGTTTGTTTGTTTGTTTAGATTATTTCACCTTAGATGTACTTTGTTGGTTTATAATTTTTAATTCATATATTTTATATTTTGAATTAAGGTTAAAGTTTAGAAATTTACATAAATAAAATGTTTTATGTTCATTTTGGTTTTGGGCCAGAAATGTATACATATCATCAAAATGTTTTAAAATGATGTTAATAGTTCAGTGGCTCTTCAGGAACATGTCCGAGATTTCAGGTGAACAGAGGCATAAGACAAGGCTGTGGGAGTTCACCTGTGTTATTTATTATGGTTGCAGAACTGGGACCTTGATTTCCAAATGAAATGCAAAATTTACTTTCATCTGAAAAGAGGACTTTGGACCACTGAGCAACAGTCCAGTTCTTTTTCTCCACAGCCCAGGTAAGATGCTTCTGACGTTGTTTCTGGTTCAGAAGTGGCTTGGTAGCCCTTTTCCTGAAGACGTCTGAGCGTGGTGACTCTTGATGCACTGACTCCAGCTTCAGGTCACTCCTTGTGAAGCTCTCACAAGTGTTTGAATCAGTGATGTTTTTACTTTTAGTGATGTTTTAGTGTATTTACAGAAAACATACTTATGTTAGTCTTACTTAAAGTATATTTTATGTGTAATTTGTGTAAGAACATAAACTGATTACACTTTTAGTGGGATTTTAATGTACTTTATATTGCAGTAGGCCTACACATGGTTATATTTTAAATATGTATGTATTTAGAATTTTAATATTTGGAAAAGTACAATATTTAGAAAAACATTTTTAACATTTACAATGTACAAGCGTTTGTCAACTTAAGCAATATGTTGTTTAATATGTTGTTCAGTTATACTCAAAATGTTATGCTAGTTTGGTTGATTAGGCTGTTGTTCATGATACATTCATTATAATAAGCTGTTTATAAATTTGTTCAAGCTTGACACCTTGATTTTCTAACATATATTTCTGAAATTCCTACAAGAATTTCATCATATCTGGAAAAAAAAAAAAAAAAAAAAAAAAAAAAAAAAACTTGCATTTACTTGTATTTAAATTCAAACAACACACTGACTAAACCTGATTGGTTCCAGAGCCATTGAACGGCTCTGATTGGTTCGTATGATAATGAGCTCACACCAGAGAGCTTCGTAAATCAAATATGGTGTGCATGCAAACATCTCTTGAATGTGAATATAAGTCTAAATTTAAACAGTATTATACAGAGCAATCGTGTCTCTTTAGAGCACTTGGAGGAAACCACACAATTCATATGGATTACTTTGGCAATGTTTTTTTTGCGATTCACTTTTTGAAACTTGAACATCTTTGATGAATCTTCTTTCATCAGAGGGACATCTCTCAGATTTCATTAAACTATCTAATTTTTTGTTTTTCGAAGATGAACAATAGTCTTAGATGGTTTGGAGCATCTTAAGGGTGAGTGATGACAGAATTCAAATTGTTTTTGGGGAACTATGAAATGAATTAGAAAATATAGCGGGATGTTGTTATTTTTACCAGCTTCTGCAAGCATGTATGGCTTCTGGCTTTTGGAACCTCACTGTGAACTTCAGGTAAGATTTCTATTTGAACTTTTTGACATACAAGAGCGCACATCCCAGCGGGAGCTAAACATACACTAGCGTTTATTATGTTTCAACTGTCAAAAACATCCATGGTTCACATAAACACAGTTGGTTTTGTCTCAATTGCATGTAAACATCTGAGAAAGAAATTGCATGTGTATCAATATACTAGTTCTAGTACAGCAGCCTAATATGAGAATCAGCAGAATCTACCTATATTATTCATACTATTATAATATGTATAATAATATTTATTTGTATCTGAACTGTAAATCATACTTTTAACAATTTAATACCATATGCATTGCCCCACCCCACTCATATGGCATTCATTTTATCTGTGGTAGTCTTAAAAACAGTCTTAAAAAGTCTTAAATTTGAGCTAAAAAATCCTGAAGAAACCCTGTGTGCTATAAAATAAACATGATTAAATAAACAAGGAAAATAGATTAGAAAGGTGTACGAAACTTATATTTTTGTGCAAAAGATAAATACTATTCATGATGTCAGCCATCAAACACTGAACTGGACGAGATCTAAAAAGCAACAGTCGGAGACATCATTACTGCTTAAGTGGACCAAAAATGGATCCGAGTCCTCTTTCAGGAACTGCGACAGTGTGAACGTAAACATCCTTTTCCTCTCGGTCCACCTCTTAGTCCACTTAAAGAGGTCTGGGTTTGGTTCTTTTAAAGAGGACTCAAGTGTGAAAACACCCTCAAACCCCACTGGAAATCTGTGGACTGAAAAGACTGCAGTCTAGGGATGTCTGACGCGAAACTGACGTTTCGACACGGTGTCGAGATCCCGAAGCTTAGATGTTTCGAAACACTGCTCCGAAGCGTGATTCGAAACACCCATGTCACGTGACTAAGACGATCGAAGCATCAGGGCGTGTCACAAGTGTTTCGAGACGTGGCATACCTGCCGAATCTGCGTTTGATTGACAGGGTCGGGAACAAATCACACAATCGCACATATGTCTCAACGTAACTCCCACAAAGTTGAAAAGTGAAGTTAACGCATCTTCACTTCGTGCGTTTTTGTGAGAGGATTTTTTCAAAGGCTGGAGAAATATATGTAAAAAAAGAAGTAGGCTAAGTCCATCAACAGCAGAACAATTAATATTTTTAAATAAAAATCTGTATGTGTAAACAAAGTGGCTTGATGTAGTTTATTGTATATTTTTCATTACCAAAATAACTTACGTATTCACAAAGAGTTCATTCAGACGTCAGACTGATGTTTCAACAGATTTCAAGAACAGAACAATAAAAACACACATTTTAATTGTTTTTTTATAATTTTGTCAAGATGACTGTCTCACCCTGGATTCGAACCCAAGGTAACAGTATTCCAGTCGAGCACACTAACCACTCCCCCAAATCACTTAGTGACTCAACTAACACAACATAGGTTATAAATCGTCAATTGGCTTAACTGTTTCTTTATCGACGCTGTTTCAGAGCAATACTTAAAAGTGACCGCTAGGTGTCACCGTAGAGACGGGTGTTGAAAGCAGTCGACTTGCTTCGACTGCTTCAGTGTTTCACGAAGCCTCGCTCTGCCCACCACTACTGCAGTCTACAGTCACAGTCAAATTTAGGGTGTTTTCACACCTAGTTCGTTTAACCCTTCCAAACGCTCTTGGAGCAGTTCAGCGTGTATATGTGAACAAACCATGTGATCTCAGACCCCCCTGAAAGGACCCAAAGGCGAACCGTACTCTGACCACCTCCGGAGGTGGTCTGAGTACGGTTTGTTTGTGGGTCCGTTTGTGGTTCGATGTCTTCATGATATGCGAAAGCAATGAGATCCCGGTCCGCTTTGCGTTGCGTTGCGACATGTGTACCTGGAGGCTAGCCATACCTGCAGCCATGTTACATCACTGCTGTTGCAGAAAAGAAAAAAAAAAAAAAGAAAAAAAAAAAACACTTTTCACCATGGCTGTGATGAAGGGTCAGAAACGTCTGGATCCATTTGCGATAAAACTTTAATGGTGTTAAATAGGCAGAGCCAATACAACAGCGAAGAGAAAAACAACCACAATCCAAAATCAGGAACAGATACCGGGCTTAGGTCGGGGCAGGCAGCAGATAATCAAAGACGGTGAAACAGGCTCAAAAGGGTCAAAAAGCAACAGGCAGGCAATTAGTACACAGGGAATCAAGGAATCAAAGAATCAGTAATAACGCTCAGAAATTGTGGCCAGGGCTAACAATACTTCATGATAGCAGAGGAGAAGAGCACAGCTTAAATAGGGATAGGAAATGACAAACACCTGGGGCAGGTAATCAGGTCAAGGCACGGGGCATGTGGGTAATGAAGTCCAAATGAGATTAGTACTCTGGTGAAGGTGCCCTCCGGTGGCGGTCGGAGAGAGCCACAGAGGTGCGATTTGTGACAATGGCAGGTCGTGGGGTTGTGTGGTCCCAGAAGAAGAGTTGTGCATTTATTGAAATTTGGAAAGATGATTACATTAAACGCCAACTCTCCTCAACCCATAAAAAAATAAGGAATGGGGATATAACAGAACCGCGCTACAATGCCACGTTAAAGTGAAAAAAACTTCGCCAGAAGTACATGAGCACCCGGGACAAAATCCGTCGAAGTGGAGAGTCCGCGGAAATAAAGGATCCCTGTCCCTTCTGCGAAGATTTGGACGAAATTTTGGGTGCAAGCGCTTGTGCTTGCCCCACAAATGTTGTCAAAGGTGGAAGTGTGGATATGGAAAATGAAGAAGAACAAGGTAAGGGTATAATTGTGCATCCCTACGTTAATGCTTATAATATATCAACACTATGGGATTTACTATTGACGAGACCATATTCATAGAACTATTTACAATGGTTGCATTTATTAATATAAGTTTGCTACACTCATTAAAGGGATAGTTCATACAAAAATGCAAATTACCTCATGATTTACGCACCCTCGAGTCATCCTAAGTGAATATGACTTTCTTCTTTCAGACGTATAATACTATTTTATTATAATAAATGCTGTTCAATTCATGATATTGTGACGAGTATCCCGAACTCTCATCAGCGTTGCCCTGGAGACAAAGGCGGAACACCTGCACCGCCTCATCAGGGCTGGGCCGGTCGCACCTGAAGCTCGTCAATCCCGACCATATAAGCCGGACACGGCTGGGTAAGAGAGAGAGACGACGGATTTCATTCCGACTAAGGCTTAATGTGTGCACTCTCCTCTCTTTGCAGAAGCCAGCGATTGACCGACCGACCGACCGACCCAGCCCTGAAGAAGGAGCCACGGAGTTGTCACCTCAAGCACGAATCCCGCACAGAGAGCACCGCACCACAGCCTCCAGCCAGCTTGCACCTATCGCACCTCACTTTTACTGAATAAATCCACCCTCCGGGGTATTTATTCGAGCTCTCCTTGTCGCGTGATTCTTCCACCCCGTCACAATATCTAAATTTATAACCAATGGTAATTAACCTTACTGTAACATGTTGTTATTATTATTGTGAGCTACAAAAGCTGTATAGCAGACGTGAAGATTACAGTATCAAATGAGGTTGATTAAGTTGAGCAAATAGTGTGATGAGATCAGTTCTTCTGATCAGTTATCCACTGCTTATTTTTCTGTAATTTGTGCCTTTCAGAATTGGAGAGATGCAGCACTGTTAATGAAAAGCGCATGTTAATTTTTGAAAATATTTTTGTTTTTGTTGCTGCATTACAAATTGGAAACCGGAAACCATTTTCTCTTTGTAAGAGAAGACATTTGAATGTTTTTTGTTGTTGTTGTTTTTTTATAAGCATAGTATGAAACTGATCTGAAACATTTTCAGATATGGTTTTGATTTGTGAATCTTTTTTTTTTTTTTTTTTTTTTTTGTATTGACAAAACACAACACAGTAATGCTTGAAGTTTAACTAAGCACTTCATTTTTTGTGATTATTATATTATTTGCAGATGTCATGTTCAGACGATGAAAAATTCTGTTCAGAAGTCACTTGTTACATTTTTCAAAAAAAAATAAATAAATAAACCAACTTAACTGGAACAATATAAAACAATTATGTTGTCTTTTATTATAGAATACCTTTGAAAAAGAAACAATCCCTAAAACAATGAAATGCATCCTAAAAAATAAATAAAATGAAATGAACAAAGAAACATTTTAACATTCAACTGTCACTATCTTTTCTGAGATAAAAGGAAGTTGGATTAACTTTACACATAATGTTCCCTTTTCATTTTAAATGTGTCTGAAATGTGTTGTTAAAGCTCTGAATATCTTGACCAGTGACATGATCAGGGATTGCCAGCTCTCCTTCACCCGCTGTCCACTTCATCTTCCATCTTCATTTTCCAGCATTTCACCTCTGCTCTCACAGTAATTATGAAGCGTACAACAAGCTGCCACAACTTTGTTGATCTTGCTGATGTTGTGATCGTTTCTCTTAAGTAGGCAACACCACCTGCCAAAGGCTCTCTCTGCACACATCCTGGCTCTGCTCAGCCTGTAATTGTACAGACGCTGGTCTTGTGTAATTCCTGGTGTTTCAGGGAATGGTTTGGTAGGAGTGGGTATGCAGCATCTGCTACAACGCATATAGGGACAGAAACACCTTGACATTCCTCTGTCCAAGGTGGGAAAAGCCTGCCTTATTGACCTTTCTGGAAGATGGAGGAATTCCCAAACACCCTTGCATCATGGACCTTCCCAGGCCACCCGACACTGATGTCCCAAAACATCAATGTGTGGTCCACAACACCCTGCAGAATTATGGAGTAGTAGCCTTTTCTGTTGTAGAAATCAGACTAAAGATGTGGGGCTATGATAGGTACATGTGTGCCATCTATAGCCCCAGCGCATTGGGGAAAGCCCCACCTTTCTCTGAAGCAGTTTATTACATTTCTCAGGTTGTTTCCGGTAGGAACTTTTATCAAATTTGGCTTCAGGATTTGGAGAATGGCTGAGACTACTTGCTGCGTCACGATACATGCTGTTGAGAGGCAGATACCAAACAAGTGTGAAATGGATCGATATTCAATATTTGTAGCAAGCCTCCAAAGCGTAACTGCAACTCTTTGTTCCACAGAGAGAGGAACTCTGTAGCAAGTTCGCTGTCGCTCCAGGCATGGTCTAAGTTTACTGCAGAGGAACATGAATGAGTCTCTTCTCATCCTGACATTCCACAACCAATCGTTGTGTGTCCAGTTTACAGTGCTTTCCCACCAGACACGAGACCTGGGTTTGGTCCAACATGACCTGGTAAAAATATGCAATATACAGAAAGGTTGGCAAGAAGCATTATAACACTTAAATTGCCCTACTTTGCACTGATAATAACAACAAAACTATATATTAATAAATGAATAAAATTATTACAGCTCAAACGACAATATGTAATTATGTCCTTTTTGTTTATGAAACTTTTCTATACTAACTGTTCAAATGAAAGCTGAAGTGAACTGGGTTTGGTTCTCTTATGTGAAAACACCCTTAATCAAGCAGTTCTACAAAGAAGAGTGAGCAGATACTGCAAAGTCTAGATGTGCAAAGTTAGTAGAGACATATCCCAACAGACTAAAGGCCATAATTAAAGTGATTCAACAAAATGACAGAAGGGGGATGGTCATAAAAAAACATTTTTATGTGAGACTGTTGTTTGCTCCATGTATTCTGTTCCCATTAACTCAGTGATCAGTGGCTTATTTGTTTGTACAATGACAATGGATCTAAAATATAAACCAAATTAGAACTCAAAATACTTTTTCTCTCTATAACACAACCAGGTAATAAGGGTTTGGATATAACCTATACAGCTACTGTATCATATTTGATACACACATTTACCTAAATATGATCTAAACTGTGTTGACTTCTTCATTTGATTGATCTTGATAGACTTTTTCCTCCAATTCGACAAAAAATAATAAACAAAAATAAAGAAACCAAGACATTCATACAAATAATATTTTGTACAAACAAATCAGACAATATTTATTCAAACTTTAAAGACACATAATTGCAAGACATGCCTGCTACATCTTCAAGAAAGAGTGGATTAGAAACCACAGAAACTAAATCAGAAAATGTGCAGGTGTAACCAATCTCATTCATAACTATTTATGTTTTGGCAAAATGGTGGCTAATTCTATGAATTCTAATTAAAATTTGAAAGTGAAAATTAAACTCGTATAAACTTATTCAAGACTTTCCGAACAGAGATATTATTATTATTATTATTATTATTATAGATCGTCTGCTGACAGACATGAGTCTCAGTCTCGAAGCCTCCAGATGTTTGTGCTTCAAGCCGCCCAAAACAGCAGCTGAATGAAACACTACACACGCCCTTCACTGATGATCATTTCATTATATTCACTTCCAAACTGTCTCTGAAACACAAAGAGGATGATTTTAGTCTTTTATCAACTTTTACACTTAAACAAGGCATTAGATTTACACGCGGCTGTGTTCCGTGGCTGATGCTCGGCTTGAGTTTGATCTGACCGGGGCAAAACAAACATTTCCTCGCCGCGTATTTTAGTCTCCACAGAAAGCCAAGAACCTCTGCCTGGTGTTCACTGTGTTTCTGCTGCGCTAAACTATTTTAAAACTCGAGTTTAGTCCTTAAATGTAGGAGAAGAAAACACAAGCGCGAGGAGCTCGCGGAGGCGCGCAGACACCGAGCGGCGGGTTGAGTCTATAAGGTTCTCATGTGTTGTTTAAAGAGCGCAGCGCCGCGCGAGCGACACTCATTGAAGTCAGTGTTTGAAAGACTGTAAATCCGCTCCGAGAAATGGCAGAAACCGCTCCAGCTGCTGCCGCTCCGCCGGCCAAAGCGCCCAAGAAGAAGTCCGCCGCCAAAGCCAAGAAAGCAGGTCCAGGCGTCGGTGAGCTGATCGTCAAAGCCGTGTCCGCGTCCAAGGAGAGGAGCGGCGTGTCCCTCGCCGCGCTGAAGAAAGCTCTCGCCGCCGGCGGCTACGACGTGGAGAAGAACAACTCCCGCGTCAAGCTCGCCATCAAGAGCCTGGTGACTAAAGGCACCCTGCTGCAGGTCAAAGGGACCGGCGCCTCCGGCTCCTTCAAGATCAGCAAGAAGCAAGCCGAGACCAAGAAGAAAGCGGCTCCTAAAGCCAAGAAGCCCGCGGCCAAGAAACCCGCTGCCGCCAAGAAGCCCAAGAGCGCAGCGGCGAAGAAGCCCGCCGCTAAGAAATCGCCCAAGAAGGCCAAGAAACCCGCCGCAGCCGCCGCTAAGAAGGCGACGAAGAGCCCCAAGAAGGCGAAGAAGCCAGCGACGCCCAAGAAAGCAGCCAAGAGCCCCAAAAAGGCCAAGACTGCCAAACCCAAGACGGCAAAGCCTAAAGCTGCTAAACCTAAAGCTGCAAAGCCCAAAGCTGCTAAACCTAAAAAGGCAGCTCCCAAGAAGAAATAAAAATCTTCTGTTTTATTCCCCAACGGCTCTTTTCAGAGCCACACACTCAATCTAAAGAAAGAGCAAAAGACCTGCACTTTGACTCTTATTGGAAGTAAATTATTACAAAACTATATCTGAGTTTACCTCGATTGTAATGTTTTGCATGTTTACTGCAATTAGAAAAAGAGAGAGAAAAAAATGTTAACGTTTATTAATATGAACAGCTAAATGGATCATATATAAACACTTAATTAGGTTAAAACAATATATTTGCTTTTTACATTGACGTTTAAAACTTATTCAACCCGCCTTTCACAATTTCTTTAACGCTGTCATGTGTTTGCAGCACTGGGGTGGGCGTATCGATCCTAATATTGATAGTATTTATACCAATGTTGGTATTGGTATCGGATCGATACTAGCCTGACAAGATCGATATTTTAGGTTATTTTTTTTCTCCTATACACTTAATACATTGTTTAATACGTTCAACGAAGTGTAGAAATGTCTGTGGGTGAATGGAACGGTGGAGCTCCGAGCTACAGAAGAAATGAAAAGAGGAGGAAGGAAATCCTTCACAGTGCATATTGTATATAATTGTATACAGAATTTGTCCTTTTTATGCAGTATCACTGTAAGCTGTATACTGAGTTTGACCTTTTAATATTATTTCTTAATGCATTTAGCCACTTTAAATGTTTTCATTATAACTGTTTTCTATGGGAGTAAAATGCTTAACATGTATTTCAGCATGTTTGCATATATATTCTGGGCTCAGCTGCTTGCCACATATTATATTCTATTAACAAACTGTACACCGAATTTAGTCTTTATTTATTTATTTGGTCTTTAGCACTGTCTTCCTCCATTGCACCATATTAAATGTTTTTATATTGCAATGAGAAAAAATGAAGATCAGCGTGTTGCATTCATGTTCTGGGTTCATCTGCTTACCTTTACATACATAGTAGGCCTATATATTTTTATAAACTATACCGATTTTGGCCTTTTCATATCAAAGTTTTTATTGCAATAATAACAAACAAATTTAACAGTATGTATAAAACAAAGAGAAAATACAGTATGTACATAACATCCAAAAATCTTTTCAATACTAAACGAGTTATGGTTTAATAGGCCTAGTTCTTTTTCATATCACTGTCTTCATTCAATAAGCCACTTACGTTAAACTGTTCTTTATAATGGTTTTCTATGGGAGGAAAATGCATAATGTTAAAACTTTGAGAGTTGTTTTCATACTCTGGGCACATGCTAACTTGTAGGCCGATATTTAGTTTGCAACATTAATAAGGTGTATACTGAGTTTTGTCTTTTAATATTACATTCTTAATTTATTAAGCCACTTTAATTATTTTTATAACTCTTTTCTATGGGAGGAAAATACTTCACATGAAACTGTGCATTGCTTTCATGTTCTGGGCTCCTCTGCCTGCAAAGTCCTTTCAGAAAGGCAAGTAATATCCACTTAGCTTTAAGGTGAATATAATATTAGTCACATCAACATCAGTATTGTTAATTTTTCAAATTGTTGTTGGTCATTTAAATCTATGTTTTTTGTTGTTGTTGTTGTTGTTTTTAATGACAAGTATTGTTATGGAATCGGTATTGGCGATAATGGCCCTGTATTTACCCGGTATCTGATCGATACCAAAATGTGCAGTATCGCACACCCCTGTGCAGCACACTCCGGCCGCAGCTGTGGAGGCGTGGCTTTGGCGGTGGATGTTGGAGGGAAGTTCAGTGATTGGTTTAAAATCTTACAAGGCTCTAAACCAATGGAGGACTGGCTGGCTCGCTTAAAAGCATAGTGGAACTTGCAGTTGTTATCATTTCATCATACGATTATAGTAGAGAAATTTGTATCTCACAATGAGCGGCAGAGGAAAAACCGGCGGTAAAGCGAGAGCGAAGGCCAAGACTCGCTCGTCCAGGGCAGGGCTGCAGTTCCCCGTCGGTCGCGTTCACAGGCTCCTCCGCAAAGGAAACTACGCAGTGCGCGTCGGCGCCGGTGCTCCCGTCTATCTGGCGGCTGTGCTCGAGTATCTCACCGCTGAGATCCTGGAGCTGGCTGGAAACGCCGCGAGGGACAACAAGAAGACCCGCATCATCCCCCGTCACCTGCAGCTGGCGGTGCGCAACGACGAGGAGCTGAACAAACTCCTGGGCGGAGTGACCATCGCTCAGGGCGGCGTGCTGCCCAACATCCAGGCCGTGCTGCTGCCCAAGAAGACCGAGAAACCCGCCAAAGCCAAGTAATCCGAGTCCGGCCTGCTTCTCCAACACAAAGGCTCTTTTCAGAGCCACACACTTCATCTGATAGAGAGCGCTTTTCTATTAAACTATTTCACTTATGATACACCATATGCACTATTTAAAAAAATATAATTATCAACCAAATTAATTCATGTTCATTTTGTGTTATTTGTGACTAATTGTAAGTGCAATGAACAACTGGAAACTATTTAACACAACCATTTAAAATAAAGGAGGAATGTAGATCTCATAACAAATAAAACCATGCTAGTAGGAGATCTGTAAAGTGTTTGTGGCATAAAAAGTTGGACTCGGTGGTAAATTGAATGATAAAATGTTGACTGGTGTTTTGCTGTACGGATAATTTATGCTTAATGTATATGCACCATCTGGATATCAACGAAGAGGATTAATATTTGCATAGACTTGTTTTTAATAGCTCTTGTATTTATGAAAATAACTTTACAAGTGGTTTTGTGGTTAGTGTTTTGAATTCAGATCTTATCGACAAATGTTCAGAACTTTATGGAATTCAAGAATCCTCTTATAATTGTCTTTGTTGATGCTTCTAAAGCTTTTGATAGAGTTAATCATAGAAAGTTGTTCAGTAAACTACGACAAAGCGGCCTACACATAACACCATATAATTGTGACAATTGTATTGCAGAGTATGCAGATAAAGTGAGGTAGTTGTGTCTCGGATTTATTTAAAGTAAGTAATGCAGTGCAGCAAGGAGGTCTACTCTCACCTGCGCTGTTTAATGTCTGTAAGAATTAATTTTCAGAATAATTAAGTGACTGTGAGACTGGATGAATGAATTGTAAAACCATAGTCAATCACTGAATGCTGTTTTTCTCCAAATAATGTTGTTTTTCAACAGCTGCTAAATATATGTTCTGATGATGGGATTAGATATGATGTGCAATAAAATACTAAAAAAGAGTGCTGCCGTGACATGCAGAGCCGAAGAACATAGAGACCTTAATATCGCAGATTTTTACTTCTGAGGGCAAGTATTACATGTGTGATAAAACAAAAATAAGTAAGTAAATAAATAAAATGGGTCATGTAATTAACAATGTGATGATGATGATATGTAAAGTAAGTGTCATATATTATACGCTATCAGTCACCTGTCAGGAAGTCTTTTTTTATTATTTTTGTATTGTGTTGTTTTGTGTTTTGCTAACAGACCTTGATTCTGGAAATAAAGTTAAATGAATGAATAATGCTTAAAGTACTAAACAGAACAAAGCGTTTGAAAAGAGAAGCTGCGCAGTCATGAGCAGACGTCACACCCTCTTCACACATCAGCCAATCACAAGCCTCTGCACCTCTATGACATCATAAACTCGTGTCAGTATGAGGGTTTAAAAGCAGGCGCGGAACAGAAAGCAGTATATTCTCTACGTACTCAGAACAGAGGAAGAGGTTAATCTTCGCGATGGCAAGAACCAAGCAGACGGCTCGTAAATCCACCGGCGGCAAAGCCCCGAGGAAGCAGCTCGCTACTAAAGCCGCCCGGAAGAGCGCCCCAGCCACCGGCGGCGTCAAGAAGCCCCACCGTTACAGGCCCGGGACCGTGGCTCTCCGAGAGATCCGCCGTTATCAGAAGTCCACCGAGCTGCTGATCCGCAAACTGCCTTTCCAGCGCTTGGTGCGAGAAATCGCGCAGGATTTCAAGACGGACCTGCGCTTCCAGAGCTCCGCCGTCATGGCCCTGCAGGAGGCCAGCGAGGCTTATTTGGTCGGTCTGTTTGAGGACACCAACCTGTGCGCCATCCACGCCAAGAGAGTCACCATCATGCCCAAAGACATCCAGCTGGCGCGCCGCATCCGCGGAGAGCGCGCTTAAACCCGCCGCTGCAGCACCGCACCCCAAAGGCTCTTTTAAGAGCCACCAACACCACACTGAACGAGACGGTTTCCACTGTAATGATGAATATGACAGATATGGAATTAAATATAAACATTAAATGTTCGCGGCCACATGAAGCTGTTAGAAAACATAGATTGAGGATTTCCTTGAAGCACGGATAAAATAACATTTTGTGTACCAATCCTAACAAAATGAGAGCTGAAATGTGATACTTTGTTCACTAAATAAGTTTAATTTTACCATATCCAAAAACTCGCGCACTCTGCTATTTAAATACACGGGGATGTTTTTAATTATATTAATCAAGGATTTATTGACTTTTAATGCACCTTATTTCGAAATGTACAGAAATGCGTGCTTTAAATTTCCTTTAGTTATGATTATTTAATTTATTCACTATACTATTTATTACTAATGTTTCATTTCAGTTTTAGTTTGTCTCTAGTTTTGTATTTATTCATGAAACGGTTCCTGTAGCATGGATTAGAATTCATACACAGAGTAAATCCTTCACTGAACATGTTAAAAATAAGTTTTGAAACAGTTGTCGGGAGCGCGCTGGTGGTGACGCTGAAGGCGAGCGACGGTGCTGTAGTTCGTTTATAGCCTAAGTTTATTCAGTTCTGGCGCTTTTATTTCGGCTTCAAAATTCGTCAACGTTATCTTGTCAAGATTATCTTGATGGACAAAACGAGTAAGTTTCATGAACTATGGTTGAACACAGAGCTTTATTTTTTGCGATAATTCAAAAGCCTATGGGAAAATACTATCGGTCTTTGTCAGACACGTGGTTTTGTTGTGTGTGACGTCACCGCGGCGCCATTTTTGAGGTATCGCGCTACTGACTGAGAATTAAAGAGATTACAGGAGTAAAAGTAAATGAGATAACTCTAAGATAACTAATAAGATAAATATTTAGATACGACGTAAATATAACTCACAAACATGGAGAAGCAAAAATGCTGGACTGCGTTTACATGCGCACGAATAATGCGATTATTTCCAATAATCAGAGTAAGGACTTAATCGCATTTTGATGTTTACATGTCAAGAGCAAAGCTCTTACTCCCGTTTACATGCAATTTCCATTATTCTTATTATTCGCTAAGAATTGTGGTTAACTGTTACTACTGCGACAACACAGTAGTAACAGCAAAGGTATGTTTTCTGTAATGATTATTATGTAATAATGTCGTTAACTGTAGCCTATAAGGATGGTTTGTTTAGTTTGAACGTGTCAAATAAATTTGAATACTACCCTCTTTTCATGCATTTTTTCTTTATTGTATTAATTACACAAACCAATACCTAACACAATAAAGCAGAAACATTGTTCCAATAAAATAAGTCAGCATCATGAAACAAATTGTCTGACATACCAATGAACTAAATCAATGTATGTAAAATTTAATAGTGTATATTATTATAGTACCCTCTGGTATATTATACCTTTGCAGCCCAAGTAAGTTGTTGTCTACAGGTCTTGCACTCGCAACGGCTGAATGACACCAAAGACTATAGAATACCCAAGACATGTCACTCGTATAGTTTTGAATGTGGAAAAATGCAACACTCAATATGGCCGCTCCATCGCAGGAAGCCCCGCCTTCTGAATGAAAGAGCCAATCACTAATCGGTAAAATCAGCGAGTCACTGCAGCTGCTGTTAGAAGTCCCGGTTGCTATGGAAACAGTCAGCGCTCTGAGACATGGCTTAGGACTGCGCATGCGCACTGGCTGATCTAGCCTGAAAAAATACGCTTTTTATAACGCTATTTGAGCAAAAGAAACAACATTTATGATACAGTTGTTGTCAGATTACTTTGGTGATTGCAAATATGAAATTTAATCGTAAGTTTAGTGAACAGTTTTGGAGAATTTGATGTTTCCCCATTCAAAGAGATAGGAGCTGCACTTGGATGCCCGAGAGTCGTTTCAAAGATGGCCGCCGAGTGACAGGACTTAGCATAGATCATTGAATCCGATTAGACCAGTAGCATCGCATTCAAAAATGACCAAAGAGTTTCGATAGTTTTCCTATTTAAAACTTGACTCTTCTGTAGTTATATCGTGTACTAAGACCGGCGGAAAATGAAAAGTTGCGATTTTCTAGGCATATATGATTAGGAACTATACTCCCAGTCCGGCGTAATAATCAAGGAACTTTGCTGCCGTAACATGGCCGCGGCAGGCGCAGTGATATTACGCAGCGCCTGAAAGTAGCCCCCAGCTAGGTAACTGGTTATAATATAGCTGGGGACTTCTTTCAGGCGCTGCGTAATATCACTGCGCCTGCTGCGGCCATGTTATGGCAGCAAAGTTCCTTGATTATTACGCCGGAATGAGAGTATAGTTCCTAGCCAAATCGGACTAGAAAATCGCAACTTTTCATTTTCCGCCGGTCTTAGTACACGATATAACTACAGAAGAGTCAAGTTTTAAATAGGAAAACTATCGAAACTCTTTGATCATTTTTGAACGCGATGCTACTTGTCTAATCGGATTCAATGATCTATGCTAAGCTATGCTAAAAGTGCTATCGCCAGATCCGGAGATCGGCTGAATGGATTCAAAAACGGTAAAACTCTTATTAACTCTGGGGGAGTTGGAGAATGAGCCTATTTACAAAAAAAGTGGAGTGTTCCTTAAAGAGACTTTGATGACACACCACTCAACCCCTGGGCCATCAACAAGAACGTACCATTTTATCACAGAATTATTTTTAAATGAACAACACAATTCTCCCAACAGAACACACCAGCAATGATACCTTACAAATGGCAGCTGCGCCCATAATGCACTTTGTGTTGCACTGTGATCATCCTGTCACAGTTAACATCCTCCGCATTTCATTTAATTTAACTTACTACTGTATTAAAGAAAAAAAGAAGTAGCTCGTTGATCTGCCAGTCGCGGGTCTTTTATGCGGGAAACTCTGCTATTTTCTGCATAATGATTTAAAAGTTAACGACCAAATGGATGTTTATAAAAGTTCACATTGCTGTTGCAGATGAAATATAACATGGATAACAATAAATAAATAGTTTTTACCAGTTTAAATGTTGATTATTAGTAACTCAGACCCCTTTTTGTAAACCTCTCTATATAAAGGTCGATCGCGCGCATCCGCCACGTTTGTAGTTTTTCTAACGTTTTTTATTCGTGTTTGTAGTTCTGGACCGAAACGTTTATTAAACGGAAACGGTGGTGAGTTGAACACCTTGTTGATGACGCAAGAGCTGCGACTATGGCAGCTGAGAAGGTTATTCTTTGTGTTATTTTTGAAGAATTTTCAGAGCCTGATGAAATCAGTATAAATACTGCAAAATACGCTCGATGTCACTGCCCTTGCTGTCCAGAATAAAAGAGAACATCCCAATCCAGTGAAGGATTTGTGGAAACTGTGGTTCCTAATGATTGTGATCCAACATTTGCCTCACATTTCAGGATGAAAAGACCAATATTTCAGATGAAGGATAATCCACTTCTTACCTCCGAGACTGTGGTATGATCTATATGACCTTATTATTTTTATTGTGAATATTAGGCTTATTATTATTGCTCATCACTGTTGTTGTGCTATGATATTGTAATATTTACCATTATATAATTAGAGCAGCATAGAAACGTTTATGAAAGCGTCACCCACAACACAATAGCAAAATATATAAATATGTAGTATTTTTATGTTACATTAATCAGTGTCTAGCACACCTTCCTAAGGAAAGGATACGGACCAGAAGACATTGCAATTACTACATGATATTTAGACAGACTTAAAGAAGTCCCAGATCTATAATTGTGCTCTTATTATTTCAGTTATTTTACCTTTAATGTAGCCTAAATAAACATGTGCAAACAATATACTTGCTCTTGTGAATTTATTTTGATGTTAATTACATTTACTCCATCAAATACATAAATACACATGTTATGTAGATATGATCTCATAAATCCTCTTTGTCAAATTAACATGTTAAAATATGAATTCCAATGTGAAACAAAAGGCAGACATGCTCGGGGGGAGGGGCTGTGCACCATGTGACACGGAGCTGGTTTCAGTTAGGTCCTGTAAGCAAATATAAATGGTCTCCCCGAAGCGCTGAGTATACACTCGTTTTTTGTATTTTGACAGAAGCAAGAAGTAGCTGAACCATGTCTGGAAGAGGCAAAGGCGGTAAAGGACTCGGGAAAGGAGGCGCTAAGCGTCACCGGAAAGTGCTGCGCGATAACATCCAGGGAATCACCAAACCCGCCATTCGTCGTCTGGCGCGCCGCGGCGGCGTCAAGCGCATCTCCGGTCTGATCTACGAGGAGACCCGCGGGGTGTTGAAGGTGTTCCTGGAGAACGTGATCCGCGACGCCGTCACCTACACCGAGCACGCCAAGAGAAAGACCGTCACCGCCATGGACGTCGTGTACGCGCTCAAACGACAGGGACGCACCTTGTACGGCTTCGGAGGATAAACGCCTTCAATCAGAACAAACCCAACGGCTCTTTTAAGAGCCACCCACACCGACACAGAGAGAGCTACTGTTGCTGTTTGCTAGATATAGTAATAAATACAACTCACAATGTGTATAAACCTGCTATAGAAAGTGAAATCAGTTTAATGTATGTGTATCATGCCGAGAATATAGCTGTTTTTATAACATTGAGCCGAAAACTGATTCTTACCTCTTAAGTTTATTAAAAAAGCTTTCATCAAAGTAAATTCTTATCTGAAAACAGCTGGCAATAAAGCTCTCACTCATTCTGATGTTGGAGCTCGTAGAAAGTTAGGTGTTTGAGGCACACAATGAAAGCATGTCTTTTTGCATTATACAGCGTTTTGATTCGCTTTTTTTAGCTGGTTCTTTGAGTTTAAGTAATTTATAAAAAAAATAAAATACAAAAAAAATTAGATGGTGATACTTAAGTTACAGAAGAAGTAAAATTGGCGGGACAGCAGAGGAAAATAACGAGTTTAAACATTATTGCTCTTTTCTCCAAATTATTTCAATCGGTCTGTAAGGGTTTATATGATATTTGAGGCCCATTTGTTATTAAAAAGAGCGGGAATTAAAACAAAAGAAGCTCAGTGGTGGGGGCTGCTGTCGCTCAAACATAGAGCGGTGGGCGGGGCTATCATTTCACCGCCTGTGATTGGCCCTCGTTCCTCTCGTGGTACTTCCAGGTGTCCAATCACAGTCGAGTTTATGGGTGTGGTCTGTGGAAACACGCAATCGGAAGCCTCCGCATCTCTGTGTAAATTAGCATAGGTTAGTGAATAAACGGCTCTGTGCGGCTCTTTCTCATCATTGTCTCGTCAGCATCATCATGCCTGAACCAGCGAAGTCCGCGCCTAAGAAGGGCTCCAAGAAGGCCGTCACAAAGACCGCGGGGAAGGGAGGAAAGAAGCGCAGAAAGACCAGGAAGGAGAGCTACGCTATCTACATCTACAAGGTGATGAAGCAGGTTCATCCCGACACCGGGATCTCTTCCAAGGCGATGGGGATCATGAACTCTTTCGTCAACGACATCTTCGAGCGCATCGCCGGTGAAGCGTCTCGTCTCGCTCACTACAACAAGCGCTCCACCATCACTTCCAGAGAGATCCAGACCGCCGTGCGTCTGCTGCTGCCCGGGGAGCTGGCCAAACACGCCGTGTCTGAGGGCACCAAGGCCGTCACCAAGTACACCAGCTCCAAGTAGAGCAGCCCGAGGCTGTTAAACACCCCCCAAAGGCTCTTTTAAGAGCCACCCATCTACTCGTTTAAAGAGCTTCTAATATCTTAACTGTTGTGATGTAACACTTGGTCAGATAGCTAAACTTTCAGTTAGTTTTAGTTTAATTCATGTTATAACGCAATTCGATCCTTGTCTGTAATTATTTGGAGAAATTCATTATTTAAGCTGATTTCTGTTTTAAAATGGGGTTTCTGCAACATTTGAAGATGTTCAGATAAGCCAACCAGAATTTTGTAAATAAAAAAATATACTACTGAATTTCGTGTTTTGTGTCCGTTGTTCAGTTCAAAAGGGTGTATAATTCACAGTGATACATACTGTAAAGTGCATTAATAATAGGTCAAACTGCCTCATGATACAACACATCTAATTTATCCAGAACACCTTTACATGCACTTCTGTGCATCACATCACCGCAATCAAACAAGGGCAAAACCGTTTCAACAAGATGTTTCTTGGCTGACGTGGTAAACACAGATCTATTTCAGTAATAAAATAAATCTAGGTTTAACTTTGTTAAATGATTAGTTACGTGGGTTGGAAAAAGTCAAAGAGCTATTGTCACATCCCCAGTATGTAGGCCTGTGTGTTATTTAAAAATTCACTGCTGAGGTGTGTTTTCACGGCCCTTTGGGTGTAGTTGTGTTGTTCTCTCTCTCTTCACCTAATAAATATTGAAGTTGTGTTTTCTTGTTTGACATTTTGAAGTCAGGGCAAAGTGTTTCAAATTTGGGATAAAATGTGTTTGTAATGTGTTGATGTCAGTGCAGCTGGTGAGGAGTGTTGTCTGTATCAGTATCAGTGCTGGTGATATCTGTCCGTCTCTATGGTCAGAGTATGGTTTCTCAGTCTGTACCTCGTCATTTGTCGTCTTAGTTTACACTCTTTCACTGTACTCAGATAGTCTGCAGTGGTGTCTCTCTTTAGGACCAAATAACATTCAAGTTTACTTTGTTTTTATGTTGTTTCTTTCCAGTAGGTTAGATCATTTTCTTTTTGTGCTTTTATAATTTGGTTGGGCTGAATTTTGTGGATGAATATTTCAGAGTCCTGATGTTGTTAGTCGTGTTAGTCTGTGTTTGCAGCTTCAGGAGCATCTGAATCAGGGGACGTTTTTCAGAGTTCACCTCATGGTTTTTAAGGGCTTTAAAGTTGGGGTCGCTCATTTTTAGGTGTTTCCAAAATTTGATCGTTTCTCAATGTGCATTAGTAAAGGGTATTGGCCTAACTCTGCGCTGCGTGCGTTGTTCGGTTTGTTTCTCTGTACTCTGAGGATGCTCTTACAGAACTCAGCATGCGGGGATTCAATCGGGCTTTTGTCCCGTTTTTCAAATTCGTGATTTAGCAGAGGACCCCACACTTCACTGCCATATAATGCAATAGGTTCTGTGACTGATTGGAATATTTTGAGCCAGATTCTAATTGGTATTTCAATTTGAATAGCTTTTTGGATGGTGTAAAAGGCCCTTCTTTCTTTCTCTTTCTCTTTCAGTTCATTCACAGCCAAATTTAGCTTACCAGCCGCACTTATCTTCAGCCCAAGGCATGTGTAGTTCGTGGCATGTTCAGTGTTTGTCGTAGCGAGGGTGAAATTGTGTCTCTTTCCCTGAAGTCTGGGTCTTTTCTGGAACATCAGTACTTTAGTTTTGTTAGGCTTAATAGTCAGGGTCCAGGTCTGACAGAACGTGTGCAGGACGTCTAGGTTCTGCTGTAGACCCTCTTCTGTTGGAGACAGAACCAGATCATCTGCAAACAGCAAGAACTGTATGTTTGAGTTGTGTAGCGTGAGCCCAGGCGCTGCTGATCGTTCCAGGACTTTGGGCAATTCATCAATGTAGATATTGAAGTGGGTCGGTGATAGTGGACAGCCCTGCCTCACACCCGCCCTTGAGTGAAGAATTCAGATATTTTGGTTTTGTTGTGGCTGATGTGTTTGTCGATCAGGGTGTGTAGGGTGAAGATGTGGTCTGTTGTTCTGTAATTTGAGTTTCGCTGAGGACACTGTGCTCTGTGAGGACGTGTACGAGTCTTGTGTTGATGATTTTGCAGAACAGCTTCTCCAGAATACTGCTTACACAGATGCCTCTGTGATAGTTTGGGTCTGATTTGTCTCCACTCTTGAATACGGGCGTTATGAGTCCTCGGTTCCAGGCTTCAGGGAAATGACCAACACTCAGATCGAAGTTGAACAGTTTTAGTACAGCGTATCTTAATTTGTGCTCTGTGTTCTTGAGCATTTCGTTGAGGATGTTTTTTTTTGTTTTTTAGGGCCTGGATTTTATCAATCATTTAATTTTCTGTAACAGGGTAGTCTAATGGATTTTGATATTTACCAATTCCATATGAATCATTTTTTTTTCATATTTTGGGGTTTGTTCTGGGTTCATTTTAATTTCACTATAAAGTTGTTCAAAGTGATTTTTCCAGGCGTCTCTGTTTTCTATGGCTGCTTGTTCATGATGTTTTTTATGCAGGTTCCAGCTGTCCCAGAAATTGTTAGAATTTATGGATTCTTCAATAGTTTTTAGTTGATTTTGGACGTACTGTTCTCTCTTTTTTCTGAGTGTACTTTTATACTGTTTAGGATCTTCACAATATTGATGGCGTAAATCTGCATTGTTTGGTTGTCCATGTTTTTGATTTGATAATTGTCTTAATTTTTTCCTTGTTTTACAGCTTAAATCAAACCATTTTTAATTTTCTTGTGTGGTTTTATGGATTTTCTTAGAGGATGTGAGGTTAGATAAATTTGCCAAATATTCAAATATATAATTGATGTTCTCTACGGCTAGATTGACACCATCTCGATTGTGAGGATAAATTCTGCCTACAAAATTGTCTGTAAGTAAGCATACATTTGGATGGTCAACTGCTGTCATATATTTTTCTGTGCTGTTTTGTGCCCATCTGTACTTCTCTCTAATGTTGTACAGCTTACTGGGCTGTGAGTGTATGTTCCTATTTATTGTCCTTTTTAGGTAAACAGTAATTTGACTGGTTATCATTTAGGATTAAACTTATTTTAGTGAACAAAGTACCACATTTCAGCTATCGTTTTGTTAGGGTGGATACACAAAATATTATTTTGTCCTTGCTTCTACAATCTCTTTCTAACAGCTTCATGTGGCTGTACACATTTATTTTTGACGTGGCTTTAAGCACTGTGCATCATTAAAGTTTCACTTTCACCACGTAAAGCCAGTAAATGTGGTGTTTACATGTAATAATCATAATATGAATTTACCTTGTGGTACAAACCCAGAGTCTCCGCATCAGTAAGCGATAAAACGAGCATCTTCCCTCCGATAGACATGTGTCGCATTTCAGCAAAGCAAAAAAACATTGTCGAACAACATTATAAAATGCTGTAAACTATTCATTGGTTATCCTAAAATTAACTGTATTATAAATTATACTACAACTGGAAAATACTAAATTGATCAACTGTCCGGCGTGATGACGCTGAATGTCTCCGACAGCGCCTGTAGTCCCATTTAGCAACTTGTTAGCAACCGTCTTTTTTAAGAAACGTAACAGCTTTAAAAAATCACGAGTGTGGTGTAACTGGTGTGTTTTATGTCGTAGAATAAAACGTGAAAGTATCTTGAGCCTGTGTGAACCACGGACCTTATTTAAGGGATTTAACCAAAATCCCATTCAAAAAACCCATTGACTCTGAGATGATGGAACCGGAAGAGCTAAAATGCACTCGTTTCCGGGTTTTCGCCTACAAAGTGACATCATGGCCGTTTCTCAAACGGAAGGCTGCATCCTCCGGAGGTCGCATTTGCAGGAAGCATACATCATCAAGCCTGGTTTATTTCAGTTAACTGAGTATTACATTTGCGAGTCAAAAGCATATTACAACAATTTACACTTAACTAAGAATAATGGTCAAATTTATAACTGTTAATATTCTAAAATAAGATCTTCTTTATGATGTATGCAGCCTACAAATGCGACCTCCGGAGGATGCAGCCTCCAGTTTGAGAAACGGCCCATAGTTCCCCCAATCTATTGCTAACTCTCTCTACCACATGGCTTTACTTAAGGAAACCTAAAACACCCAAGCACCCCTAGTGGTAAGGAAGAAAACTGCCCACAGAATTCTTATGGACAGGCTCATGTCTGTTACACCTCAAATATGACTCGTGAGACCCACTTTCCTGCAGAGTTTAGCTACAACTTAATCAAACTCACCCACATGTGACTTTCTAATGATCCTGAAGACATTGATTAGCATGCTCAGGTGTGTTTGATTAAGAACTAAAACTCTGCAGGAAAGTGGATCTTGTGAGCCAGATTTGAGGATCCCTGGCCTACAGTATATGAAACAACAGGTTCTGGAAAGGTCTCTTTTGGTTTGAGTCATTCCAGTTCAATTGAGTGGCTAAAGAATGGCCAGTCAATGTTAATATTGTCCTAGTTGCATAACAGAGCTGCCTACACCAAACCTGCATGGGCCCACAGGTACAAAAGTTGTTCTGGGCCCGATCGGGCTGCCCACACTGGACCATCATTGGATTAATGTGAGCAGTCCCATAGTGTGGACCGCTTACAGAGAGCCTGTGGTGAGCCCAAAGCTGAGGGCCTCGCCTGGGTAAGCCAACACTGGGCCTGTTTAGGTTTGGTGTAAGCTGGCCCTAACCCACTGTGCCCACAAAAAGCCAGCATGGGGCCCACAGGGGCATGTTTGCAGGGTATATTGCTTCCTTTTGTTTTCTTTTTTCTTTTTTTTTTGTACTTTTGTGTATTTACATTTATGCTATATGTAGCTGTATTAACCTGAATTGAATGTTTTCTATTTTGTACTTAATAAAACCATTTGAAATCCTTTTGACTACTGTACATGGTTGACAATATAGACATTAGTTATGTGGTGACTGTGTAGGGGCATTTACAGTAAAGACCCTCGGACCAGGTGTGTTGAATGAAGACCAGAAGTTAAGAAGAAAATTTACTGAAGATAGTTTGCAGTTTCATCAGCAGAAGTCAGCTTCAAGACTCGCAATCGAGTTCATATGCCGCTCTGCTTACATTACAGAAAAAACAGTAATTATACCCTAACAGGTATAATTGGGACTTGAGTTTGTTCTGAATAACAATAACGATGATTTGGCAAAATGATGTATTATTATGGGGGATTTTAATACAAATATATATAATAGAACAGGGGATAATTTTAAAGCTTTGCAGTCATTATTCCAATTATTCCATTTAACCCAAATAATAAACAAATCTACCAGAATTTGGGAAGGTGGGGAAAGTACCATTGATCTAATGTTGGTATCTGATGAAAAATATATTTCCCAGAAGGGAGTAATTGACTTTGGTATTAGTGATCATAATATATATATATATATATATATATATATATATATATATATATATATATATATTTTGTTTTGTTTTTTGTTTTTTTTTTGTTTTGTTTTTTGTACATGAAAACGTAGTAAAATAAGATTTAACAATCATAAAACAGTATGAATTAGATTGTTAAAAAAAATATATTGAAGTATTTAAAGACTGTCTTAAAAGAGTTAATTGGAATGACATTCAAAATATCTCAATAGTTGATGATGCTTGGAAATTTAAAGTAGTGGACAAAATTGCCCCCCTCAGACAGGTGAGAGTTAAGCAAAGAGCAAGCCCTTGGATGGATCAGAAAATATTTAAAAAACAGGAATAGGGCTCTTTCAATTTATAGGAGAATTAAGAATCAGGAAGGCTATCTAAAATTTAAAGCACTTAGAAACTTAGGACAGAAAAAAATATAAAGGAGGCAAAACGCCATTTTATTAAAGATCAAATTCAAGAAAACAAAGAAGATCCTAAATCTCTGTGGAAGGTGTTGAATAGATTTCATTCAATTGGTAAATCTAAATTTCTGTATCAAATGTAGGTTTAGGTATTGATGGTAAGATAGAATTTGATAAAAAATAAAGTTGCTAATAAATGTAATTCATTCTTAATTGCTAATAGTAGTTGATAAGCTTCCTCTGTCCAAATTAAATTATGGGACTGATTTTGTTAAGAGATTTTATTCAAAACAAGGGGTGTTGCCAAATAGTTTTTTTTTTTCTTTTGCAAAAAGTTAGTATAACTCAAATTACTAAAATGCTTGCAGAGCTTCAAGTGTCTAAGTCAACTGGGCTGGACGATATTCCAGCTAGATTCTTAAGAGATGCTGTAGATATTATAGCTCCAACTATTACATTTATTGTTAATCTTTCCTTTGAAAATGGTATATTTCCATCTGATATGAAGTTAGCTAAAACCATTCCGTTATTCAAAAAAGGTAACAGATGCGATCCTGGAAACTATCGTCCAAACTCCATTCTTAGTGTGGCCTCAAAAATTGTAGAAATAATTGTGTATAAACAGATATATGAGTATTTAAGTAAGAGTAGTTTAATTTATGATTTTCAGTCAGATTTTAGGAAATCTTATTCGACTGATACTTCTTTACTTTATTTAACAGATTTTATAAGGAGGCACATAGATGAAGGTAAAATGTGTGGTATGGTACTTTTAGACATCCAAAAAGCATTTGACACAGTAAATCATTTAATACTTTTAGACAACTTAAGTGTCATGTTTTTTTCAAGTAAAGTGATAGCCTGGTTGAATTCTTATTTAACTGGGAGAGTTCAGAGGATAGAAATCGATGGGGTTCTTTCTGAGGAAACTTTGGTTAAAAATGGAGTCCCTCAGGGAAGTGGTTTAGGCCCTCTTTTGTTTATTTTATACGTAAATGACATGCAAGCAGTTTGTGATTGTAATTTGTTTTTATATGCTAATGATTCTGCTTTATTGATTTCAGACAAGGATGTTGGTAGGATGCAAGTGCATTTAGGTAAAGAGATTTGTAAGGTAAGAGACTGGCTCTCTGAAAACAAACTGATATTGCATTTAGGTAAAACGGAATCCATTTTATTTGGGTCTAAAGAAAACTGAATAAGGTTTCTAAGTTGTCTGTTAAGGTGGGGGATTGTTTAATATCAAATATAACTTCCGTTAAGTATCTTGGATGTGTCCTTGACAATGATTTAAGTGGTGTAAGTATGGCTATGAAAGTCCTGGCTAAGGTTAATGCTAGAACAAAATTTATTGCCAGACATGTCAGTTTTCTTGATAAACAGATTATAAAATTGCATCATGTTTAGTGTCATGTCATTTCAAATATGCATGCATTTCTTGGATGTCTTGTGGTTGGTTGGATAAGTTACAAAAATCTCAGAATAAATTGATAAGGTTAGTTTCAGGGTTTAGTCGTTTTACATATGTGGAGGTTTCCCATTTTAAGTGTCTTGATTGGTTACCTATAGAAAGCAGACTAGAACATATTAAATTAAAAATGGTACATAAGATTATCAATAATAGAGCTCCTTTATATTTTAATGCACTTTTTTTTTTTTAAACTATGTATGGTCGTAGGTCTTTTAGATATTTTGGGGCAATTTTGTGGAATAAATTACCTCTGGGTATTAAAGGTATTTTGACTATGGATAGTTTTTTTTTTTGTTTAAAAGCTAAAAGTTCGCTCTTAAGTAGGTTGTTTTGTTGATAAATTTGTATTACGTACGTGGTTATTTGTGACTGTAAATTTTTGTAAATGTGGAATTTTATTGTAATTTTTGTATTTATAATGCAGTGCCAGTGTACCTGTTACCAGGAGTGGAGTTTGTGCTTTACATCAAGGACCACAATGCAAACAAGTTTTATTTTAAACTTTATTGTGTTATCCTTGACAAATTGAGTGTATTCGCTACTTTTTTTTCTTCAAATAAACAAACAAACAAACAGAGGATGCTAATTGCGTCAATACATCAGTCAGCAAAATTCTGACTGGTTCTAAAACCTAGATAAACTTAGACAATTTCCACGTATGGACGTAAATGCTTCAAGCATATCTCCATCTGATTGGGCAGACGTCGGCGATCAGGGATCATACAAGATAGGTGTCTTCCGGATACATATTTTTGGTCAGGATGGCGACAACTGGCATTCTTCTAACACAGAGAGCACTTATCAGAACTTCAATGCTGCCTAGCCCTAGCTATAAATTTATAGGTATGGTAATGGTTTGTTACACACACACACACACACACACACACACACACTCACACACACTATGAAGTCATCATCTTAGAGAGTGGAAGTACAGAATAAAGCAGGATTCTTTAATATCTCTTAAGCACACATAAGGTTATACATTTCACTCTTGCCATAACTTGATTAATAGTCAAACAAGAAATAATGTAATAATATAATTAATGTAAATATGAAGGAACTGGCAGCTGGGAATCCACTCCTTCAACTGCATCCATTTCAGTTGCATAATTTATTTATTTACTTTCCCCCCAAAGACTTAAGTTATAGCTGAAAAGTATTTAAAGTGAAACAGATATATTGTTATAGATCAAGGGTGAATCCTGTTCCTGGAGATCTACCTTCCTACAGAGTAATTCAAACAAACTTGTTTGTAATTATCAAGTGCTCCATCAGATCCTAATTAGTTTGTTCAGGTGTGTTTGATCAGGACCAGGTTGGGCACCCCTGTTGTAGATTAATAGTGTGGGCTAAGTGAGGGCAGCCTGTGCAGGGTTAATGTTTTGCCAATGAGCAAAAATCTCAGAGGCCCCTATGCTGGCAGTCCGCTGGGGGCCCTTAGGCTAGCCCTAAGTGGGCCTGTGAAGGGTCAGTGCAAGCTTGTTTGCAGGGTATTCACAATCATTCTGGTAGCACATGAAGGCAGCATCAGTGAAAACAGACAGACAATGGTAGCTTTAGCAACATTAGCCGTACAGAGTGCCAGGAAGCTCTATCAGAAAGGCAATTTGGAAAACAAACCCATTATACTTACTTCTTCTGGAGATGTAGCTGGATCACGAACAGTTGGCACTGCTCCATCCTTCAGGAGCAACTTGTGTACAAAACCTGCTTTATACTGACCCTCATTCACAAAGCAGTCCGGTGTAAAATGATTCGCACAAACATAAACAGATTTTGGTAGAGTTAAGGGAGCATTTCCTTCAAAAACAAAATTAATCCACCTCGTCTTCAGCGGCTCAGATTCCGGGACTTAATGGAGAAAGCTATGTGGATTCATACATCCAGCTGCAGTCCACCTAAAACGCTTGGGATACATTCTCGTCAGTGCAGCAATGGCGGACTGTGTACCACTCGCTCAGGACGGTTCTATGTTAAAACGGCAGTGTCTGTCAACATTCGTAGGTGGGGCCTGTGGCTAATATAATGGCACATTAGCACCAATGCTGAAAACAGGTCGTTGGGAGACACTGCTTATGATTCATGGGAATTAAAAAAAAAAAGGAGTGGGCAGATTTTCATCACTATAGAGTGGTTGTGTACCCACACTGCCAACACACATTTATGTCCAAACAACATGCAAAAGTGAATTTTGCATAATAGGTCCACTTTAATAAACAGTTGTTTTACTCAATACTGCTGAGGTGGAATTCAGTGCAGTTGGTATTTGTATCGTATCTTGACTTTGCTGGAGATACACAGCCCTAAAAGGTACATTCTGAATGCAGAGGGACAACAAGTGAAATTGTAATGTTACTTTATTCAAATAAATGTAGCCAAACCCCAAACAAAGGCATCTCAAGGTTACATATTGTGAACAAGAAATAATCAACTTACTGTAGTGCTCACTTGTTGGGCTGTTGTTCAGATAAAACAAGAGATATTGTAAATGATTTCTATTGGACTAAATGTAACTACACTGCAACAGATAAAAATACATCTCAAATGTATAGAATATGAATAAAAACCAACAGCAACCCCCCAAATGGATCCTCTATATTCCTCTAACAAATAAGTGAATAATATCATGTGCCATGACTAAACTCTACTTATAGCTACTTATAACTTATATTCTTTCTTCAGAACTTGGAAACAAAAATATTAAGAAGACATGAAAACATTTGTCCTGGATGTGCCGTTTGAGTTCGGAGATTCATTCCATCCCACAGTCATCCAGTCCAGCAGTTACATCACGCAATTCAGAAATGACCTCTGCAGAGAAAAAGATACATTTTTCACTGAGAACAATAAACAGCTGACACAGTACTTCTGAGAAATGTTTGATGAATATGACAAAGTGTTTTATGAGTCTGAAATCTAAAGTGTTGCTTTACTTACAGTTCTCCTCATATCTGATGTTGTAGGCAACAGGTCCTCTGATATTGAAGCCAAGGTAGAAAGACACCAGGCCTGGTTTGTACACACTGGCTGGATTGTGAGGAGTGACTTGAATCTGTTGCCCCTCTATAACAGCAAACACTTTATGATCCTCGACCTTCCCGTTGATGCGCTGAAGACAATCGACTTCTGCTTTTTCATCTCCTTCAGTGAGGAGCTCCAGATCAGCTTGATGTAGTTTTGAGGTATGGACCAGTCTCTGCAATCCTTTGCCTTTTCCTAAGAAGAACAGAGGCACCAGGTAGCGACCACGAAGGTATTTCTGATACTTTCTCTCGTATGACTGACTCATATGTTGGACACACTTTTCAAGGTCTGGAGGGTTTGCGATCGCTGGCTGTGCTTCATCAGGCCAAAAGAGCAAAAGCATCAAGAGGTAAAGCTCTGGGCGTCTGTCTTGAGCTTCTGTTGCCCAAAGCTTCTGTAACCTGGCCTGAAGATCTTCTGCTTCTTCACACGGCTCACCCGCCTGACTCAAGATAATGTTGGCAAGAATGTAGAGAACGGTTTCATGTTCAGATTGTGGATTTTTGAGTGCACTCTGATTCTCTTTAAGCACACTGATGTCTGATTTTAGGAAATGAAGTAGTCCTCCAAAAGACTTCATTTTTTTCTCATTCAGAGTCATTTCGTTAGTCTGCTCTCCCTGTTTGAAATAGTGCATGTAGCACTCCTCAACATCTTTACAGAAGTAATCTGGTTCCTCTTTACTGATGCTTGGTCTTGAGAATGCAAGGTACCATTCAAAGAAATCATATCTAGACTCAACATCACCTCTGAGACCACTGATTAAATTACTGTATTCTTGTTCAAGAGGTTTTTTTGGACCCAGGTCATAAATGATATTGCAAACCTGAAGAAAACCAAAGTAGCCCCTGTTATTGAATTTGGTGTTGTCCTCTGACTCGACTTTAGCTGCTTTCTCTTCTTCTTTAAATGCATCAGCAGCAGACTGTGCAATGGCCAAACACACTTTAATGTCTGAGAATGGCTTTTTAGATCGATTTCGCAAGTGGTTTTTGAGAGCTTGCCCCAATGTGTCTCTTATATGAGATTTTTCTGAATCTCTTTTGATAGCTTCTGTTGCCCATTTTTTTGCCTTTTCATATTTGTTTTCCTCTCTTACCTCAATGTAATACAAACGTGCAAGTGCTTGAGGATAAAAAGGGTCTGTTGAGAACAAATTTTAAGCCAACTTCAACAAACGGATGCACTGGTTAGTATTATTTTCCCTTTCATCCAAGATGTCAATAATCAGTTTGGAAAACTTTTCCTTTTCTATCAGTCCCTCAAGTCTTGTGACTAGCATGCTCTTGCAAATTTGAACATAGCTACTCTCCTTTCCTTTCACTAAACTGTTCAAGAAGTCAAGAGCGATATTACATCTTGTCAGATTTCTCTGATTGAACATTTTGAGACAGGCATCAGCAATCATTGGATGTGCCAGGCGTATGCAGTTGCCTTTCTGTTCTCCTTCAGAGTATGTTACTATGAGATCCTCAAAAGGCTTCATTATCATTTCCACAGAAGGTTTTCCCTCATCAGTGGGCCATTCTTCTTGTTTAATGAATTCCTTGCACAAAAGCTTTGACAAGTGTGAACCTGGGACATATGAATTTATCAAAGCCAAAAAAACTGAGAAGTCTTGTGCTGCTGGACTTTCGGTTTTTATCAACATGTTTTTTCATTTCGTCTGTGATCATTGCCTCTGCATCCTCTTTCTTGAAACCTCCCTGCATTATGTTAAAAGCATGCAAGTTCATTGACATTTTCTTGAATTTCTTTTTCAGTTCCAGCCTTTTCTGAGCAAACCTCTCCTGCTCCTGTGGTAAGAGCTCCATTTTAAGCTTCACATCGTCTTTTGCTCGAACAGCGCTCTTGCTAACAGCATTGATAATGATGAGTGCAGGATGGTCGGTTTCATCAGCGTGTTGAAGCTTTGACTGCAGATTCTTTATTAAGTAGCGTAGTGGCTTATCATCTGTGTGATCCAACAGAAGAAGCACAGTGTTTTTATGTGTTTCATATATACTGAGCAATGCATTTGTCATTTTTTCAATCTCTCTCGCAAACTCTTTATTTTCTGTGATATCTGTTTTGAATGGTTCTGTCCAGGTTTCACATCTGAACTCTTCTCTCAAGTCTGACAGTACCTCCTCAGCTAGTGCTGATCCGCCGCTGTCTTTGTGGTGGAACAGATTTATGGTCGCAACTTTCCAGTGGCCTTTTCTCTGTAATCGGATCTGTTGCAGAAATTTTTCCTTGAATTGTCTTATTTCCTCTTCTGAGAGTTTCGGGGGAAGAACCATTGTGTCCGTCAGAGTGAAGTCTGTAGGGATGCAGTTTAAAATGATCACAATTGGTATGTCTGTATTGATGCCCCTCTTATGGATTTCTTCAGTCAGGTTTCCACAGAGAATGTTCTTGATTGGCAGATCATTGTCCGTCTTTTCTTTGGTGTCTAAAAACAGCAGCACAGTTCTTCGATTTTGTTCAGCATCTTCTTCATTGGACAGCAGAAAAAGGTCCACCACTTGTTTTGACAGCTCTTTAGTGTCTAGTTTTGAATCGATCACTCGGGCACATCTGAGATCTTTCCGGAAATGCCAAAGCACCTGCATGGCCAGAGTCGAGCCTCCACTGCCAGGCTGGTATCGAAAAGAAATATCGGTGATGAGATAGCGTTTTCCTTTTCTTTTCTCAACTAAATGTATTAAATCATTAAACCCATCCCTTTCGACCAATGGTGAGTTCACTGATGTGTAAAAATTCTGCCACTTTGGCGGGGTTCCTTTAAGAAAGTCAGCTTGATGCTGTCTAGCTGCGTCAGGGTTAAGGTCTTCTGTCTCAGACATATCAGACCATATGACATTGAGGCATGATAGTGAATCTCTAAGTGAAGTTGGAACTGGGATTGTTTCATTCTCTTTGAAACTGGGATTGGATGAAGGCATGGTGTACATTATCAGCCCTGTTTAATTTTGTATATTTTTCAATTAGAATTGAGATGTTTGTGAGAGAAGTGTCTCAAAATTGTTGATCAGTTGAGAATTTCTGTGTGTTCTTATTCTAGTGCCAAGGAGAAAGAAATCCAGATACCTGGAAGAACAAGATAAGTATTATTATCATGCAAAAGTAACAGCAAATATTGGCTTAATAAAGGCAGAAGAACAAAGATTAAAGAATATTACACCTGGCAGATGTATATGTATATAGATAGATAGATAGATAGATAGATAGATAGATAGATAGATAGATAGATAGATAGATAGATAGATGATAGATAGATAGATAGATAGATAGATAGATAGATAGATAGATAGATAGATTTTATTTTATTTTATTTTATTTTATTTTATTGCCACTCAGTTGGCAGAACCACAGTAACTCCAGCTGACAACCGATGACAACTTGCTGAGGGCGGAAACTATGGCAATGCAGGACTGTCAGTCATCGGCCGTGGGTGGGGCCTAAACAATGTCTTGTCACATTGCTTAGAGAATCAAAAAGGCATGCTTAGTGAAACTGATTTGGTTTAATTGGGATTAAAAAATAAGGAGGGGGTGGATTTTTATCATTATAGCGTGGTTGTGTTTACACACTGCAAACACGCATTTATGTTCAAACACCTTGTAAAAGTGGATTTTGCATAATAGGTGCCTTTTAAATAATAAGCTCAGACTTGTACTCTTTTAATATTTCCCAACCCGACTTTCAAACCAAACCTATTGTCTCATGTATCTTCTGTTTTGGTTTTGTTTTCATTCTTTTCCCTGTTCGTGTCAGCCTGAGTTCTCATTGCTAGTTTGTTTGAATGGTTTCTAATTGTCTCAGACCTGTTCCATGTGTCAGGGATGTTCGCCATGTATGTGGAGTGGTTGCTGGTGAACTGTAGATCCACATTCACCATCTGTCTTGCTGAGGAGGACAACACCAGCCCCACTCCGGACCCAGGCTAGCCAACACCCTGCTGCACAGAGCATTTGCCAGAGTCGGGTACGCAGTCTTTAGCAAACCGGCATTTTTTTGTGCGTAACGGACCACTTCAAGCACTGCAAATAGGTTAAAACCTTGGTTCCACCACAGGATTCCTGGTTTCCAGTTGCACCTCTGCCCTCCATCCCTTCGGCTTCACTGTGCTCTGCCTTCTTTCCAGCTTTCGAGGTCTTCAGGGTCCTTGCCTCCGCCTCTTTCCCCATGAGACAATAGCTTCACCTTGGCCCTGCGGTGTAACCCTGGCTGTCTGTCTCCTCTGCACCCCTTGGGTCTCCATCTGCTCCGTCTCAGTCGTCCCCTGGTGTCATCAGCCAAATCTCCACTATGGCTCCTCCCTCCCTCAACCACGCCATGGGCCTCATTTCTGGCTGGACTCTGGGACCTAGCTCCTCCAACTCCTGGCTTCTCCCACTGGTCTCTCCCTTGGTCACATCCCCTCGTTTCCTGACCCCTTCCTGTCCCATGTCCTCCTCCAGAGCCCCTTCCCTCTCACCTCAGTTGGACTACTACAGCACGAGGACAGCCCTTTTTGGGGATGGGGGAGTATTGTTGTGTATATTCTGTTTTGTTTTCATTGTTTTCCCTGTTCCTGTTTGCCTAAGTTTCCATTGCTAGTTTGTATCCATATACGGTTTCTAATTTCACAATGTTCTATCATTGATTATCATCCCTGTAAATATTAAGCCCTCGGTTTTCTCAGTTCTTTGTATGACAGCATCTTTCTTTGTTGTATGCATCGCTTGTCTCCTGCCTACCTCTAGTGATCAAAGCTTGAAAAGCATTCCTTCAACGTGTGTGTGGCTTTCCATACATTGTGTGACACGACACCCCTGCAAGTATTTTCTTCATGAAATTAATAACATTTAATAAATAAAATAACATTTGAAAATAACTATTTCATTATAATTAATTAATTATGCATTTTGGAAAAATGCATTTGTTTAAAATTTATTTTATTGATCAATTACCTATTAGTTGTTATGGTTTGGCAAAGAGGACGAAGGAGAAGGATCCAGGCACATGTGGCCGTTAACAGAAATAAGATATTCCACAACAGGAGTAATCCAAAATCAGGATAAACGCAACAGCTTAACATATCAGCTGAAACACAGTGACGCCCTTTCCCTTTCAGACGCAAAAATTATTGGAGGAGAGTATTCAAAATTAATCATGAGATTTACAAAATTTTGTGCTAGTCAAATTACTGGTATTTGAACCATTATTTAACGCCCCGAAAAATGCATGTCTTAAACTATTTTTCGCTTGAAATGGCTGCCATTGTTGTTGCCAGCAGGAGACACCGCAGAGAACATAGTGTGTGGTAGAAAGGAGAAGATTTTTTTCACTCGTAACTCGTAATAGCACCTATGAAATGACTACTCAGCCCCCTTATTTATTTATTTATTTAATTTATTTTTTGTTTGCGATTAGCCCTTTACACAATCTGACATGGCTGTGGTTGGAATTGAACTGTGGGTTTCGTCTGGTCAGAGGAGAACTGACCCCGACTGAGCCTGGTTTCTCTCAAGGTTTTTTCCTCCATTCTGTCTCAGAGGGAGTTTTGGTTCCTTGCCGCTGTCGCCTCTGGCTTGATCAGTTGGGGACACTTAATTTCTAGCGATTATCGCCGATTTGATCGCACAGATACTATTTAAACTAAACTGAGCTAGACAATGACATCTCTGAATTCAATAATGAAATGCCTTTAACTGAAAATTGAGTGTTTAATCTTATCATTATATATTACTGACACTCTGTCCTCCAATTTGATACTGTTAAGTGCTTTGACACAATCTGTATTGTTAAAGGGGTCATATAATGGTACATGCACTTTTACAAGTTGATTGTACTGAAATGTGTGTTAGCAGTGCCTGTACACAACCATCATAAAATGATAAAAATCCATCCAGTGTTTTTTTTTTTTTAATCTCCTTATTTGTTTTACCCTGTCTCAAATCAAGCCGTTCGACCGTGTGACGCCACACGGTCGGACGCCCCTCCCACGATGGTTGATTGACAGCAGTGTTTCAACACAGACCCGCCCTTGCTCGTGAGCGAGCTGTCAATCATAGTCCGCGCGTCATTGTTGATATACGCTGGAGCTGTCTATGAGCAGAATGGCGTCTAAGCGATTGTGGTGTTCTGTTCTCGGGTGCAATAATGAACACAGCAGTCATTTTGATGTTCCTAAGTCCGAACCGCTGAAGACACAGTGGCCGAGTTTTGCTTTTGAAGGGAATATTCCCCACGAGCAACGTCAATGTTTTCATGTTTGCGCGAATCATTTTTCACCAGACTGCTTTATAAATGAAGGTCAGTATAAAGCTGGTTTTGCTAAGAAGCTGCTCCTGAAAAAAGAATCGGTACCAACTATTCGTGTTCCTGCTGAACCTCCAGAAGAAGTGAGTGTAACGTTTAATTAACCTTTATATTAATCTGTATATTAATCTTTGCAAATCGCTAGCACGCTTCACGATGTATGTGGCTAATGTTTACATTCAGGGTACATGCATGTTTTCTATTTACGACGTTCTCAATATAATTAATAATCCCACGTTTATAATGAACAAAACGTTATGGTTATTGTGTTATTACAAACTGTGTACGCAGGTATTAAAGTTAACATGATAACACTACACTAAGCTTACTTTTGTAGATGGTTTATAACGGTGTCTGTTAAGAAGTAATGTAAAAAATTTTAATAAATAAAAAAACAGTTATAACTGCATGAAAATTAATGGTAGCACAATACCTGCAAAATACTGTTTACATCCTGCAAATGCATATGATCCAAGACTATAAATACTCTAATTGATGTTTTTCAATATTATGTCAGAATAAGGTATGTTATCTGATCACATATTTACTGCCATTCTTCAAAATATACCCTCAACTGTTGTCAAGGCAACACTCCACGTGTGTTGTGTCAAAAACGCCCCACAGAACAGAGGGGCGGGGCGAGCAAAGCTCACTAGCATTTAAAAACACACGCACTAAAACGGTGTGCTGAAAACAGAGCTGTTTTTGAGCAGGTAAAATGAGTGTTTTCTTACAATACTAATGAGAATTTTTAATTAACCTCTTCCACTCTAAGGCATATTTTGGAATTCCGCCTGAATTTAACACACCCAAGTTTAAATATTCACCCTAGACACATACAGTGTAGGGAATTTAAAAAGCTAGTGTCATTGTACAGGAAACCCTTCAAATTTACTAAATCAGATTGCAAAACATCTTAAATATCATTGTATGCTTTTAAAATATTACGATAAACATAAAAAAATAGGCGTTTTTGTTTATTTTATTTTTAGAATCCTGTCTTTGAAAATCTGTGATTCAGGTTCTGTTTGCTCTGGGGACCTGCTGATTATATTGTTTGACTACACTATGTGCCAGTATCCACCAGAAAAAAAAGATTTTTTCTCTATCACATTCTGAACAAGAGTTATTCAAATATAACCGAAGGGAGGCAAAGTGTCATTTTTAGTTCATATATGTGTCCTTTGGATTTTTCTAATGCTCAAATGCATTTTTTTTTTCTTTTTTTTTACTAATATTACCCCAAAAATCCTACTTTTAATACATACTAAAGCACTTTACTTAAATACAAATATATCTACAAATTTTCTGTCAGTCGTCTCAGTCACTTGTCATTCACTTGTTACCATCTACTCGCCTATCATCAACAACAGACCGGTCGTGATCCCGCCCACCTACTCCACTGATTCATTCAAGGATTCATTGGCTGATTCAGCATGTGATTGGACTACTAGATAAATGATTGACATGTGATTGGAGAGCGGACAACCTCAGCTTTGAACACGTGCCTGATTATGTATATAATAGTCATGATTAGAGGACCCTTGCACGCTTTGATGATGATGTGTAGATCGCGTGTAGATCGCGTGTTTCTCCCGTCGAGCGCATTTTGTGTTCTGGACATCCGCGACATAACAGTGGATTATTTACCAAGAGGAGCTCACAGAAAAGTACAAATGGGCTCATTTGAAAGAAAACATCCTAGGGTAAAGATGATATAGTGTTTGTGGCAGATTTTAGCTTAGAGCACCTGTAATCGAAGCAGAAATGAGACGTTTGTCTTTGTTTTTTCACAGAAATCATATTTTACTGCCCGATTCTTATGGAGATAATGTGAATTATGATGTTAAAACAATAAAACAAACGACACAGTCACATTTCTGAGAATGAGAGCTTTCTTTTGATGTATGATTTTTCTGTTTTGTGAGGTACATAAAATATATATATTCATATTTACATTTTTGCATCGCCATTTTGGGGGAGGAGCTATTTTGTGACGATTGTTTTTTAAAGCTTTATATTCATTATTTGTGTTCCATATACACAAATATCATTATATTCTGTGTAAAGATGAGGTTTTAAGATTTTAAATGATACTATATATGGGGTGATAGTATCTCCAGAAACATAAAAAAAATAGGTTTAAATGTAATGACGTAGCTCTTTTGCCCGCCCACGGGCAATCAGAGTGGAAGAGGTTAAAGTATATTACAAACTTTCAATTTAGACCCTAAAGAATCATATTAGCTTGTACAAAAATGGCATTATATGACCCCTTTAAAAGTGCTATATAAATAAAGGTGACTTGACTTATAGGTTTTTAATTTGCATATTAAAACTAGTGTAGAAAATAGCAAATTTAAATTAGATAATTGAATTTTTAATTTTGCACTAAATGTTGCACATATGTATGGGAAAATGTCAATTTAAATACAGAAATAAACTGCCATTTTTGCATATAATATTGCAAATTGAATTTTGCTACTCATATGCCTCCATAGGCAGCAGGCTAAGCACACATAACACACCATTCCCGCATCCACGCTCGGGACCGCTCGCACCTTATGTTTGCGGCTGACTGCAAATGATCATACTTGATGGACAACTATACCCGGGAAAAGACATCAGCAATCCGGCGCCAAGAAAAGAAAGAGAACAAAAGATGAAGCCCGTGCATTACTTCCAGGTACATTCTTAAACCTGTGAAACTTGTTTGAGTGTTGAGGTTAATAACATGTTTTAATGACGGCAATAATTTAACCACCAGCAACGCATCTAATAGGCTATTCTCTCTTGAGACCACAATGATTAGTTAATTAATAAGTATATGTATTTCATTGAATAACACTGTTAAAATACATAATGTAATACAAAATAAACAATTTATGTACATTACATATTATTACAAATGCCTGTAAAGGGCGCCAAAGGCCTGGTACCTTCTGCTGTTGCGGTATAAAGCTGCATTACTATTATTAATGGAATATTGCAGGTTATTCCATAACTTCAATTCTGTCACCAACATTTGTGGCATGCTGTAGATGACCATATTTAATAATGAGACTCTGGGTATTGACCAGACTTTTAGGCTAATTCAAATATCATATATCCACGTAATCTTTCATTTTTGACCACCTTTTTGCGATAGAAATGCTACAGCCTCTAGAATTTCTTTTAAAAAAAACAACAACAAAAAAAAAAACATCTTGACATCACAACCCTTACAAAAATCAACCATGTTTTTATCGTAGTAAAACTGCTTAATTCTCTTTTGCGTAATTTCTGAATGCTTGAGAATATAAAATCAATCAGACATGTATTAATAAAATCGTAGTCAGCCAGGTAACTGTCTAGAGCTACAATAGTATTTGTAAATAATATAATTTAATTACATTATTTGTTTATTTATTCATTTACTTCTATATTTTATTGAAGTTCTTTTTTAACCCCTATATGCTTTTTTATTTTTAATTTAATTATTTATTTATTTTGTTTTACTTCCATAATATTTGACAGAGGAGGCACACCAATACAATTCTGCTTAGGCACCCATTTGGCCAGCAGCGGCCCTGCTTCACACATTTACAATGTTAATAACTGTAGAAACACATAATCACAGTCTGTGAAGTATACGGATATTTCCTACAATATTACTAGCTGAATATACTTTATAACACATAATTGAAATGCATGATTTGTCTCACCGTTCTGCTGACAGTCAGCTGTTGTCCAGTACTCAACAGCAGAAACACACCACAAACCTTTTATATGCAAATAAATGAGTGTGAAATCCCACCCTCTTTGTATCACAATCCAGTTACACCTTCTGCATGTTAATGAAATGACTACTCACAAACAGAAAGTGATATTTATGTTTGATCTTCATATCATTTGTCATTTATCTGTAATACAGCATTATCTTTATCAAGTGTTTACATTTATATAACACAGTTATCAGCAAGCTTTCACACAGATGTATGTTCAAATGTGCCAAACTCTATGAAACACATATGAGCATAGTAATGTATGAATGGAAAGGGGTTGAATAAATTCGTCCATGAAGCAGTATTCACAAAAGCAGTTTCATTTCTCTGAAAATGAAAGTTAGGGCACAATAGTACCTGTTCTGGGCACGGCGGATTCATGATAACAGATACCAGCATTAGTCACACTGCCTCAAACTATCACGCATTGTTAGGACTACGATTTAACTACATATTACACTTTGCATTGTAAAATGTAGTCAATGAACAGGCATTCTGAACGTGTCTGTTCAAAGCAAAGGACCAGTTTACTTTTCTTTCCTGTAAAATGAAAGTGGATCTGTATCAAAATCAAAATCTCAATGAATCTCATGCAGCTGAAATATTCTGACTGTCCTTTAAACAGGTTTTATTATGTTTTATTGTTTTCCTTCTTGCCAAACAACAGGAAGTATTTAGAAAAAATAAATAAATAAATTTAAAAAAAAAAAAATAATTCACACTGCATATAAAATTTAAATTAATGCGTGCAATATAAACACTACAATGTAATACTCTACTAGAATCTTTGAAGTAATACGATTTGATTAGAAAACAGACATCAGTGGCCTCAGCAAATAAGATAACTTTTTTTTTAAATTAATTAAATTATTAATCAATTTCATAACTAAATAACACGGGGCCTTCAAGATGAATGGATGGATGGCTATTTTGACCTACAATTACATGCATGTGTTTTCTAATCAAACCTGATGGAGAATATGTAAGATTACTAAATGTGAAGTCAAACCTGTTTGCATCTGCAAATAATCATCTGTGCCGTACCTTCAAATTATTTTGTCACTAAATATCAGGAGGAACAAGGATCTATAGATGCATAAGCTGATTACAGAGAAAACAAACCATAAGCAGAATCCATGTGAATGGGAAACACACACACACACACACACACACACACACACACACACACACACACACACACACACACACACACAGGTATTCCTATCATTATGGGCTGATTATAGGCGTAATGTGTTTTTGTTTGTTTTTTACTGTACAGACTGTATTTTGTATCCTCGTACCCCTACCCCTCACAGGAAACTACAGGCATGTTTGCATTTTCAAAACACTTCATTCTGATTTACCTAAAAATGTAACTAAAATGTCCCCACAAGGACAAAGATTCTGGATATCGCCATCTTTGTGGGAACCTTTTGAATACAATACAAATGTATGGCATATAGGTGTGGTCACATTAGTAATTTTACAGGTAACACAGGTCAATCACTTTCAGTCATCTTTAATGGATAAAACAGCCCACAGAGAAGTTGCTTTCAATTCAAGAAGCTTTCTGTGAGTCAACATGGCAACTTCGGTTTCATGCCAACCGTAACACAATACACAAAGACATATAAAAAAAACTGTTGATGGCAACAAACCAAATACTTCTCAAGGAAAAAATGTTAAAATCATTGTGAATGTTTGTTTGTTTGTTTGGTTGTTTTTTTCCCCTTACACAAGTTTTCATCTTTTTTCTATTCTGTGTGCACATTAATTCATTAATGGTCATGGTCTCACATCCCCCCAACAACATTTGAACATACTGGGCCTGTACCATGATGGTGGCTGAACAAACTCAGGGTTACAGGATTACTTCTGAGTTGACAAAACCAAACCAGTCCAATCCAGCTTTACTGATACCATGAAGCTGATCATCAACTTTCTCTGTCAACTCAGGCTTGATCCTGAGATCGATTGCTTCAGTCTGTTGCACGCTGCTGAGAGGTTTGTGATTGTAGCTCCGTGTAGCTTCGTTTTTTATTGAATCTCTACCTTACTTTCACTCCTTTTTTTTTCTAAAGTGATAACATATAATTTAATTCCCACCATATTTCAGGTGCTATCCTTCAAACTAATCTAACTAATTTAATCGTTCGCTTTTAAAACCGCGAGTGCAGCTTGTTAGCCCGTTAGCTTGTCACTCGCGGTTCCATTTGCATTTCGCGCCTATTATTTATTTATTTTTATTTTTTCCTCGCTCCGTTTTTCACAAGCTCATCAAACAACAGTGGTAAGTGGTAAGTTAAGTTGGTGTCATTCATCAATCACGGTGAGTAATGGCTTCTTCTCCTGCTATTGTTGTTTGCACTGTCTGCCACATGTATAGTTTATCTGTCTCTGTCAGCAGCGAGGGATTCACATGTGATAAATGCAGGGAAATAGTTAGGCTGACAGAGAAGGTTTTAGAATTAGAGACACGCATCCAAACTTTAATTGAGGATAGTAAGAATGTGAGGGCTGTAGATACTGCTTTGGATGCGACTAGTTCAGGGAGTCCTGTACATTGTTCGGTTCCGGTTGAGCCCGTGCAGCAGGGTAGCTGGGTGACATTGAGGCGGCATAGTCGTGGGTCAAAACACCACTCTTCCGTTCCGATCAGAACATCAAACAGGTTCTCCCCACTCAGTGAAGCACCCACTGAGAAACCTGATGAAAGTGCTCTAGTTATTGGCGATTCTATTGTACGGAACGTGAAAATAGAGACACCAGCCACCATAGTCCATTGTTTACCAGGAGCCAGAGCGCCTGACATCTTGGCAAATTTAAAAGTGCTGGCTAATGCTAAACGTAAATTCAGTAAGATTGTTATCCACGTCGGCGCTAATGATGTTCGACTTCGCCAGTCGGAGATCACTAAGAATAATGTTAAAGAGGTGTGTGAACTTGCAAGTACGATGTCAGACACTGTAATATGCTCTGGTCCCCTCCCTGCTTACCGGGGCGATGAGATTCATAGCAGACTGTCGTCACTTAATGGCTGGATGTCTAAGTAGTGCCCGCAAAATAACATAGGCTTTATAGACAATTGGATGAGTTTTTGGGGCAGACCTGACCTGTTGAAAAGAGATGGTGTTCATCCCTCCTGGGGTGGTGCCGCTCTTCTCTCTAGAAATAGCTCAAATAGTAGCTCAAATAGTAGAGCATGGCGCTAGCAACGCCAAGATCATGGGTTCGATTCCCAGGGAAAGCAAGAGCTGATAAAAATGTAAAAATTGTAACTTGAATGCAATGTAAGTCGCTTTGGATAAAAGCGTCTGCTAAATGCATAAATGTAAATGTAAATGTAAATATGGCACATAGTCTTAGAGTTTGTACTTGACTAACTGGAGCCCAGGTCAGGAAGCAGACAGACTGGCTAAACCGATCGTCTGCTAGCCGCCTCACGTCACAGAAGTCAGTTAACTCTCAGCACATAGAGACTCCTTCACCTAGATATCACTCTATAGAGACTGTGTCTGTTCCCCGAACTAGAAAATACAGAAAACATCCAAACCAATGTAATAGTAACAATTTAATTAATGTTCAACAAATAAAAAAAACAGTATAATACAGATAAAGACTTGATAAAGCTTGGCTTATTGAATATTAGATCCCTTTCTTCAAAAGCACTTTTTGTAAATGATATGTTCACTGACCATAAACTAGATGTGCTTTGTCTGACAGAAACCTGGCTAAAACAAGATGATTACATTACTTTAAACGAGTCTACACCCCAAGATTACTGTTACAAACATGATCCGCGTCCAAAAGGTAAAGGGGGAGGTGTTGCTACAATTTATAGAAATATTTTCAGTATCTCTCAAAGGTCGGGCTTCAAGTATAATTCGTTTGAAGTAATGGTGCTCCATATAACGTTATCCAAAGAAACAAGCGTTAATGATAAATCCTCTGTGATGTTTGTACTGGCTACTGTATACAGGCCACCAGGGCACCATACAGACTTTATTAAAGAATTGTCTGATTTTCTGTCGGAGTTAGTGCTGACTGCAGATAAAGTCCTAATCGTTGGTGATTTTAATATCCATGTTGATAATGAAAAAGATTCGTTGGGATCAGCATTTATAGACATTTTAAACTCTATTGGTGTTAAACAACATGTGTTAGGACCTACTCATTGTCGAAATCATACTCTAGATTTAATACTGTCACATGGAATTGATGTTAGTGGGGTTGAAATTTTGCAGCAGAGCGATGATATCTCAGATCATTATCTAGTTTCCTGTATATTCCATATAGCTAAAGCTGTAAAGCCAACTTCTTGTTACAAATATGGTAGAACCATTACCTCCACCACAAAAGATTGCTTTATAAATAATCTTCCTGACTTATCTCAGTTCCTCAGTTTATCCAATAGCTCAGAACAACTAGATGATGTAACAGGAACTATGGACTCTCTCTTTTCTAGCACTTTAGATGCGGTTGCTCCTTTACGCTTAAGGAAGATTAAGGATAAGAGTCCAACACCGTGGTATAATGAGCACACTCGCGCCCTAAAGAGAGCAGCCCGGAAAATGGAGCGCAGCTGGAGGAAAACTAAATTAGAGGTATTTCGTTTAGCTTGGCGGGAAAGTACCCTATCCTACAGAAAAGCATTAAAAACTGCTAGATCTGATTACTTTTCGTCTCTTCTAGAAGTAAACAAACATAACCCTCGGTATTTATTCAATACAGTGACTAAATTAACGAAAAATAAAGCATCAACAGGTGTTGGCATTTCCCAAGAGCATAGCAGTAATGACTTTATGAACTATTTTACTTCCAAGATCGATACTATCAGAGATAAAATTGTATCCTTGCAGCCGTCAGTGACAGTATCGCATCAGATAGCACACTATAGATCCCCTGAGGAACAATTCCGTTCATTCTCTACTGTAGGAGAGGAAGAATTGTATAAACTTGTTAAATCATCTAAACCAACAACATGTATGTTAGACCCGATTCCATCGAAACTACTGTGACGAGTTCTCATCAGCGTTGCCCTGGAGACAAAGGCGGAGCACCTGCACCGGCTCATCAGGGCTGGGCCGGTCACAGCTGACGCTCATCAAACCCCGAGCATATAAGCCTGACACAGTTGGATGAAGGGGAGAGCGGAATTTCTCCAGAGTGAGATTTAATGTGTGTGTGTTTGATCTCTCTTTCTTTCAGAGGCAAGCGAGTGACTGACCGACCCAGCCCTGACGAGGGCCCCCACGGACGTTGCCACCGCACAAGCCAGAACCCCGCACAAGAGAGCACCGCACCACGGCCTCCAATCACTCTGCACTTACTTCACCCCTTCAGTTATTAAATAAATCCACCCTCCGGGGTATTTATTTTGAGCTCTCCTTGTCGCGTGATTCTTCCACCCCGTTACAGTGGTGGAGAATGCGGGCACGATAGGAAGTTTTCACCGGCAAGTGATCTCCACCTTTCAGTCATCAGTTTTGTTTTTGTGCACTTTCAGGACGGCTGGTACTCCTCCCCTAAGATGGAAGAACTGCTCCGGCAATTAACCGATGTCAGCCTGCGCCAACAGCAGATAGTGGAACATCTGGCCACGCGCCAAGGCCAGGTTGATCAGGAAATCGCCGCCCTCCACACGGCCGCCCGCCAGCGCGTTCCGTTGCCTGACCCTCGCGTGCAGGCGACCCAGCTGTTACCGAAGATGACCGCGCACGACGATGTGGAATCATATCTCCAAATGTTCGAAAACACGGCGGTTATGGAGGGGTGGGATCCCGACGACTGGGCACGGGCCCTGGCCCCCCTCCTCACAGGCGAAGCCCAACGCACTTTCTTCAGTCTCCCCACGGCCACGGCGGAGAGATATGAAGACGTGAAGAGGGAGATTCTCGCCCGCGTGGGACTTTCCCCAATGTGCGCTGCCCAGGCGTTCTTTGATTGGTCCTACCAGCCCCGATGTCCCGCACGGATTCAAGTGGCCGAACTCTCCCGCCTGGCCCAACACTGGCTGATGGTCGACAACCCCACCGCCGCTCAGGTAACGGAACGCGTGGTCGTCGATCGCCTCCTCCGAGCCCTGCCCCGAAGCGTTCGTCCCGCCGTTGGCATGAGGAATCCGACCACAACATCTGAGTTGGTAGAGGCGATCGAGCTGGCTGAGGCGGCCCACCGACGCGAGGCAGGGGAGCGAGTACCCCCATTTCCCCGGAGGGTGGTCCCAGAGCAACGCGCGCCGGAGGGCATCTCGCGGCCAGTGGACAGGACGGCGGCCCCTGAACCTCACGATGAATCCATGCCCACGGCTCCGTCTTCTCCCAAGACCCGGACCTGGTGGGCGGGCTGTGTAGTCCACCATGAGCTGCCAAAAGGAGCACCGACCGCCACAGTCAAGATCGGCAGCCGGCGTTACAAGGCAGTCCTGGACTCCGGAAGTGCCGTCAGCCTCGTTCAAACAGGAATCTTACCCCCGCCCCACGAGACCAAGGCCACGGTACCCATCACCTGCGTTCATGGAGATACACGAGAGGTACCAGTTCGCCGCGTCACCATATCCGCAACTCCGGGATCCTGGCCGGTGGACGTAGGGCTGGTTAAGGATCTTCCCGTGGCCGTCTTGTTGGGGCGAGACTGGCCAGGATTCGAAGTTCTCCTCCGCGCCACTACACAGCCCGCCTACCCTGGTGGGGGCCGCCGTGGACGGCGCGCCATCAGGAAACCCAGCGGCCGTCCCGTTCTCCTGGCCTCGGATAGTGGGCGAGATGGTGAGTCCCCCCCCCCCCTGATACTAACCTTTTTTATGATGTCTTCCAACAGGTTACGGGGGGGGGCTCCTTTGGTCGGGCCCAGCGAGAGGATGAAAGGCTCAAGCACTGCTGGACCCAGGTGCGTGTCCTTGAGGGGAAGGACACCCGACCCAAGCCCCATCCTCTCCCCCACTTCATTGTGGAGAACGGCCTGCTCTACTGTGTCGCTGAGCGGAGGGGGGAGAAGAAGAAACTGCTCGTAGTTCCTCGGTCCAAGACGGAAGCCGTCTTGCACTTGGCTCATGCTCACTCGCTGGCAGGACATCTCGGGGCAGGAAATACCATACAACGAATTCGGGATCGCTTTCACTGGCCCGGCTTGGAAGCCGAAGTCCGGCGATTCTGCCAGGCCTGCCCCGACTGCCAAAAGACGTCGCCGTACCGTCCTCCCCCCTCGCCGCTCGTACCCTTACCCATCATCGAGGTGCCCTTCGAGCGCATCGGAATGGATCTGGTAGGGCCGTTGCCAAAGTCGGCCCGGGGACATGAACACATCCTCGTCATCGTGGATTATGCCACCCGGTATCCCGAAGCCATCCCCCTCCGGAAAGCCAACGCCAAGACCATCGCGCATGAGCTCTTCCTCTTGTTCAGCCGGGTGGGCATCCCGTCGGAGATCCTGACCAACCAGGGAACACCGTTTATGTCCCGGCTAATGGCTGACCTCTGCCGCCTGCTCCGGGTGAAGCAAATAAGGACGACGGTATACCATCCCCAGACGGACGGTCTAGTGGAACGGTTCAACAAAACCTTGAAACAAATGTTACGGCGGGTCGCCGCCGAAGATCGACGAGACTGGGACCAAATGCTGCCCTACGTCCTTTTCGGGATTCGGGAAGTCCCACAGGCTTCCACAGGCTTCACTCCGTTTGAGCTCCTTTTCGGAAGGCAACCTCGGGGACTGCTCGACATCGCTAAGGAGGCTTGGGAACACCAGCAATCCACCCCACACCGGTCCCTCGTCGAGCATGTCTCCGAGATGAGGCAACGGATAGACCGAGTCATGCCATTAGTCCGGGAACACCTGGCCAAAGCCCAACAGGCCCAAGCTCGCCATTACAACCGGTCAGCTCAGCCTCGGGAGTTCCAGACGGGCGATCAAGTCATGGTACTAGTCCCCACCTCCGCTTGTAAGTTCCTGGCCACGTGGCAAGGGCCATACACCGTCACTGAGAAAGTTGGGCCAGTCACATACCGAGTGCGACAGCCAGGGAAACGAAGCCCTCAACAGCTATACCATATCAACCTGCTGAAGAGGTGGGTGGGGACCAGAGAAGAAACAGCAGCCTTGGCCACATTGACGCCCGTCCTTGTGGATACCAACCCCGATCTGTCGGCGACGCAGAAGGCTGAGCTGCAACACCTGGTCGGTCAGTTCGCGGATGTGTTCTCCTCTGTCCCCGGGAAAACCCAGCTGATCCAGCATGACATCCGAACGCCACCCGGAGTGATTGTAAAGCAACGGCCCTATCGGATCCCGGAGGCTCGTCGGCAGGCTATTGAGGAGGAGATCCAACAAATGCTGAAGTTGGGGGTAATCGAACCATCCCACAGCCCGTGGTCCAGCCCCATCGTCCTGGTCCCCAAACCTGATGGCACCCTCCGCTTCTGCAACGACTTTCGACGACTGAATGAAGTGTCAGAGTTCGACGGCTACCCAATGCCCCGAGTGGATGAACTGCTGGACCGCCTGGGAAGGGCCCGGTATATCTCCACCCTGGATCTCACGAAGGGATATTGGCAGGTGCCCCTCTCCGACACGGCCAAGCCAAAGACGGCCTTTTCCACCCCCTCTGGTCACTGGCAATACCGGACCCTTCCCTTCGGCCTTCACGGGGCCCCTGCGACGTTTCAACGGCTCATGGACATCATCCTGCGTCCACATCAAAAATATGCAGCCGCCTACCTTGATGACGTCGTAATCCACTCGGAGCGTTGGGAGGACCACCTGGACCGTCTGCGGAGGGTGCTCACGGAGCTACGACGGGCTGGGCTCACTGCCAACCCCAGAAAATGTCACCTAGCGCTCTTTTGAGGCCAAGTACCTGGGCTTCCAAATCGGACGGGGCCTTATCCGGCCCCAGGAAAAGAAAGTAACGGCGGTCCGCGACGCCCCACGGCCCGCCACGAAGACCCAGGTACGAGCGTTCCTGGGGTTGGCGGGCTATTACCGCTGCTTTATCCCCAACTTTTCCTCCATAGCCGCCCCCTTGACAGACCTGACCAAAAAGGGGCAGCCCGAGCGTATTCCGTGGAGCATGGAAGCGGAGGAAGCATTCCAGCGGATCAAGCGTGCTCTCACCGAGGAGCCAGTCCTACGAGCACCAGATTTCGGCTGCCCCTTTTTACTGCAGACGGACGCATCCGAGACAGGGTTGGGAGCCGTCCTGTCTCAAGTCCAGGAAGGTGAGGAACACCCTGTCCTCTACATCAGCAGGAAGCTGACCAGGGCCGAGAAGAACTACGCCACCGTGGAGAAAGAGGCTCTGGCTATCAGGTGGGCAGTCCTGGAGCTCCGTTATTACCTGTTGGGCCGAAAATTCACCCTGCTCACGGACCACGCTCCCCTACAGTGGATGGCTAAAGCTAAAGACACCAACGCCCGGGTGACGCGTTGGTTCCTCGCGCTCCAGGACTTCTGCTTCACCGTCCGCCACCGAGCCGGAGCCTCCAACGCCAATGCCGACGGACTCTCTCGGATCTGGTCAGCTTATGCAGGTCTGTCAGGGGTCACTCCCCACCCACCCCCAATTTCCTCCTTACTCTCGTCTTGTTTATCCTCCAGGACCAGGACAACGCTTAGGGGGGGGGGGAGTGTGACGAGTTCTCATCAGCGTTGCCCTGGAGACAAAGGCGGAACACCTGCACCGGCTCATCAGGGCTGGGCCGGTCACAGCTGACGCTCATCAAATCCCGAGCATATAAGCCTGACACAGTTGGATGAAGGGGAGAGCTGAATTTCTCCAGAGTGAGATTTAATGTGTGTGTGTTTGATCTCTCTTTCTTTCAGAGGCAAGCGAGTGACTGACCGACCCAGCCCTGACGAGGGCCCCCACGGACGTTGCCACCGCACAAGCCAGAACCCCGCACAAGAGAGCACCGCACCACGGCCTCCAATCACTCTGCACTTACTTCACCCCTTCAGTTATTAAATAAATCCACCCTCCGGGGTATTTATTTTGAGCTCTCCTTGTCGCGTGATTCTTCCACCCCGTTACACTACTAAAAGAGCTGCTTCCAGAAGTCATAGATCCTCTTTTGGCTATTATTAATTCATCATTGTCATTAGGATATGTCCCCAAAACCTTCAAATTGGCTGTTATTAAGCCTCTCATTAAAAAAACACAACTTGACCCCAAAGACCTAGTTAATTATAGACCGATCTCAAATCTCCCTTTTCTGTCAAAGATACTAGAAAAGGTAGTATCCTCACAATTATATTCCTTCCTAGAGAAAAATGATATCTGTGAGGAATTCCAGTCAGGATTTAGATCATATCATAGTACTGAGACTGCTCTCATTAGAGTTACAAATGACCTGCTTCTATCATCTGATCGTGGTTGTCTCTCTTTATTAGTTCTACTGGATCTTAGCGCTGCGTTTGACACTATCGACCACAACATTCTTTTAAATAGACTACAAAACTTTGTTGGCATTAGTGGAAGCGCCTTAGCATGGTTCAAATCATACTTATCTGACCGCCATCAGTTCGTAGCAGTGAATGAAGAGGTATCATATCGATCACAAGTACAGTATGGAGTACCTCAAGGCTCAGTACTAGGGCCGTTACTTTTCACGCTTTACATGTTACCCTTGGGAGATATTATCAGGAGACATGGTGTTAGCTTTCACTGTTATGCTGATGATACTCAGCTCTATATTTCTTCGCGGCCCGGTGAAACATACCAAATTGAGAAACTAACGGAATGCATAGTCGATATAAAAAACTGGATGACGAGTAATTTTTTACTGCTAAATTCTGAAAAAACAGAGGTGTTAGTTATCGGACCTAAAAACCCCACATGTAACAACCTAGAACATTATCTAACACTTGATGGCTGCTCTGTAAATTCTTCTTCATCAGTCAGGAACCTAGGTGTGCTGTTCGATAGCAATCTTTCATTTGAAAGCCATGTTTCTAGCATCTGTAAAACTGTGTTTTTTCATCTCAAAAACATATCTAAATTACGACCTATGCTCTCAACGTCAAATGCAGAAATGTTAGTTCATGCGTTTATGACCTCAAGGCTAGACTACTGTAATGTTTTATTGGGTGGTTGTTCTGCACGCTTGATCAACAAACTACAGTTAGTCCAAAATGCAGCAGCTAGAGTCCTTACTAGAACCAGGAAATATGATCATATTAGCCCGGTCCTGTCAACACTGCACTGGCTCCCTATCAAACATCGGATAGATTTTAAAATCTTGTTAATTACTTATAAAGCCCTGAATGGTTTAGAGCTCTTATCGCATTATAGTCCTCCACGTCCGCTGCGTTCTCAAAACTCTGGCCGTTTGATAATACCTAGAATATCAAAAACGACTGCGGGCGGCAGATCCTTTTCCTATTTAGCACCCAAACTCTGGAACAATCTACCTAACACTGTTCGGGAGGCAGACACACTCTGTCAGTTTAAATCTAGATTAAAGACCCATCTCTTTACCCTGGCGTACACATAACACACTAATACGCTTCTATTATTCAAATCCGTTAAAGGATTGTTAGGCTGCATTAATTAGATCAACCGGAACCGGGAACACTTCCCACAACACACGGTGTACTCGTTACATCGTAAGTAGAATGGCATCTACGCTAATATTTGTCTGTTTCTTTCCTATGATCAGATGGCGGATCAGCACCAAGAGATGATGTCTGCAGCCCTGATCATCAGCGGAGACCAGGACACCCAGATGACCCCCGGAGACCTCGATTAAAATACATTAAAACTAAAAAATATAACTAAAAATATAATAAAATACCTAACTACATAATACTACTATCGTTAGAACCTGAAACTTTTGAACTGTGGGTGTCGTCTGGTCAGAGGAGAACTGGCCCCCCGACTGAGCCTGGTTTCTCCCAAGGTTTTTTTTTCTCCATTCTGTCACAGAGGGAGTTTTGGTTCCTTGCGACTGTCGCCTCTGGCTTGCTCAGTTGGGGACACTTCATTTCTAGCGATTATCGCCGATTTGATTGCTCATATACTATTTAAACTAAACTGAGCTAGACAATGACATCTCTGAATTCAATAATGAAATGCCTTTGACTGAAAATTGAATGTTTAATCTTATTATATATTACTGACACTCTGTCCTCCAATTTGATACTGTTAAGTGCTTTGACACAATCTGTATTGGTAAAAGCGCTATATAAATAAAGGTGACTTATGACTTATGAATGTGTGACATCAGTAGTGAGCAGCCAATCATATGCCTTGAAACTGTGATTCACTTCTCATAACCACAAAACTCAATGAAACATTTATTTGGTAGACGTTTATACAGATTAACAGATATACAGTAGCAGTGAAACAAATGTGTATTTGGTTGGGTTTTTAGGCCTATGTCTTGTGTGTTTAAAACTGTGTTTGTATTTGGGGCTAATATGTATTGTGTGTTTGTATGTCTAAGGGTTGTATATTGTAATTGGGCCTGAATTTACCCATAGTGTGGTACGTTCCAGAAGGAGGGGCTTAGAATGTAAAATGGCCACAGAAGATTGTTTGGGGTGCTCTTGCCCCAAACAGTAACCAGTGTGTAGCGTGGTTGCACTCAGGTCCTGCTTCACAGTTGCAGTGAACAAACTTTTTCAATTTTTTATAGTTTGTGTGATTCCTGGGAGCACTTGTTGTAGCATGGTTTTCTTGTTGGGTTTTTGTTATCGTCTGCACAATAAATGCACCTGCAACTGGACTTCAGTAGATTGGCTATTTTTACCCTGGCCGAAAAGGCTACTCCGGACAGTTATGCTGCCTCAGAAGCCTGTCCGAAATCAGTTTCGTGAGGTGCCTTCATGCAAAAACACTGCCTGCAAAGTCATTGCCTCATAAGGCAGCGAGGCAGCAAGTCAGCTGCCTAAGTTTTCGGATGCAGCCAATGTGTTCAGCAGGTGAGCCATGCTTGGCTACTGCTGCTTGCTATTGCTAACTCTCTCTACCACATGGCTTTACTTAAGGAAACCTAAAACACCCTAGCATCCCTATAGTGGCAAGGAAGAAAACTGCCCACAAAATTCTTATGAATAGGCTCATGTCTGGCCCACACCGGGCCATCATTGGATTAATGTGAGCAGTCCCATAGTGTGGACCGCTCACAGAGAGCCTGTGGTGAGCCCAAAGCTGAGGGCCTCGCCTGGGCAAGCCCGCACTGGGCCTGTTTAGGTTTGGTGTGGGCTGGCCCTAACCCACCGTGCCTGCAAAAAGCCAGCAAAGGACATGTTTGCAGGGTGTAGGTTAAAGAGCTGGCTGTCTGGTGCAGTCTTAACAACCTGGGGCTCAACACGCTCAAAACAGTGGAGATAATCGTGGACTTCAGGAGATACCCCCTGCTCTCCCTCCACTCACCATCAGCACTGTGGCTGCAGTGGAGTCATTCAGATTCCTGAGCACCACCATCTCTCAGGAGCTGAAGTGGGACATTCACATAGACTCTATTGTTAAAAAGGCCCAGCAGAAGCTGTCTTTCCTTCGCCAGCTGAGGAAGTTCAACCTGCCACAGGAGCTGCTGAAACAGTTCTACTCCGCCATCATTGAATCTTTCCTCTGCACTTCAGTAACTGTCTAGTTCAGCTCAGCTACCAAATCTGACCTCAGAAGACTAGGGTAGTCCGGACACACAAAACACACCAAGTTGAGAAACTAATGGAATGCATAGTCAATATAAAAAACTGGATGATGAGTAATTTCTTACTGCTAAATTCTGAAAAAGCAAAGGTGTTAATTATCAGACCTAAAAACCCCAAATGTAATAACCTAGAAAACTGTTTAACACTTGATGGCTGCTCTGCCGATTCTTTATCATCAGTTAGGAACCTAGGTGTGGTGTTTGATTGCAATCCTTCCTTTGACAGTCACGTTTGTAAAACTGCATTTTTTCATATTAAAAATATATCTAAATTTTACATTTGTTTACACAGAATACAGTAATACACTTCTAATATTCAAATCCATTAAATGATTGTTAGGCTGCATTAATTAGGTCAACCAGAACCGGGAACACTTCCCATAACACACGATGTACTTGTTACATCGTAAGAAAAATGGCATCTACGCTGATATTAGTCTGTTTCTTTCTTATTCCAAGATCACCGTAGCCACCAGACCCAGTCCGTATCCAGATCAGATGGTGGATCAGCACCTAGAGAAGACCTCACATCAGCGGAGATCAGGACACCTGGATGAGCCCCAGAGACAGATCCCCAGTGAGGACCTCGTCACCTAGACAGCCATCGGGACAAGACCTCAGGAACCAGATGAGTCCTCTGCACAATCTGACTTTGCTGCAGTTGGAACAAACTCTGGGTTTCGTCTGGTCAGAGGAGAACTGACCCCCGACTGAGCCTGGTTTCTCCCAAGGTTTTTTTCTCCATTCTGTGGAGTTTTGGTTTCTTTCCGCTGTCACCTCTGGCTTGCTTAGTTGGGGACACTTCATTTCCAGCTATATTGTTGACTTGATTGCACAGATACTATTTAAGTATGAAAAATACACGGTGACACCAGAGTTGCTCTCATCTCAGACTTAAAGGGTAAATTATAGCTTCAGTAAAGCCTTTTTGCAAAATGCATGACAGTGCAACATCATCAGTAAAGGTATCTTATGTCATTTCACTCATGCTTGCAAAAGCGAAAAAGACGTTATCAGAGGGTGAAATTGTAAAGCAGTGCGCGATTGAGATGGCTAAAGCTTTTGGAGATGAGGAAAGGGCCAAGAACTTTGAATCTGTATAGCACGTCGAAATTCTGACATCCAATCTTTTCTTTCCAAGAAAAGCTGAAACACACAATCAACAATTGCAGATGCTTTTCTCTCGCGCCGAATGAAAGCACAGATCAGCTCTTGATCTTTGCAAGAACAATCACACAGAACTTTGAAATTCAAGAGGATCTGTTAAACTTAGCTTCATTACATGGCACCACAAAAGGAGAGGATATTTTCTAGGGCTGCCCTCGACTAAAGATTTTTCTGGTTGACTAGTAGTCGTTCATTTTAAGCATTAGTTGACTAATTGCACGTTTATTAATAAACCATTTAAATCATTATAATGAGCCTTTAATTGCCTACATAGCCTATAAGTGCTCAAGCACACGCATAAATCTTACCACAGCGCACCGGCAGAAGTAATGATTATGAATGTATCAGGGTAAGGGGACTGTATTAACATTTTAATAATGCATTGCTAAACTAGTGCTTTCTTTGTTCTCGGTTTAAGAGATGAAGTCAGCGACACTGACTCATCACCTCCGCAGTAGTGATGCACCTTGTTTCATACGGAGATTACATAATCTGAGAATAGGTCTATTTGTTTTCCACTGGAATTGGTTCATTTGAAAGTAGACACTTCTATCTCTATATGCTTTTCATATCTGTAAGGCAAGTATACACGAGTTTTGCGCTAAAGTTCACAAAGACCGAGATGGCAGAAAGCGTATCCTGACTGCTTTCATTATTTTACAAAAGTGCAATGTTTTGTTGTTATTGTGAGTGCACACAAATAAACGTAGAGTCTTTACATATTTGAAAGATGTATTACTCTTATCTGTATGACCAAAAATGATGCAGTATTTTAAGAGCAAGTGACCGGCGCCTCCGTCTGTCCTGTAGTGAGTGCACACTCCACACAGACACTCCGCACATTTCTCTAGGTTATCATTAGATTGAGTGGCCATGTAAAGTTGCTAATACTTACATATTTCAGATGATAAGCCATATTTGAGGTTGATGAATGATAGGCGAGTGTTTGAATGTGCTGCCCGATGTACATAGACTATGTGACTTCACCAATGTAGATTTTTTTTTTTTTCTGCGACTAAGCGAATACAATATATATTTTGTCGACCAAGCCTCTTCTGGTCGATTAACGATTAGTCAACTATTAGGGGGTAGTCCTAATATTTTCAAATCTGTTGAGAATATGGTACGTGAGTGATAATAATAAATAAATATTTTCAACTAAGAAGTAAATATGCATAATGTAGATTAATAATACACTTAAACTGTTATTGTAAGTAAATTAATAAATCAAATCAAACTTAATAATGTCTTACTCAGTCTCTTTTGCGTAATCACGTGACAAATCTGCATTTTGCCGGAAAGCTTATGGTATAATGCTTGGTCCCACTTTATATTAGGTGGCCTTAACTACTGTGTACTTGCATTTAAATTAATCATTTGTTACAATGCACTTATTGTGTACATACATGTTTTTACACTGTACTTATATTTTTAAAAATACCTATATGTAATTACATCTGTAATTAATTTCTGTAATTACATTTGTAATTACACTGTTGGCCCATCCCTCACACCTTAACCTTACACGTATCCCCCCTAACCTTACACGTATCCCCCTCAATAGCAGCAGGAGTGTTTTGCAATACAATATGAACACAATAAGTACATTGTACTTATTTATTTATTTTTTTTATGTAGTTATAAGGCCACCTAATATAAAGTGTGACCTAATGCTTTCCTGCTGTGAGATATTTCGATGCCGTGTTTGACTCCAGACCTGGACAGTCAGATGAAGGTGATCCACAGGACGCAGCCGTTTTAGCGGCTCGGTGTTCTAGACCATTTACATCCGAATGTTATTGCAATTGCAAATAAAAAAACCTAAAAATTTATTTTAGAATATAAAATGTTTAATAGTCTATTTGCAGTTAGACTTATTAAATGCAAAGTGTTTGTGCCTACGCCATTGTGCGTTAAGTTGAATCAAGCCCAACACACGTCTGTTTTAAAACAGTGGATGAGTAATTCACTCTTTTATTTGCTCAATAAAAGCCTCCTTTGAGATCGTGTTGACAAACATGTTTATTAATGTTTAATAAACATGTTTCAAAATTCGCTTCCAGGATTCCAGCCTCACACAGACCTCTTCGCAGACCCTCTGAGCGCTGTGTTGGGCGAAGATACATCAACATGTATTTTAAAATGTGTATCAAGTGTATCAAAATAAACTACAAAATACATCAGCCACACCGTGCATCAAAATAAACTACTGCATTTTTGTATTTATACTAAAAAATAATTTTACAAAGGAGCATGAAATTTCTTGGCAAACCTCCCATCAGTTGCCTGTTTGATCTTTCCTTCACCATTACACTGACTCAGAAGATTTGATAGCGACAGCTTTTCTCTGCCAGAGTCATGCAGTGAATCTGACATATGCAACCAATATTCACACATCCCTGTGATCTCCCAGATGAAGGTTAGTTTTAAGGTAACCAACAGTTTAATATTTAACAGTTTGCACATGACTCATAATTGTATCCTATTTTAGTTTCTTGGTGTTTGGTTACGAAGGGCCAATATTTTCATCAGCTGTGTGATAAAACTGCAGATTTCAGAGTGACCTTTTATTGTGATCAGCCGAAGGCACACCTGTGCAATAATCATGCTGTCTAATCAGCATCTTGATATGCCACACCTGTGAGGAGGATGGAGTATCTCGGCAAAGGAGAAGTGCTCACTAACACAGATTTAGACAGATTTGTGAACAATATTTGAGAGAAATAGGCCTTTTGTGTACGTAGAACAAGTCTTAGATCTTTGAGTTCAGCTCATGAAAAATGGGGGCAAAAACCAAAGTGTTGCGTTTATAATTTTGTTCAGTGTATATTACACAGACCGAGGTAAAAAAGCACATGTTGATAAAAAGAGAAAAGTTGGGAAGTTGCATCAAAGCAGAGCTAGTAGTACATATACGATAAATGTACTTTCATTTGCCTGAGTACAAGATTTTATTATTTATTTATATTATTTATTAATTATTATTATTATTATTATTTATTTTTCAATTTTATCCCACTTCTCAAGAATCAGTGACATGAGTTTGTTGTACATTCAGTGCAATTGAGATTTGCATTTACATTTGCTTGTCAATGAAGTTGACCATTTGGATTAGCATAACTGCAACTCTGATACAGTGTAAAGGTTATGCAAAATACTAATACACTAAATAGAGTGTAATGGTCTTTTTTAACACTTCTGCCACTTGAATGTGCAATCCAGCAGCTCACTGGTGACACCACTCTCCCGAGGAGAAGAAGAAGGAGAAGAAGAGGAAGAGGAAGAGGAAGAAGAAGAAGAGGAAAGGTTAAATTGACCATTAAAAAAATGTTGAATACATTATGATTGTGTTTTGTCTTTTTACTGCAAAGACTAATTATATAGACATGCAATATATTATGAATATAGCAAGATATGAACAGTTAATGTAACACTATTAGACTGTGATACATTTTCAGTCTACTCCATATGTATTTCATATTACATTACATTACATATTCATTGAGCAGATGCTTTTATCCAAAGCGACTTACACATGAGGACAATGGAAACAATTAAATTCAACAAAAGAGCAACAATACACAAGTGCTATGTCTCAGTTACCTTAACACAGTACATGTAGCAAGGTTTTTATTTTATTTATTTATTTTTTAAATTATATAGTAAATAAAAAGAAAATAGAATAGAAAAAGAACAGAGCAAGCTTGTGTTGGAGGCATTTTTTGCTTTTGTTAATTGTATGATAAATAAAAAGAAAACAAATAGATAGAATACAAAAAGATTAGAAAAGCTACTGTTAGGTTTATATACAGTATACAGTATCTCTCACAGTATTACTGTTTTTCTCTCTCTGTACTTTGTATCAAATAAATGCAGCCGTGGTGAGCAGAAGATACATACAAGTACATAAAACATAACATTGTTATGAATTTACAAAAGCATTATAAAACTGGTTGGTAAATAAAAACAAAAATGGACTGTTTACTTTGACTTAACGAATAAATAAAACTTGCGAAATCGGTGTGTCCGTCGAGCTGCTCGTGCCCGTGAGTCCGGGCGCGCGCGTCGGGAGCGCGCTCCGAGGCGGGTCTCAGTCATCATGGCGGAGGGGGAGCTGGACGTGGATTCTCTGATCTCCAGACTGCTGGAGGGTGAGTGAGTGGCCTTCATCTTCATCTTTATCCTCGTCTTCACCTTCGCGCGGTTCGTGCTCACTCTGAGCGTCGAGTTTGGCGGGTTTTTACGCGACCGTTCGCGCGGTTTCTGACCCAGGGCCTGTGTTTGCGCGCGGCCTGCCACAACAAACCGACGAAAACAAACACGAGCGACATTTCTGAGGAGACCGCGATCACATTTCACCGATGAGAACAGACGGGGGTACGAGTCCGTTATATCTGGTCAGGGTCGCGAGGACGTGGATAATACCGCTAAAGAGTCGCTAAAGATGAACGAGCCGAGTGTAAACATTCCGCTCGGCAATACAGCTTATATATGTGACCCTGGAGTATAAAACCAGTCATGGGGGTCAGTGTTTTGAACTTGAGCTTCATACATCATCTGATTGCTGAATAATTAAACTTTCCATTGATGTATGGTTTGTTAGGATCGGACAATATTTGGCTGAGATACAACTATCTGGAATCTGAGGAAAATCAGCTTTAAAGTTGTTCAAATGAAGTTCTTAACAATACATATTACTAATCAAAAATTAAATTGATATATTTACAGTTGGACATTTACAAAATATCTTCATGGAACATGATCTTTACTTAATATCCTAATGATTTTTGGCATACAATAAAAATGGATAATTTTGACCCATACAATGTATTGTTGTCTATTGCTACAGATACACCTGTCCTGCTTTTGTGCTGCAGGGTCACATATTATAAACATGCTGTGAGAAATATCAAATATATATTGTGACTCATGTCAGACAAAACCGTGTTGTTATAATGAGCGTAAAGAGAAGTAAAATCATGAAGCAGATCTGAGGTCAGGGCATCACAGAGAAACATGAAATGTGATTAATAGAGCATGGTTTAACGGTTTGTCCTTAATATGAAAAAAACAATGAAGAAGTCTTGAGGAAGATTGGCAAACTTTCAGAGTTTACAGTAATTAATAGATAGATAGATAGATAGATAGATAACTTGTTAAAGACAAGTAAACAGTCAGCAATTAAAATAGGAAAAACAAATAGAAATAGCATACATAAATCAAAAGTTTAAAAACACTAGTTTAAGTCAAAATCAGTTAATGATTTTGTTTTGTTCTTTGATTAACACTAATGACAGGCACCGTGTTTATCAGGCTGCTGTCTCTTTAACACCGAACGCATGCAGATCTAAAATACTGTTATAAACTCTTTTCTTTCTCATCTGTGCTGTGATGATATACTGATGTATTTTCCTGCGTATCGGTCAGTAAATTTGAAAGAGAAGTCCGTTCCGGTTCGAGAACGGATATAAACCCACTTCGGGACGCTGTTCTCGCTCACGCTTCAGATATGAGCGCTGCACTAATAATTCTAGCCTTATAATTAAAAAAAATGCCATTTGAAATTAGAATCAATCACTGCATTTTAATTATATTGCAAACAAAGATGCTACTCACATGTAGCATCAGCAGTTTTTTTTTTATTTATTTATTTTTTTATTTGATTAAATTTGATTTAAACATTTGAAGCAAAAACTGAATGGTCTGAGTTGTGCTAAAACCTACAGAAAATAAAACATAATTTCAGTCTCTGACAGCAGGGGGCGCTCATGGAACAACAGTGATATGAGAGAGAAAAAAATCATCAAAAAAATCAAATATGAAAACGGAGCGTAACTGGTGGCCGTTGCGTTCCCAGATGTGCGCTAAACTCGCAGTATATATACGCAGTAATGTGAACGCTCTGCGAGACGCGGAAAACAGCTGATCGTGTGCGCAAAGTTCAAACAAGCAGCACACAGACTTGATGAGGGGATACAGACACATTACGTTCGTTTGACGTACACTTTGTCAAAGCAATTGCATGAAGCACAATGTTAAAGACTTTTTATGTTATAATGAGGACTATAAATATATTTTCAGTTTATTATGAAACTGTGGCGGCACAGTTAATGACTGTACAGTGTTTCCCACAGACTCGGACTCTGTGGCGGCATATATGCAGATTCATTCTCTGCCAGCAGGAGGCGCTTTTAGAGCGGGAGAAATAGCGGTTACGCTGTACACAAATTTTTTAAATGTGCAGTGCTCGTTTATTCAAAGAAATCAAGCTTTTTGAAAAAATCTTTTTGTGGCGGTCAGTTTTGATATTGTGGAGGGCTGCCACAAATAAATCTGTGTATGGGAAACACTGATATATGATGATTGATTATGATTGATAAGAACCCAGTGCAAAGCCGCTATGTTGAAGAATGGAATTGCATTCGTGATCGCAAAGATGCTTCCAGAAACTATTCTAGTTCACCTGTTCTAGAAGTGGTCCGATGAATAAAACTGCGAGAATACTTTCTTGTAAGATATTAAGATGTTGAATAAGATGCTTGAGCTGCTATCTTTTAAAATAAACAAAAGAAGGTCTGAATCAGACCCTTTCTTCTGATAAACTGCAGCATGAACCACGACATGCAGGTACTTCTCATTGCAAACTGAACTGAAGCGTCGGGAAACGCTCAGCACCGTATAACGCACATACACCGACTATACTACACCGAGCACAGCAGAAAGACATTTAGCAATCAACTTGTAATGTTTCTGCTGGCATGCATGTTCAAATGAACGTTTTAAACAGTGTTCCTGCCGCGCATATCTTACGGCACCGTATGGACAATACTACCGTTTAAAAAATGCAATGGCACCGCGAGTATTTTTAAGTTTTTGTATCGTGATACTACCGTAGTACCGGAATATCGTGCAAACCTAGCTACTATTAAAAAATAATAATATGGAAGTCAATGGCTACCGTCAGGTATATCGTCATTTAGGTTCAACCAAACAAAGCCACTCCTACAGGTTCGTAATGACAGAATAATTTAATGTTTTAGCTATTCTAGTGTTTACAGGAGCAGCTACTACTTTAGTTTATTTCAGTTCAATGTCCCGATGGATAATTGTGTTAATTATGCGACGAGTTATTTCAGAAATTATGATTTTATTGACTGTTGACTGAAGTTCACCTGTAAATGATCGTTCGTTATTTATCATCCCTCATGTCGTTCGAACCTGTGTGATTATATTGGGCAAGCATTCTCAGTCATAGTTCATTTAAATGGCTATAAATGAATTCTGTCACTAATAATAATTAAAACTCATTACCTCTTGGTCAGTGCACAAGTTATTGTAAGATTTTTGTATGTATAATGTGATCTAATATCTATGAATACACACAGAGTCAGTATCTGTGTGTGTGTGTGTGTGTGTGTGTGAGAGAGAGAGAGAGAGAGAGAGAGAGAAAGAGAGCGCGAGTGTGTGTGTGTGTGTGTGTGTGTGTGAGAGAGAGAGAGAGAGATTCTCCAGAGAATAGTGCAAAACCTTCATTTCACACAAGACCTTATTTGGTTGTGTCCACAGTGGAAGAAAATAGATCTGAAAATAGCCAGGACTGGTTTTCATCAGAGTCAGAACACACACACACACACACACACACACACACACACACACACACACTCTCTCTCTCTCTCTCAGCAGATGGACGAACGCAATCACAGCCTGTTGGATTATTATTATTATTATTTTTTTTGCCATTTCAGTTTTTCTGGATTCCATTTTAATGGTTTAAATAAACCATTTCTAATCAGCTGAATTCATAAAAATATGTTTTTAAATAATAATAATAATAATAGGGCCCTATGAATTTTGGCCACGTTCACACAGCAGCAGAATACGGTTGTCAGTCCTGTGTTTGAGTCCTTCATACGTTCAGACACAGTGTGGTTATTTACGGCTATTTAAGGTTTGATGGATGAACTCGCGGCTCGACTGGACTCTGGTCGTGTCAGAAAGTGATAAGACTTTCAGTTTTAAGAATGGCACAGTCTTTGATATTACTTCGGTCGCTGTTGCTATGGTTACTGGTAAGGAATACGGCTTCACTCCCGTTGGGTCATTGATCTGTTTGGTCGATTTCATTTAAAGCAGAGCGCAGTGCTGCTTTGTGTACAGCCGTTACCGGGGAAACAGCTATTTTTAAAGCTCCAAAAGTGGCAACAAGTGGGCGACGATATGCTGATGTTTGGTGATGACGTCAAAATGAAACGGCTTAAGATTCATTTTAAAAACGACTCGTTTCAGTGATTCAGAGTCGACTCTTTCTTTTGAGAGACAATAACTTTATACACGGTGCACTTTCAGATTTAAAACTTTGCAGGATATTTTTAATCACTTAGAGCTGTGCTACACACTGCATGAAAGCTCATTTTCAAAAACCCATAATAGGGGCACTTTAAGGCCTTTCCACACTGAGCGAGATAAAACAAAACGAATTTCGGACACGATGACGCACTGGAATAAAACAACAGCTTCTTACGGATGCTTCCACATAGACTGCAAACATTTGCGCAGCGAAAATGCAAATGTTTTTTTTTCGTCCAGTCTGATGAATTTTTTCAGTTTCGCAAAGCAAAAACACGGGCCATCCAGTAAGATTTGAGTTAGGATCATGTGACCGGAGCAGCTGCTGTTGCACAGAAGGGTGAGAATGGTGGCGCTGTTTTGAAAACCAGTGTAAACAAACAACGGAGAAGAGTATCCCGGATAAGAGAGTGGATGCTGAGTTCTTGTTATCGTTGGTATTTGAGAACAGATTTATTATCTCATGTTCTTCAGACAGAATAACATTTCTAATAATTATCCACTGAATCATGTGATCTGTAGAGCGCCGTCCGTTTTCTTCCACGTGCGCGAGTGTTATGAGTCAGAGCGCCTTCACTCTGTAGATCTTTCGTATTAAAATACAAAATCGAGTGAAACATTGTTCTAATATTAGCAGTGTAGCGTTATTAAACATAACAAGAGTGTGTCTGCTTATTATAGAATCAAAATCAACTATAAATCACAATCGGAAGTCATTACAAGCACTCGATGATGGTTTAAAATGGGTGAGCAAATACATTAATAATTAAATACATTTTCAAGTGTAGCTTGATGCTAATTGTACTTCTAATTACATTTTAGGATGTAGGCTGTTCTTGTAAGCATTATAGATAGTTTGCATTTCTGGTGTAGAACCAAAATTAGTTTATCTTAATTTAGATGTTAAATCCCACGTGATGCATATCTGAGGAAATATGCATTGTTGGTCGGCGCCACCTAGCGTGCAGGCGTGAATTAGCAGAAGCTGAACATTTGTTTTGCGCTGGTGTGGAATTGATGGGCGGGGCTAAACAGGCAGTGCTGTGGAATCGGTGGGCGGGGCTAAACAGGCAGTGCTGTAGAAGCAGGCGCTGATCTTCTGTGGAGGCGGCACTTATTCACACTATTACATCATAGAGTAGTCAACATTTGAAGTGGATCAAAAAAGTCAATCAGTGTTGTCCTAAGAGAACACATTTCAGTTTTAGGACAACTTTAATGAAAGGTTTTGATCCACTTCAAATGTTGACTAGTGTAGTTAGGAACATTGCAGAAGTTGTTGTTTATGCAGACTGCCTTCAATATAAGCTGTTTTTAGACTAACGAGAAAGTTTTGAGTTCTGAAACTTACAAAGACATCTTATTAGGGGTGTAACGGTACACGTATTCATTATTTAATTAATATAATAATGTATTGATAATTGATTAAATTAATATAAAAATTAATACTTTTGGCTCATCCATTTTCTTAAAAAATGGTTTAAAGGCTGAAATGTGAAATGTATAATTTTATAAAACTTTTGTTTTGTGAGAACTTCTATCTGAACTGTAAATCATGCTTTTTACATTCATTTTACAGTTTACCACAGACATTGCCCTACCCTGCTCATATGGTATTAACTTTATTTGTGCAGGTCTTAAACAAGGTCCTAAAAAGTCTTAAATTTGAGGTTAAAAATCCTGCAGCAACCGTTAACAAATAACCTAGAAATTGTATTATTTATAAGTTCATTTAAAAACTGCATTATGTGCAGTTTAAATGTTTGCATACGTTTTTTTTTTTTTTTTGATCATCTATTTAGTAATTATTATTAAATTAAATTAAATTATTGTTAGGACAATAATTAAAAAAAAGGGGGTTAGATATGAATTTGATATGATATTTTTGCCATATCGCCCACCCCTACTTGGAACTGACCGGTTTTGTGACCGCACTTGAACAAACTGCATTGAAATCATTTTCCAAAATGTAATTTGTGTGGAAATATTACCAAGTCTTTAAACGGTCATTAACAGAAGCCATAGACGCTGAAGACGGACACAAAGAAAATAAAATACTGTAGCAGCCTGAGCAAGCTCAGCGTTCACTCTGTGAGATATAGAAAGTAAATCCTAAATACTGAGTGAGTGGGGTCTATATGAGTGTATTTCTGAGGGGAACTGACTGTCTTGAGAAGAGTTTAAATGGCATTTATTCTCATCTTGCCTCTGTATAGTGCATGTATAAAAACAAAGCACTGCAGCTTAAGGCTCAGGTTCAGTGGATGAAGCTTTTAATCATCAGGAAGGATGTCGCCAGCCCTTCTGCTCAGTTGGCAGTTGTGTTGCTCCTTAATATTCAGTGGGTGCTCCTAACTTCTTGAAGTAGGGAGCACCAGTGCTACCAAGTAAACAAGTTAATTTCGAGCCCTGTAATCTCTGGTTTGTTTACAGTGTGAATGTTCTTGCATGCTTTGATTTTTAAGATCTGAGGTAAATTATCCATTGCTTCTTTCAATATGGATATTAAAGTCATGCACAAACTCAAATTAAACCCTTTTAACATTTTACTAATCACATGATCCCTAAATCCAGTCCGTGTCTCTCGAGTCATGGCGAGATCGGAAGAAAACCCTGATTAACAGAGTAAATGCGTTTTCTTGCGTGTCTGGTTTGAGGCGTGTGAAGCAGCCAATCAGAATGCAGCGTGTGTGTAATAAACATCAGATGGTCAGGGCTGGAGTGTGTGTGTGTGTGTGTGTGTGTGTGTGTGTGTGTGTGACGGTGAGGATATTTTCCCACCGGGTAATCGATGTGTGACAGCACCAGTAATACCAGTATCACCGTGGTTTGAGTTGGTTTTAAATACCTTGTAAAAGCACCGTACACATTTTACTTTCACTTTTAAATTTGCGGAAATTCACCATCAATTGCTTTAATTTCAGTTCAAGCAGCAACAAAATACACCATCGAACTTTTATTGACAAAACGAATTAAAATACACCATGCTATATGCCTAATATAAAATCACAAATTTTAAATAGGTATACAAAACTGAAAATCAGCAAAGACTGAGGAACAAATAATTATAAAAGTAGAGCGTTTATTAGCAAAATGATTAAGAAAATTTGGAGGCACGGACTGCATACACCTTGATGAAAAATAATGGGGGAAAAAATCACAAAGTTTAAATAAAATAAAAATCAGCAAATACTGTGGAACCAAATAAATGAGAAACGAATGTTGAAAAAAACTTTCAGTGTCACCGTAGATAAATGGCAGGTCAACAGGCTTTTCAAAATCCATTCTTTTTTTAAAAAACGGGCGCTTTTACATGTAGTTTTGAAACTCTTCTGCCGTCGTCGTGTCTGTCTCTCCTCTCTCTTGACAGTCGGCTCGACTCGCTCTCCTCACGTGACCACTGACATCTGCTCTGTGATGCGCGACTGCCGTTCCTTCAGGTTTAATTGTTGTGTCTGTTCTCTAACTGAGCTAAATTATTTTTATTACTATTAAAAGAATCAAAATGACGGCGAGAGACGGTGCCGCGGTGGGCAAGTGACGTACACCGGTATCACCGCCAACACCGTCTATCGCTGCAAGCCTGTCGTATCCATATAAGGCCTTGAGAGTGTGTGTGTGTGTGTGTGTGTGTGTGTCGTACCCATATAAGGCCTTGAGTGTGTGTGTGTGTGTTTCGTGTTCATATAAGGCCTTTTGTGTGTGTCTGTGTGTGTGTGTTTCGTGTACATATATAAGGTCTTTGTGTGTGTGTGTGTGTGTGTGTGTGTGTGTGTGTGTGTCGTACCCATATAAGGTCATGAGTGTGAGTCTGAGGAATTTTCTGCTCAGTCACCCACAGGCTGTTCTCAAACAGGTTATCTGTGTGTGTGTGTGTGTGTGTGTGTGTTTCTGGTCCGACTGGCTCCTCCAGATGTGTGTTTGTGCGTCTGAAGCTCTTCTGTGTTTCTGTGTTAATATATCGACAGACTGATCTGTGAGCTGATATTTCGAGATCAGCAGCATCGTTTAACCACTAAATGTCTTTTTCATTTTCTTCTTTATTGTAATGTCATCATTTATGTGATGTTGCTTAATTATTTTGACGAGTCATTTATTTTAAGTCAGTATTCTGTTGTTTTATTAGAAGGATGTGCAGTTGAGTTCATACAACAGTAACAATTTAATAATGGTTTATTTAAACAGAAAATATAAATTGCAATAAAATATTTGATTGAATAAAAGGCTTCAATGCAGAGAAGTGCAGCTTAATTACAGTTAAAACGACACTCAGATAGGTTTATTTGCATGGTGAAATGAATCTTTGCATTGCCAGTGTGTTTTACAGCCGAGGACTGTGTGTGAACGTGAACTCCGCTGTGTTTCAGTGCGAGGATGCCGTCCAGGGAAGATCGTGCAGATGACGGAGGCGGAGGTTCGGGGTTTGTGCATTAAATCACGCGAGATCTTCCTCAGTCAGCCAATCCTGCTGGAGCTGGAGGCTCCGCTCAAGATCTGCGGTGAGACGCACACACACACACACACACACACACATACACACACACACACACACACACACACACACACACACACACACACACACACACACACACACACACACACACACACACACAAACAAACACATACACACACACACACACAAACAAACACATACACACACACACACACACACACACAAACAAACACACACACACACACACACACACACACACACACACACACACACACAAACACACACACACACACACACACACACACAAACAAACACATACACACACACACACACACACACACACACAAACAAACACATACACACACACACACACACACACACACACACACAGACAAACACATACACACACACACACACACACACACAAACAAACACATACACACACACACACACACACACACACACAAACAAACACATACACACACACACACACACACACACACACACACAAACAAACACATACACACACACACACACACACACACACACACACACAAACAAACACATACACACACACACACACAAACACACACACACACACACACACACACAAACAAACAAACACATACACATACACATACACACAAACAAACACATACACACACACACACACACACGTGTCTGACAGATTCACACGCTTGCCTAAGTCTGAGCCGTGCACCATGACCATCAATCCTTAGTTTAGTTTTATTACATCTTTTGCAACTTAAGAGGAATGTTTTTTGCTAGATTTGAAACCATTCCACAATTAAATACCCCTGAATCTGATCAAGTGAGAGCTTTAAGATGAACATTTGAAAATTGAAGAGTGAAATAACAGTGAACCTGTGAATTTACTTTAATACATTGTAAATTGCTCTGGAATATTAATCTCACTTGAATGTAACTTGAAAATATTAATATCATAAATAGTAAGAACCTTAATGAAATAAAGCAACAGATGAAGTATGTGTTTGCAATCCTAACAAAACACTTTTGAAAGATGAAAAACTTTTTGAAGAGTATGAAAAGTTCTCACCTAAACTGTTACAATAAGAAAGATAAATTAAACTATAGTAAAGCGCCAGAAGACACTGTGTAGTAACCTTATTATACCAGTAGATTTATGTATTGTTCTGCTCATTTAATCAACTTGTTCCCTCCAACTCAAAGTCTCATCAATAAAAACTCCCAAGAATTTAGCTGTTGTCTCTTGAGGCACATCAGTAGACTCAGTAATATTTTTTTTTGATAAATCATTAGGGTATAATATTTTGTATGGGATGATATTAGACTCAAAATGATTAATAGATGCATGCACAATTATCCATGTACTGCATACATTTTATGCTTTCATCTTACTAACCACAAACAAATGCCTTTTGATTTGAGTCTGTGGAATTCAGGGTTAAATGATCGTGCAGCGATTTGAACAAATGCAGACACGTTTGTTATATATAGCACAATACAATATTTGGCTGAGATACAACTATTTGAAAATCTGGAATCTGAGGGTGCAAAAAAATCTAGATATTGAGAAAATCACCTTTAAAGTTGTCCAAATTAAGTTCTTAGCAATGCATATTACTAATCAAAAATGAAGTTTTGATATATTTATGGTAAGAAATTTACAAAATATCTTCATGGAACATGATCTTTACTTAATATCCTAATGATAATTTTGACCCATACAATCAGGGCTTGACATTAACACCCGCGGGTGGCGGGTGACGCGGTCACTACCTCTGGCCACTCCGGCGCGTTACAGTAACAGAGCTCGACATTAATGCTTGTCTGGGGCAAGTGGGTTATTTGAAGGGCAAGTGAAAGAACAGAACTGTACTTGCCCGACCTGATAACTAATATTAAAACATCTAATTAGGGAAGCACTGAAGTTTCGGCGGGAATTATTCTGATTTTATTACGTTCGGTGTAAACAGCGATTGATAATCAACAATACACAGCCTGTGTCTGTGAGAGAATCTCGTGGAGAAATCAAAACAAATGAACTGCACGCAGAAGAAACATAAAAATATAACTCAGTTTCAGTATTTATAACATACAGCCTAGTTAAGCAACATGACACGACCGAGAGAGGGAAGTGTTATACAAGAGTTAAACGAGTGGGCTAGTTATTATACACTTTAGTTCAATATTTTTTTGAATTTATTGAAAGGATACATTGTCAACGTTGACTGTTTTTGCTCGATTTGGTTACTGAAAACAGTTCCACACAAAGATCACAGCAGGATCTCTGAGTAATATACAGCGACGCTTTGTTACTGAATGAGTCATATTTTTTTGAATTTTGAATCATGTGAGTTAATGATTCAGTGGTCCATTCATAAGGACAGGCGCTGGCTTCATTCTTGAATGAATCAGCCGTCTGAAAGAATTGTTTGAAAGCAAGCTTCAATGACTCATATTAAAGGGGTCATCGGATGTTGATTTGATTCTTTAGGGTCTTAATGAAAAGTCTGTAACTGTTTAATTAAAATTTCTCAATGGAAGTGTAAAACAACACCCTTTTTACCCTGAAAAATCAGCTCTGTTCACAGCGAGCCGTTTCAGTTCATGTCACTTTAAATGCTAATGAGCTCTGCTGGTCCCGCCCCTCTCTTCCGATATATGTGTGTGCTGTGTACATTTATTATGTATATATAAATACACACACTTACAGCAAGTATTTTGAAAATATTTAATATAATTTATATCATATATATATATATATATATATATATATATATATATATATATATATATATATATATATATATATATATATATATTTAATATGTAAACATAAAATGGTTCTTAAATATATACATGCATGTGTGCGTGTATTAAATGCATAATAAATGTACACAGTACACACACATATTATGTAAACAAACATTTATTTTGGATGCTATTAATCGCGATTAGTCATTTAACAGCACTAATATATATATATATATATGTAATATCTTAAAACACCAAGCTCACAAT